>OX442314.1:51423161-51743161 GCA_949358305.1 Strigamia acuminata
ATTGCCAGTAATTTTTGTACTAAAATCAGATCAAGATTGTCTGATCAATCTTTGAATGCGCTTGTATTTTGAAAATTTTACTTTTTAAAAAAGGAAAATAAAAATAAAAATATTTAACATTGTATGTGCAGTGTTTTGCAATGTTTACCTTTAAATTGATAACAATGTTTTGAGTCTTTCTGTTGATTGCAATAATTGATAATTGCCACGGCAAACAATATGATGTAACCAGAGCAACCAAGTTCTGGAATCCAGTGTATAAATTGAGTTGAATAAATGAGTGGAGCTGTGATAAGGTCTCTGATGTGAAATGACTGAGTTATTGCCGTGTGGAACGATTCAATGGTATCCACGATTTGCGGATGAGCGCCGCAATATCTGAGACTGTGAGTAGTTATTGGACATTAATCGCGATTTTGTGTATTTTCGGCCGTGTTTCGGGGTCGATTTTCGCCCGGCGATCCCGTGGAAGTCGCAGACGAGCGACGATCGTCGAGGCAACGTTTCGTAGCATCACAGAGAAGCCTCACGCCAGTGGGACGAGGCGAAAAAGCGATTTTGAGGACGAATTTCGAGGGCGAATCACGAGGACGATTCGAAAACGGGAATTTCGAACGAGAATTTCGAAGACAAGGCGAATTTCGGACGAGAATTTCGAAGATAAGTCACGTAATAAGTCGATTTTTGAGTGAGCCATGGCGCAACCCATGTTAGGGAACCTCCCGCCGTTCAAAGGAGCGACGTGGCAGGAATGGCTCACGTGGAAAGAAATGTTAGTTCAATACGTGAAATTGAACGACGTCGAGAAGGACAAGCAAGCGGCGCTTCTTTTGACCACGGTGGGAACATCGATGTATGATAAGATAAAGAGGTTGCTGCACCCGAAGGAGATAGCGACGCTCGGTTTGGAGGCGATCGTCGAGGCGGTCGATTTGCACTTCAAAACCGTTGATACACCGTACATGGCACGCCAGCGATTTGGGGCAAAGAGACGCAAGCAAGGAGAGTCGGTGGACTCGTACATTGCTGACCTGCGCGTGTTGGCGCAGCGTTGCAACTTTTTGACGAAGGACGAGACCGACAACGCGATAGTCGAGCAGGTGGTTCGCGGCATCAAAAACCCAGTTTTGGTGCGCGAAATTTTGCTCAACATGCCGTTGACCGTTTTGGAGGTGACGAAACGTGCGGTGGCGCACGAGATGGCGCACATGGCGGCCGAAAGCAAAGATGAAGCTTTGCCTGTAGTTGATTCGGACAGCGCTCCGTCGACTTCTGCTGTGGTGCTGCAGACTACGGCGAATTTCCGGCGGAATGGCCAGAGAGGACGGGGTCAGACGTTTGGCCCGCCGACGCCAGCAAGTACATCAGTAGGGCGAGGCGGACGAGGTGGCGGCTTTCAGCGACCTTGGCGCGGGCGCCAGGAGTCGACTAGGGCACGGACAGGACGATCGTTCAAACGTGACGGCACTCCGATGCAGTGTTTCAGGTGCGGCGGCCCCCACTTTGTGAGGGACTGTCCGTACGACCCCCTTTTTGGGCCATCCGGCGCGCCCATTCCGAAGACGACGGGCAGATTGACTGGTAATTGGGTTAGAACTGGAGGAGAAGCTGACCAAACCTGCCCCATGGTGTCATTTCCGACGGATACCGACGGTGCGAGTGGCGGTGGTGTGCCAGAGGAGAACTGGCGGCAACGTCATCCAGGAGCAAGAAGAGGAAGACTACGCGCTGTTCCAGTTGGGCAGCTCTCGAGCGCGTCCACCTCCTTTGATGGTTCATGTACTGGTGAACACTTTTAATTTTGACTTTTTACTAGATACGGGGAGCGAACTTTCCATCCTCAACGTCAATGATTGCAACATTTTGCTCACGAGAGGGCTGATTGACATGCGAGATATTAAGGTGACTACAGTTAGACTTTATGCATACCAGCAGCAACCCGTCGAGGTATTGGGTGTGGTGCAAGTTCATTTGACCATCGCAGGGAAGTTAAAGTTTGTTAGATTTATAGTGGTGGGAAAATTGGGCCCCAGCTTGATTGGAAGAGATCTGGTGTCCCTGTTTGGTTGGCAAACAATTTCCAGCGCCCTTACCCCTAATGTATATGGCACGACGCGGGGGGGTCCGCGAGAGGACAGTGCAGGACTTGAACGAGAATTGGTGGGACAGTTGTCAACTGGGCATGTTTTGGGGTCGGCGGAGTCGACATTGAAGACGCTGTTGGATCGTTACAAGGGCGTGTTCCGCAAGGGCCTGGGCACGTACACTGGTAAGCCGGTGGAGCTCGTGTTGCGACCAGATGCTGTGCCCAAATTTTTTAGGCCTAGGCCGGTTCCCTTGCCCCTGAGACCAGCGGTGGCAAAAGAGATCGATCGCTTAGTGGCGGAGGGGGTGTTTCAACCTGTCCCTTTCACAGAGTGGGCCACGCCGTTGGTGACCGTGGTAAAAAAGGACGGGAGTGTCCGACTCTGCGGCGATTACCGCTCGACGGTCAACTCCAGCCTTCAGCCCGACCCTTACCCATTACCTAAAATTTCGGATTTGTTGGCCTCGATCGGGAGAGCCAGATTTTTTAGTGTGTTGGACATGCGACACGCGTACCAACAGATACCTCTATCTGCCCGGTCAGCGGAGATAGCCGCGGTCAGCACTGAGAAGGGGGTGATGGCGGTCACTCGTTTACCTTTTGGGACGATGCCGTCCGCGGGGAAGTTCCAGCGGATAATTGTGTTGGTGTTGGACGGCATAGTCCATATCTTTATTTATTTGGACGACATACTTGTCGCTACTTGGACTCTTGAGGAGCACTTTGAGGTATTAGAAGAAGTATTTAAACGGTTGGCTAGTAAGGGTTTACGTCTTGCCCTGGAGAAGTGCGAGTTCTGCAAAGAGAGGGTGGATTTTTTGGGTTTTACAGTGAGTGAGCGCGGTGTGGAACCCATCACATCGAAGATTGAGGCGGTGGTGGCGATTCCCCCACCGCAGGACGTGAAGCAGCTGCGCACTTTCCTCGGCATGGTGGCCTTTTACTCGGCGTTTGTGTCCAAATTAGCGGACCATGCGGCGCCACTTTATGAGTTGTTGTGTACGGATGCTGTGTGGACCTGGAACCAGCGCAGGCAGGAGGCTTTTGATACGATCAAGCAAGCGCTGGCAAGAGCCCCAGTACTCACTTTTTACGATTTGGTGCGACCTTTGACGATTGCGACCGACGCTTCGCCTTATGGCGTAGGGGCAGTTTTGGCCCATGTGGGGCAGCGAGAATGCGAAGAATGCGAGAATGACTATAGTTTGGTGTATAGAAAGGGGGAGCAAAACCAAAATGCAGATACTCTCAGCAGATTCCCCATTGGCCAGTCGCGCGAGGAAGTGGAAGAGTGGCCACTGTTCCTAATCGAACTTGAGAGGGGGGAGCTGCTGTTGGCAGCCGACGTGGCGGTGGCTACGAGTAGTGATGCCGACTTGAAAATGGTGGTGGCAGCGGTTCGTGCAGGGAATCCCCATTTAATTAAACATTTGAGGGACTTTTGGGTGAAGTTTGAGGAGTTCAACGTTGTGGCTGGTGTGCTGATGTGGGGCGACCGCGTGGTGGTGCCTTTGAGCTTGCGGCAAAAGATGCTGCGGCTGCTCCACGAGGGCCACCCCGGGATCGTAACTATGAAGAAGCGAGCCAGGAGTGTGGTTTGGTGGCCAGCCATGACACCACAAATTGTGACTTTGTGCAAGCTTGTGCTGTTTGCGCTCAAAATAGAGTTCTGCCAGCGAGGGCAATTCCGATTTCGTGGCCGCGCGCGGAGGAACCGTGGGCGCGCATTCACATTGATTACGCCGGACCCATCCAGAAAAAGATGGTGCTGGTACTGGTAGACGCGTTTTCTGGGTGGGTGGAGGCGCGAGTGGTGACTGTGGCAACGTCGGCATCGACAATTTTGGTGTTGCGACGGATCTTCAGCTCCTTCGGGTTGCCACACCTGTTAGTGAGTGACAATGGCCCCCAGTTCAGCTCTAGAGAGTTCGCATCATTTTTGGCAAAAAATGGCATCGAACACATCTTCTCTCCACCGTACCATCCACAATCTAATGGCACAGCTGAGCAGGCTGTCCGGTGGGTTAAAGATAAACTGGCGAAATTTACCCAAGGAGACCTGGAACTGAGACTTTTGCGGTTGATACTTTTTCAGCACGCGAACTTTAAGAGTAGGAACAACGAGACACCCGCCATGAATTTTCTGGGGAGGCAGCTGTTCACACACATCGACTTAGTGCGCCCCAGATTAGGCGCAATGCGCGGCGAAACTAATTTTCATTTCAGAGCATTCCTGGTTGGCGATTTGGTGTGGTTTCGGTCGTTTCCGACAACCAAGCCACCATGGAGAGCAGGGACGGTGACAGAACGGCGTGGTGATCTCGTTTATGCACTGAGGGATGCAGAGTCGGGACGTATTGTGGTGCGGCATGTGAATCACCTCATTGCAAGGATTGAGAGCACTGCAGCTCCTACAGAGAACGCGGCGGAGTTGGAGCAGCGAGTGGAGCTAAGTTTGGAGACCCAGCCACCGCCTCAGTATTTGAATCGGCGACGACAGGGACAGCGGTTGTTGCCAACGACGGTGGCGACTTCAACAGTGGTCCTCCAAGCGCCGAGTGCACAAGCGACGACCTCGCAGGCCGCGACAGCGACTCCGACCCAGGCGGCTCCACCAGCGACGATAACGCCGGCGATTCGACCAGTGGCGGCGACGCCCGTACCAGTTACAACACCTCCGACGTCGCCGGGCACACCCACAGGAGGGCCGGTTCCAACCCCCACCCCCACGACACCACAAGCCCTGATGATCCCCCAAGCAGTGATCGACGAGCAGCAGGCAATTCCACCACGTCAAATCGCGCGCGACCCACCCCAGAGAGTGCGCGCGCGAGCGACCAGGAACGTGGATGTGAATTATAGAGAGCTGTCGTCGGGGGAGGAGGATGATGAGAGCGATACGGTGATGCCAAACTACCACAATTTGCCACCGGCGAGACCACCAAAGCGAGGGCTGAAAGTGGCGGAAATGGTCCATTTGGAACCTGTAACGGACCCAGACCAGCCAGGCCCGAGTTCAGCGGCGAATCCGCCAGCGAGAGAGGCACTTCGGACCGGTGCACCTACAAGGAAGACCAGCACGGAACCAACGCAGCTATACAGCAAGGAGGACGCGGAGCGCACGCGCCTGTTGCTACGTAGGATGGCGGACAAGAACAAAGAATAGGCAGAATCGCATTTCAGATTAAGTCATTTCAAATTGAAAATATTTATTGGTTTTAAACAAAAAATCGAAATGTTTAGAATTACAAAGGGAGTTTGTATTTGGGGAGGAATGCAGTGTTTTGCAATGTTTACCTTTAAATTGATAACAATGTTTTGAGTCTTTCTGTTGATTGCAATAATTGATAATTGCCGCGGCAAACAATATGATGTAACCAGAGCAACCAAGTTCTGGAATCCAGTGTATAAATTGAGTTGAATAAATGAGTGGAGCTGTGATAAGGTCTCTGATGTGAAATGACTGAGTTATTGCCGTGTGGAACGATTCAGTATGTATAGCATTGTTATAGCTATGATTATTATTTTTTACCGGTTTTTTGAATATTCATTACCGAAATACCGGTTATTCCAAAAGTACCATTTTTGAGAAACTCTAGTTGCACCGTGGCACCAATAACAATAATATTCGTCGACAATTGAAACGAGATTAATTCGATTGAAGATTGCTTCTACGATTTCTCAATATCCGTGTTTTATCGAGTGTAAACTCCGTATTGTGATACGGGGTTTACAACTGTCATTGCACGTTGGACGCACGCCGACATGTTAGATTTCGTTGAATTCCCATTCGATTTTTCCTCGTGAAATAGCATCAATTTGTTTCATTTATCTTTAATTTTAGCTCCGGTATTTGTCTGACCGATGCTCGTCTTGTTTTCGCGGAGCTGTGGTTTGGGTTAAAAAAGAGGAATTTTCAAATTCTGGTAAATTATGTTCCAACTGAAATTTCTCTTCAATGAAACGATTTTGAAGTCCAAGTCCAATATTTACAAAGTAAAAAGTAACATTTTACGGAATTATTATTTTTGTTTTTCTTAAAATTTGTCCATTTTTAATTCTAGTTTATTTTGATTTTCAGATCCGGCCTTTTTTGTTGAAATCCGATACAAATTCTCAAGCAAGTTGTTTTCGTTTGTTTTCTTCAGGGGGTGTGGTCACCCCTGGATAAACTGATGACTTGACAGTCTCAGTGGAACCAGAAGAGAGCTCTGGTCTTTTTCAAATTTCTTTGGTTCATTGTATTGTAAGCCTGCATCCTTCTTGACAGGAATGTGGCATTTACACATGTTTGTATTGTAAGCCCACATTCCTCGAGTAGGTGTGGCATTTACAAATGCTTTAAATGCAGCTAAAATTGTCATTTTGTTACTAGTTCACTTGGTCGTATGTTCGCAGCTTGTTTTGCATGATCACACGTCCGAACTTGCTTACAGAATGTCCTGTAGGTGCCAAGACACCTCTGACGACGGAATGGTCAGCTTTGGCTGGCCGAGCAGTCGCAAATAGTTGTTCTCCATTACCATCAAAGAAAAAAAATGGTAACAAAATTTCATTTGAAATTTTAGGACTAGAATGAAACTTGGAACATGTATTTTTAAAATTTATTTTTAAGAATTTTTAAAACTTTTAAAACGCTTCTTGACGTTGATAGAATGAAAGAATAAAAGAATAAATTAAAAAAAGTGAATACCACATTCATGAAATAATAAATGAATAAATTGAAAAAAAGTGAATACCACATTCATAAAAGAAAAGAAAAATTAGAAAAGTAAATACCACATTCATAAAAAAAATTAATGAATGAATTACAAAAAATGTTGTGGCACTGGAATTGGCTTTATCCAAATGCTACGGCATATCAAAGCAATGGTTGGTCTCGGAGCAATCATTTTGCCAGTTTTGGTAATGGTTGGTGTGTTTGCGGTCGGCACGCTCCTGAACTTCGGCGCTATCGCTGTCAGCGCGCTTGCGGTCGGCACGGTCGAGGGACATGGTTGCGGAAAATAGACGCAAAGTGTTTTTTGTCACATTCGATAAGTGGGTCGACCCCATTTGCTATTCTACATCGGAAGGAGAATTTTTGTCTAATAAGAACAATGGAGGAATGGTTTCGTCTAACCGGTGTCCTTCTGGATTTTTAGCTTTATTTGCATGTGGCAGATGGTCAGCACTTCTCTTGGTCTTAATTGGTGAGGCTGGTTTTGCCCACAAGTCTCTGACCTTAGCGGGTTAGGTCAAAGAAAAATAAAGAAAAATGTTCTGGGCTGCATAACTGACGAATAACAATAACCTTTCCTCATGTCGACGCATTGTTTGCCACTAGCTAATGGCATATACAACTCAAAGACATGAAATTAGAATACCCTATATTTTTGAACTGTTAATATTTGAAATTTCTCAGAAACTATTTCTCATAAGTAAAAATGGTTTTAGGAAGATTTAAAGGATTGTTAGAGCTATCATTTCGTTAAAAGTTTTTTGGAAAATAATGAATAGTTAAAGAGAAAAAAATTAAAAACTTCAAAAAGTGACAATTTAAAATATTTCTCATAACTTGTAAACAGAATGAGATAAAATTAAAAACTAAACAGATTTGAGACCGTCTATATCTCAGGAAACTTTTCTAAATTGGATGTATGGATCTCCAAAGCCCTCAAAAAAAGCCACAATGGAGCTATGTAAAGGGGTAGAAAACCACTATTTTTCAAAAAATTGTGGCGAGCACAACTGTTGACGAATCAAGTCATACCTATAACATGTTATAGTACGACACAATAATGCTTCAATGCTAAAGTTTTGTTTTGATTCGTCAACAAAATACAATTTATTAAAATAATTTTATTTAATTAATTTACCAATGTGCGTGACGATCACCAGTTCCCGCGCTCGAACACGATCTGACCCACAAGTCTCTGACCTAACCCGCTAAGGAGGGAGCTGACACTACTAACCCATAAGGGGCTCTAAAAGCTAAGGTCCAGGTACAGAAAGAGAAAAACACTGCTCTCAGTGAAATCCAAGTCTACCGTAGTCTGATTTAATAATACAAATGATGCAAACAAAGAAAAATTAGAGCAAAGGAAGCATATATTCAGATGGCACTCATGTCACTCCAAGTCCTGTTTCCTGCCTTTAATGCAAACGCCTTTGCAGCTCAGCCTACTAGATACCCCTTTAATATTTGTCGCGCCCCTACTTCGCTCTCGCTGACTCGTGGGTTGATTACTTAATTCGACTAACTCACTACCGCTTTGTTCGAGCGGTTTACCCAAAGAAATGATTACACAGATATAAAAGGTAAAATATAATATAGATTTATTCTGTGGGACAATGTACAGATATATCTTATATATATATATGAAGGGTAAGTAAAAGGTAAATCGGAATGGGTGACGGGAATGGAAAGGTAAAGGTAAGATGAAAGCTGGCTGGAATCGGCGAGGTCGTCTGTTGTCTCGTGCGTGTCCAAGATGGCGTCCTCGTTGTGGCAACGTGATGTCGTCTTGGGCCGGCGTGGCAATATGGCGTCCTCGACTCGTCTCTGGCTGGTCCTTCGGGCTCACGCTGGTCAGGCGCGAGTGAATGCTTAGTTAAAAGGCTTACTTCGGTCTGTTGTCTAGGTTTTTGTGTGGTGTCCGGCGATCACACAGCGGCGGACTCTTCTGGCTCCCGGCGGTCACACAGCGGCGGGAACGCTCGTCGTGGTTTTACTGCAGTTTAGGCTTGTGCGACCGTTTGTCTGCACAACTCGCTAAACTGGAGTGGTTTTTACTATTTCTAGCTGGTGTGCTAAAATAGTGTGGTAATCTTATCTCGCAGGTTACTCTGCGGAGTTTGACACTGACCAAACGTACTCACGGTAAATTGTCCTTTGTCCTTGGTCAATCCCAGTATATTTACTTGGGCCTGATCTTGTAGGACGACGGGTTTACGTGTGTTTCTCGTTTGATGGTTGTGTTGGTTCTGCCCGCTCAGTGCAAGGCACATTCCTTTGCACAAAGCGGGGTTGACAGGTGACCGGAATCACCCAATGGTGGGGTGGACGAGCCATCCCCACTCCCTCAGGGCAGACGCCTGTCCATTGACTAGATGTCAATGCACTGAGGGAAGGGAGACGCGCTTGCGGCTCCCCTTACACCCGAAACGAGGTCACGAGAGAAACTCTTCGTTGACCCCGGTCCAGTCGGGTCACCACACTTCCCCCTCCTAGCTCAGACCGTGGGGCTGAGCGATCACTTCTTTTTTGGGGGACCCGACACTGAGTCCGTCACCTGGGCGTAACTCACTCCAGGGACAGGCGGTTGAGTGCCGGGTGGCGCGGGTAGATCGCCTACTAGCGCCGAGGACCGATCACGGGGGTCCTCATGCTCCGTAATGAAGCATAATGCATGGCCGTCAACTGGCTCATGCGGGGCACGCGTCCTCTCGTGCAACCAAACGCTCGGGATGTAGGCGGAGAAGCCGGTGTTCGTATGCCGGATGGCAGTGGCTTCCGCTGGCGTCACTGGCGCACGGTGGGCTCTCAGCAACCTCTGGTGGAAGATGAGGTCTTTAGTCTTCCGTATCTGGTTGTGAAGCCAGATGAAGACCGATTTGCCTTTGTCCCGCTGCGCGAGGATAAACCTCCTGGTTGCCGTCGTCATCGAAAGATGGGGAAACTCGTCGATGATTCGCCCGTAATAGTCTGGTGGAGGCGGTGCCGGCTGCGGCTTCTGGGTGGCCGCGGGAATCACGGCTTGTGTCGTTGTCGCCGCTTGCGCCGGTGGAGTCACGGGCGGTGTCGGCTTCGTTTGCTCGACGGACCTGACGGGTGGTGTTCGGCACAGCAGGCGCTTTGGTTTACCCGCCACTTCGTACAGGGCGGGTCCTTGCGGGGACATCTCCGCAGGCATCGGTGGCGGAATCGGAACTCCGCTCGTCGGCGAGATCACCATCTCCACATCCTCTGCCGATTCTTCCGTCTGGATGGTCATGGCGCGCAGTTGTTGGGTAGGCGCCGCTGTCCAGGTGGCGGAGGTGTAACGAAACGCCGTGCTTCGCAACTTGTACCCTTCAAATTCTGGGTTTACCACATCCCTGGTTAGCTCGTAGCGAGTCAACACAGGGTCGGGCAGAATGGAGCTCCACTCTGCGAGGAGTGCACGGGGAACCTGTACACCCTCTCTGTCCACGACAGACCATGCGGCCATCGACTGACGCCCTTCTCCGAAGAGTGCTGGGGTTAGCAGCTGCATCATGACCTTGGTCAATGATAACTGTAGGCTGCGACGATTCACTGGATTCGATCGCTCTGAATCCGCAGTGAAGGCACGCGAGAGCTTACTCATCATCGCGGTTGCCCATTCGATAAAATATCGCTGCGTTTGATCCACACCTCGCAAGGCGGGCGCGGAGACTCTTGGGTCTTCCATCACGAAACGAAACGCTGAGAGCTCGGAGATAGTCGGGTTGGCGGCTTCTCTCGCGAGTCGCGCTTCTTCGTCTCGCCTCTCGAAGAACAGGGCAGAGGAACCGGATCGGGGTCGGCTCGGCCTGTAAATGTCGGTCAAATTGGCTCGACATTCCTGCATAATGCTCTGTCCAACGGGGAGAAGGACTGAGCGGTCGGTGGGTAAATCCGGCGGATCGCTCGAATTCAGCAACGACGGCGGCGGCAGGTTCGGAGGCGGCTGCGTCTTGGTCGGCAGCGGTGGCGTCGGCAGCGGTGGTGGTGGCTGCGTCGGCGGTGGTGGCGTCTCCGTCGTCTGCACTCCAGTCATTGCGACTTGGGGCGCCGGGAGATGTTGTTCGGAGCCCGAGGGCTGCACGACGGCGGTTGGCATGCCATCGGGTCGTGGTCGCGAATTTATGTAGTCTGCGAGCCACCTTGCCACCTCGTGTGGGGTCACCTTTCCGTCGGTGACAACACCCATCTTCCTGGCGTGTTTCATTGCGGGATCGAAACGTGTCAGTTTCGTCCGCTTCATCTGCGTCAGAATCTCGCGAAGGTCCCGCGTGTCTGTCGCTGGGACGTTTCGCTCACCTGACTGGCTACCACTTCGTCGACCCGCTCTTTTGGAGCTGTAGGCGGGTTCGGGGATGGGACGGCCCCGAGCTTCGCATCTCGCGAAGTATCGCTCCTTGCGATCTTTTTTCCGCTGCTCGCGATGAGTCAGCGGACGTCTAGAAGTGCTGGGACGAGAGACTCGCTCTTCGTCACCAGACATCCAAACCTCCTTGCATTCCTTACCGTCTTTAATCTGACGGTTTACGAAAATTCGCGGTCGGGAATACTGCGAAGGGTCACGCACCGTACTAGTGGATGGCCCAGCTTCGTTGCCTTCAGTCGTGTTTTGAGTGACACGCTGCTTCTTGGCTGTCACCGGGGAACGCGACTGGCTGTTCCCGGCGCCTTTGGAGCGCTTGCGCTTCCGCGGGTAGCTGCTTTTGGGCCCCAAAATCCCCAGGTGGTGGAGCTGCCACATCTCGGCTTGGGACGTTAAAATTCCCATCCGAGGTCTCCACTGGGGCGTACTCTCTCCCAATCGCAGCCTCTCAAACCACAGATGAATATCATCCGCGGTCATCCCCTCGTTTTGGAGGATGCGCTCGGCCACTGCCGCAGCGGTATCCACCAGCTGTTGTCTATAGTGCTGATAGATGGCCTCACGGGCCTCTTCTGTCTCGGCTGCTCGCCACGCATGCAGCACGTGTTCCTCCGCCGGATTGCCAGTGTACTGACTTGACAATCCGGGGTGGAAAATTGGCGATTTCGGATCATCGTCACGAGCTAACTCTGTGGCGATGCCTTCGCGCATCCCCTCCGGGAACGTATCCAGGAGCGTACAGTCTCGTACCCAACGTCGGGCGATGCATCGGGAATGTAGTATTCGCAGGCGCCAAGGGTCGGCGTCCTCGCCGAAACATCGTCGGTAAAAATCGGGCAGCGCGCCTCGAAATATCCCGCCACGAGCGATGCAAGCGGGGTCTAATGGTCCCCATGTCTTACGTAATGCCATCTGGAAGGATGGAGAAATAAACAATTAATAAAAAGTTAACATTTAAATACGTAGATAAATGGTTGGTTTCGAGGGACGTTGCTGATACGTGCAACCGTCCGTCGAGACCGATTCCTGTCTATCGGTGCGAACGTAGGACGAATTGTCCCTCGTCGGATAGAAAAAGAGAAGTCATCACGTAAAAATCTGTCTCATGTCCAAAACGCACAGCGAGACGGAATCGAGCCTTTAATCTGGATTCTTATCATCAGATTTTACTTCAAATTAATTCTAACGTTAATTAGAACATTACTAATAATTAAATTAATAATTATCAGTCATTCGTAAAAAGAATTCGTCGGGTGTAAATTATTACTAAAAATGCACAATAAATGTGCTTGTCGAAATTGTACTAAATAAATAAATCTAATAAAGAATTATTCCGAAGTCGGACTTTGTCTAATTTTTTTAAAAGAAGTTAAAGTCAAATTAAATTTATCTAACACATCGAAAAATTCATCGTACGAATGTTAAGTTGCATCAATTTGATGCGTCAAATTACTTGTGGAGAAAAATATTCTTTTACAGAATATTCTCCCCTTGTCATAAAATTATTTATGGCTCGAGCCCATTGTCTCGCTCGTGACTCATGTCATGAGGAATTTTCGAGACGCGAGGCGACGTGAAGTCTACGATCGCATCCCGAAAACAAATTAACAAGGAAAAAATACGATCGTGTGAGCGATCGCGGTTAATAATCAATTATTCGCTATTTCGAGTGCAAAGCACTCATGTCAGGTATTAGTCAACAAAATTTCCTCTTCAGCAGCACGGAAATAATTCTCGTGCTAATGCCGACTTCTACCTGGTTGGGTGGAACTTGGTTTACATCGTGGTCCCAATTCTCGTCCTCGTGCTCGATGGCAAGCACGTCGTTCTCTTCCTCGTCCATGGCGAGGAGCGCGCACAACAAAGCTCAATCACGATTGAAAAAGGATGATAAAATTATCTCAAAAACTCGGTAAAAACTCGGTAAAATGTTAAAAACGAGGATCACGCACGAACGCAGCGATCAGCTGTGAAAGCGGAAGTCCGTGTGAACACGAGGTAATCGCGATGGATTCTGGGTAATATACTCCAGAACCCGGGTGTTTGAGACTAGTGCGCACTTACCCGTGCGCATGTTACGCTACGGGTCTCCTTTGTTTTCACTCCCGTGCGCGATTGCTGCTACGGGGTCTTTTTGCACGCGGTATCCGACCCGTGCCGATAATTTTGCTACGGGTCCCGCGCTTCCACGCCATCTTGTGACGTGAATTCGACCGATATCCGCTTTGTTGGACTTAGCGGAATTTTGTAGAGTCTCGGATTTTGATGGCTAGCGCTGCCGATCGGTCATTTTTTTTTTGTTTTTTAGCGTCGCCATCGACTCGTAACGTTTTCTACTCTTTTCCTACGACCTTTCCGTCTTTTATAAACGGATTACTTCCACGGGGCCGCAGGTGATGAGTCGAGACAGGTACGACGTTTTTTGTTGTTTTTTGTGTCTGTACCTCCTCATTATTGTTTTCTTTTTTATCCGTGTTTTTTGTGTTTGTTTCAGGAGTTTCTCCTGTTTCCCCCCCGACCAAAATTGGATCCGGAACGGATTCAACTATCTCGTTTACCGGAGGTGAAGGGGCGTCGAAATACTCCTCGTTGTCACTTGGCGGTGCTTTTTCCGACTCGCCAGCGAACATATCGACGATTTGGCCGTCAGTTTTAGACTTGACTTGGCCCTTGGCCCACATTTCTTGCGGGAATTCCGGAATGTACGGAGTTAACTCTCGTACTTGTATCGACTTATGCTCGGTATTGTCCTCGAGCTTACGTAATTTATACGCGTTACCGCCATGCTTGCCGATGATCACATACGGACCGTCTCTCTTGTCGGCCAAGCTGGCGGTGATTCCTCTCGCTGCATTTGAGAGGGTGTGTGCATCTTTCCACACCAAATCATTGATCTCGAAATTCACGAATTTTCCACCGCTTTTATCTTGTAAAATGCGGTCGCGCATGTTAAAAATGTGCGCCATCATATGCTTGTATGTGTTTGAAATTGTTTGCTCCAATCTATACACATACTCATGTGGTTTCTCCGGGTCCACCACATTTACCGACTCTGCCACTCGTGGGTCCCAAGGCACTCGTAGCTCTCGGGCGAAGTTGAGGTAGGCCGGAGAAAAATCTCTCGTCCTCGAGACTGTTGTTCGTATGCTGAACGCGATCTCCCTCAAGTATTCATCCCACCTATTGTGGATGTCAGTGAATATACTTAATGCATATTTGATATCCCTGTTGAGTCGCTCAACGGGATTTGTTCTAGGATTGTAGGTCGAAGTATGTGACGCCACAATCCCGAATTTTTTACAAAACTTACCCCAAATTTTCGAGATAAATTGGGGTCCGTTATCGGATATTATTTTACGTGGAAATCCGTAACGTAACGCCACGTCGTATATACATTCAACGATTTTCTCTGCTGAAGGTCTAGCGACGGCGTACAACTCGGGCCAACGAGTCGCCACGTCCATTATAACGATAATGTACGCATTTTTATTTCCCGTAACGGGTTTTGGGCCCATCACATCGACACTTAAACAATCAAAAGGCGCGTAAGGCCCTAGGAAAATAGTTTCGAATGGTGATTTACTCCTCGGCTTGCACGCTTGACATCGCTGACATTGGTGGACAAAAAGAGCAATATCTTTTTTCATCCCTGTCCAGTGAAAGAGCTGTGTAGCACGATAGAGTGTTCTGCTTACTCCCGCATGGCTCGCAAGCGGGTGCCCGTGTAACAACCACAGCACGCGACCGATTAAGGAAGCAGGTATTACTACCTTTACTGCGGTGTCCGATTCACTCAAGTCATCTTGGTGATTTGGGTGATGTTTCACTAAAAGGCCGTCATCCAATAGGTAATCTATGGATTCGTGTGCATAACGACGCTTCTGCCTTCTGGTTAAGTTGGGCGGATATTTTCCTGTCAGTACGAATCTAGCTCTGTCCTGACATTTTTTGTCTAATTTTTGTTGCACAATTATTTCCTCCCTTGTTGGGGGATTGCTTTTCATTTGCTTGCTGACACGAGCGTGGAAGGCGCTTAGAAGCGGGTCATTTATTCTCCGCTCTAGCTTAAATTCCTTCTTTGCGTTTGGGTAATTGTCAGCAGCTGGTTGGTATAACCGCGTCCAGAATCCACAGAATTTTACATCTGCCGGAGACGCGGTAGGAATTTCATTCATCTTCCTTAAATCCCAACGGTGACAACTCGTAGGGCAATAAATGATGCGGGAGTCATCCTCGCCATCATCGTCAGCGTCGATTGGATCTGACACTGGTGCCCGTGACAGAGCATCAGCCACGACGTTATATTTGCCGGGCTTGTATTGAATGGTCAAGTCGCATGCCATCAGTTCTAACTGCCATCTGGCTAGTCGACCGGCTGGCTCCTTTAATTTCATCAGCCATTGTAACGCTTGATGATCTGTGTGGACCACAAATTTGGTATATTCGAGATAATCTCTGAATTTCCTTATGGCCCACACAACGGCCAAACACTCCAACTCGGTGGCGTTGTAATTTTTTTCAGCGCCTTGGAGTTTGCGACTTATAAACATGCACGGCAGGTCTTGTTCGACTCCGTCGCGCACGTGTGTTTGGAGCAACGCCGCTCCTAACCCAACTCTGCTGGCGTCCGTGTGTAATATGAACGGCCGGTTTAAGTCGGGTAGAGGCATTACGCCGACTTCCGTCAGCATCCTCTTTATTGCATTAAATGCGATGTTGCACTCATTTGACCATACAAATTCGTTTTCATTCTTCAGGAGGTCGGTAACTGGGGCTGCCACTTCAGCTAGGCCCGGTAGCAACCTGCCGAAGAAGTTTATCATTCCCATAAACCGTTGGACACCTTTAACGTCCTCGGGTGGTGGGAAACGATTAATCGCATCGATTTTTTCGGGGCCAATAGCTAAACCATTGACTCCAATGCGATAACCCAGGAAGGCAAGCTTCTTTCGACAGAACTTGCTCTTGCCCGGGTGGACGTGTAACCCAGCTTTTGCCAGCCGGGTGAGCACTTGGTCGATGTGCTCAATGTGCTCTTCGAATGTTTTAGAGGCAATAACTATGTCATCTAGGTATGCCCATACAAACTGATGCAGGATATCACCCAATACACTTTCGATTAGTCTCTGAAAGGTACTGGGAGCGTTCACTAAACCAAATGGCATGACGTTGAACATCAACCGTCCAATTGGCGAGTAAAATGCTGTTTTTAGCTTATCCTCTGGCCTCATCTCAACCTGCCAGTATCCCTTCGACAGATCCATCGTCGTAACCCAAGAAAAGGGGCTAAGCTCTCTCAAAATGGATTCGATAGACGGCATCTGTATGGGATCTATCTCTGTCACCGCGTTTAATGGGCGGTAATCAATGCATAGGCGTGGGTCCGAGCCCGGGCGCATCACGAGCACAACTCGCGTCGCGTATTCTCCCTGGGCCTCGGAGACAATGCCACTGTCTAGCATTTCTTTGCACATTTTTTGCACTATTTCACGTTTTTGCGGGTTCATTCCCTTATACGCAACTCGTATAGGTTTATCATCCGTCAATTTAATTTCGTGAATGGCCCTATTCGTTCGGCCCGGTTTTTTCGACAGGATCCCCTCATATTTAAGTAGGACCCTTCGTAGGGCTGCCGCTTCGTTTAATTCTAAAGCGGCGTCGGCGACAAGCGTTTCCACTACATTGTCCCGTTGTAATTCTGTTACGAATGCTTTAAAATCGTAATCTTGAACGAATTTCTTTAGGCCTTTTTCCCACTGTGTCTTGTCGGCCGCTTCTTTTACAAGAGCTGGTGGCACGACAATTGCGGGTCTTTCCTTATCATTTCTGATATAATTCCAAGATTTCGTTATTGGATTTGGTTGTATTGCCATTGACGCCATGAGGTCTAAGCCCAACAGAAAAATTCTGTCGCATGTGGGCAGGACCAGGAAAGGGTGCTGTTCTACCCCTCCGAGCCACTCCATGGTCAATAATATAACTCCTTTTGGACGAGCCATTCCGTTGGCGGTTTTTAGACGTATATTTTTATTAACGCCTTTTATCTTATCGGTGAGACCCAATGATGCTACTATGTCTTCGGAAACGAACGAGCGATCTGCTCCCGAGTCTAGCAGTCCCATAATTTTTTCACGTTCTATTGTCATGGGCAACATGCATAGGCGGTTGGTGTATTCGACCGCCACGTTGCACATGAAAACACGAAATTCTTCTGTGTCTTCGACTACTTGAGGTAATTCTTCAAGCAGTAGGTTCGGTTCTTCCGCCTCAGCCTCAGCGTTTGCGGTAATTACCTGCAAAGCGTTGTTGGCCCTGTCTTGAATTTGGGCGTTAGCTATGTCACTACCCATTTCTTTGACTGGTGGCGGCTTATCGAACCCTTTGTTAAACCCCTTCTTCTTCATGAATGGCGCAGACGGTCGAGAAGTTATTTCTTCGCCGCCTGCGCTGACTCGTTTTTTGACTCGTTTTTTGCCATGGCGAGTTTAATCTCTGCCATCTGCTTCATTATTGCGTCAAATTTAGCGTCTTCTTTCGCTGTTCTTGGGCACTCATTGGAATAGTGACCCGGTTGGTTACACTTGAAACAACGAATATTTGATTTGTCTCTTGGGGCTTCAGTCGATTTTTTCTTTTCAGGGTCTGCTTTCGACGGTGGCGTGTAATTTTTCCGAAAATACTTCGGAATTCGGCCGGCATTTGGTTTTAACCTGGCGCGAAATTCTTCTACCGCTCTATCTCGATGGATGAGATGTACTAGCGGTCCTTCCTCATCGCAACCCGTTGATAAGGTATCGCGATAGCTTCGTATTTCTTCGTCCGTCGAATAATCGTCTTTTTCTTCTTTTTCGTCTGATTTTCCGGCATCTTGTCCGGCTTCCTCCCCCTCCTTGACCTCCTCCAGTGTCGCTTGCATGGCTGACGCTGTCGGTGCCTTTTTAGGGGCGGCCAAAGGGTTGGAAGGCAGCGTGGATGTCAGTTTATTTTTTATTTGTAAACCAACGCTAGCTTCTGCCAGCTCCATTATACCGCTAAGATATTCAGTAGGGCGCATAATCTTATCTGTCACCCCATATCTTTCCGCACTCAACTTGAGACGTTTAGCGGTTGCTGCTTTCTCCGCTTCTGGTAAAGCGGAATAATATCTCTTCTCGATATCTATCGTGTTCTCGAACAGGAAGGCGCTCATTTCTTCGTAGCTGCCTCCTGTCGGTGCCCTTTCTTCCAGTAGCACCCGTTGCGAGTACTCCGACAAACCGCCGAGAAAGAAAAGGTTGAATCCCGTGGCATGAAACTCCATCGGGGCCTTTTCGAACAACAATCTGGCGCGAATGTCGTAATCCATTATGGTTTCACCAGGCATCTGGCGAAGACCTCGCATCTTTCGGCTCACCTCTTCGGGTGTCTCGCCGTAGCGCAGGTCGAATCTCATTAAAAAGTCGTCCCAATTGATGCCTTTCAATCCTTGGTACCACTCACGTGCCGAGCCTGTCATTAGCTCGACAATACCGTGGGTGAGCATGTCTCCTACGGTGGCTTTAGTGGCAGTCTTAATTCGAATTACTTCGTCAAGGAAGCGATCTCCCGCTTTCCATGACCCGTCGAAACGGTTCTGAATATAAAATTGCCACCTAATATTCCCGGTAACGCTCATGGTGTCTCGTCGGGAGACAGCGTATTTTTTCTTTACGCGGTCGCCAGTGTTACGATTACGATCGTTTCGTTTGCTCAGATCGATTCCCTCGGCTTTTAACGAGCCAAGTAGTGCTCTTCCAAGCTCTCCCATCGTATACTGCCGACCCGTCGAATCGGTAAACGCGCTTTGTCGGGGAAGGTCCTGAAACTCCTCCCGTCGGTGGTCGCTATTTTCCGATCGACGTCGTTTCTCTCTATCGCGCGGAGAGTTGGATCTCTTCCGGCGATTACTTGATTTATCCTTTCGTCTGTCGTCGTTGGATGAGGGGTCGGAGCTGGGGTCGGGAGACGGTGAACGGCGTGGCGGGTTGCGCCGTGAAGAGTTTGACTCTTTCCGGCCCCTACGACGGTCGTCCCGTTCCCTTTCCCTGCGTTCATCGCGTTCTCTTTCCCTTCGTCTTTCTCCGGAACCTCTCTCCGAATCGTGATGACTGGGTGCATTTGACTCCAGTCCATCTGACGACGAATCACTATTTCCGTAGTGAAAATATTTCGGTCTTTCATCGCGTTTGCCTTCTTCTCGCGAAGAGGTGCAATCATGCGATTGTCTCCTTGACGACTCGTCGTCTTTAAGGATGGGCACTGGTTGTTGCCACTCAGACCCTTGCGGATTATCATGCTGTTGGCTTGTGAGAGCTTGCTCTTCATTTCGCCTAGCATTATTAGCGTTGATTAACCGCGTTATCGCATTATTTGTGGCTGAATCGAGAGCTTGCATGCGGGGCCGAGTTTGTTGTTCTCTGGCCGACGCATCTCTCTTGCGCGGAGTAGCTGGTGTTGCCCTCTCCGGCTGGGGTTTGGGTTTGGCCTTCGGCGTGCGCTTTGGGTCTCCCTCTAGGCTCTCGTCGGACAGCTCGGATGAACTGACCTCTGGTTTGCGAACGGTTTTCGGGTCATCTCGTCGCAATCTGGCCATAAATGCTCGCTCTACTTCTTGTTGCGAGTGGAAAGCATATCGATGTGCTCTCAGGGCTCGGTCAACTATTTCTACCTCCTCGGGAGTAGTCGGATTGGGCTGGGTTCTGCCGTACTCGAGAGCTTGCGCTTCTCTTTCCGCCAGCTTCCTCCGTCTCTCGCGAATGGCTTGTCGAGCCTCATTCTCTGCATCCGCTTCAAATTGAGCGGAATCAACCAATTGTTGAGCGTGTGCACCTTCAACAATGGTGATTTGTGGGGATACACTGTGCGCTTTTAAAGCTGCACGTACGATCTGTAACGTTTCGTACACTGTAATCTTCCCCGTCGGAAGGGTGTATCTCACTCCCTCCGCTTGTGCCAACTGCATCGCATCAATCAAGGTGCCCGAGACGCTGTAAGGCTGGCTCGAAACACGCTTGACAGAGGACGAGTTGGACTTGTGCCCTTCAGACACTACCGAGGCTGGTCGACTGTGCGTAATTGGCGTGTTTAGCGCTGAATTCGCTGTCGTGTCGGACGCCGTCCTTTGTATCGAAGACGTCGCTCTCGGATCGCTCACCTCGGTATCGTGCGTTAGGCGAGGCGATTGGTTACGGGATAAAACCTCGTTTCCGCTCGTCTCGCCGTCACGATTGGGACGCGGCGGTTTGGGGTGGGACGGATCCTCACTCCGCTCCGTCTCGTCTAATCGCTGCCTCGTCTCGGCATGAGACGGGTGCGATGCCTCCGAAGCGCTTCGTCGGTCTGGCTTGGCCTTGCGGCGTTTTTGCCTAGACTCGTGCGCTGAGGCTTTGGGCAAAGGACCTCCCGACCTCAAATGATAGTCGGTTCCTTTGCGACTACCGGCTCGTTTGTTAACGTCTGAGTCGGAGTCTGTTACTCGAGTATTATCTGCCATTTCTTGCTTTGGGTATGATGTAATCACAGGTTAGAATCAGTTATTCAACTTGATCCCGGACAGGCCCCCACGTGTCGCGCCCCTACTTCGCTCTCGCTGACTCGTGGGTTGATTACTTAATTCGACTAACTCACTACCGCTTTGTTCGAGCGGTTTACCCAAAGAAATGATTACACAGATATAAAAGGTAAAATATAATATAGATTTATTCTGTGGGACAATGTACAGATATATCTTATATATATATATGAAGGGTAAGTAAAAGGTAAATCAGAATGGGTGACGGGAATGGAAAGGTAAAGGTAAGATGAAAGCTGGCTGGAATCGGCGAGGTCGTCTGTTGTCTCGTGCGTGTCCAAGATGGCGTCCTCGTTGTGGCAACGTGATGTCGTCTTGGGCCGGCGTGGCAATATGGCGTCCTCGACTCGTCTCTGGCTGGTCCTTCGGGCTCACGCTGGTCAGGCGCGAGTGAATGCTTAGTTAAAAGGCTTACTTCGGTCTGTTGTCTAGGTTTTTGTGTGGTGTCCGGCGATCACACAGCGGCGGACTCTTCTGGCTCCCGGCGGTCACACAGCGGCGGGAACGCTCGTCGTGGTTTTACTGCAGTTTAGGCTTGTGCGACCGTTTGTCTGCACAACTCGCTAAACTGGAGTGGTTTTTACTATTTCTAGCTGGTGTGCTAAAATAGTGTGGTAATCTTATCTCGCAGGTTACTCTGCGGAGTTTGACACTGACCAAACGTACTCACGGTAAATTGTCCTTTGTCCTTGGTCAATCCCAGTATATTTACTTGGGCCTGATCTTGTAGGACAACGGGTTTACGTGTGTTTCTCGTTTGATGGTTGTGTTGGTTCTGCCCGCTCAGTGCAAGGCACATTCCTTTGCACAAAGCGGGGTTGACAGGTGACCGGAATCACCCAATGGTGGGGTGGACGAGCCATCCCCACTCCCTCAGGGCAGACGCCTGTCCATTGACTAGATGTCAATGCACTGAGGGAAGGGAGACGCGCTTGCGGCTCCCCTTACACCCGAAACGAGGTCACGAGAGAAACTCTTCGTTGACCCCGGTCCAGTCGGGTCACCACATATTGTGTTATATCTTGTATAATTTATTCATGCTTCTTTATTCCCAAATTCAAATTATCGCAGGGCTTTGTCGCACGACATTTAATCTGATATTCTTCTAACGAAATGATATCATACTCAAAGAAAACCTGCGCTTTGAGAATTGGCTCACTGCAAACTACTGCATCTAAATAAAATAAAAAAATCAAATCAATTAAAATAATAAAATAATAAAAATTGTTCGAAATTAATGAAAATTGTGCCAACATGAATCAAATTTGTCCACACTTTTAAATTGTGCCTAACGGTTTCTTCTAGCAGCAATCACCGTTCGTTTAGGTTAGTGGAAGTTAGTGGATGGTAGTGGATGGTAGTGGATGTTAGTGGATGTAGTTTAGGTTAGTGGAAACGTCCAAATAGGTTTCCTAGCGCAAATCTTCGAAATTTGCCGTTGAAACTGGTACCTGGAGTGGCTGAAACCAGCCGCGTTTGGCGGTTGAGGCTGGCAAAAAACAATTCGCACCTAAGACGAAATATTTATTTATTTAATTATTTTGGTGGAATAATGGCATAAAAAAAATAAAAAAAATTATTTTTTTAAAAATATTTTAATACTTTTATTTTTTTCAATATTTTTTTTATTACTTTTATTTTTTTTAATATTTTTTTTATTACTTTTATTTTTTTATTTACTAAATATTCTACATTTCTCAAATCATGACTGGGATACGCAACTAGTAACTTCCGTAGTTTTTACTCATGTGTGAAATTCTATCTCTACTTATCAGCGGATAAATATGATGAAACCAAGAATCGGCTCTTATCTCTGGTATTCGCAGCCTTCTGGCAGTGTGAAATTTCATTTTAATTACAATTTATATTTGTGTTGTTAATGTGATTTGTTTAAAGTGTTGTTTTTGTTTGATTGATTCCTTTGGTCAACACTGAGTGACTCCCTTTTCTGCATCCCCGAACGTTGACCCTTAACCCGAAACCCCCTTTTTTCTCAGAAGCAATTATCTTAAAAAACCCGGGTTCTTTTTACTGTGAAATAAAAGTTTTACATCGTTAAGACGCGTTTTATTTTGCTCCCGACAAATTTCAACGAAAATATGAACTAAACTTAACAAATCCGATACCGACTTGAAACATACGAACTCGATCATCACGTGAGTGTTTTTTCCTTGCTGGAAATTTACAGGCAGCAGGGGTTAGAATTTTATACATTAAATAATGGCAATCTCGAGATACAATTGGGCTGACTGGAATAGGAGGGGGTAAATTTTGAACTTGAAGCAAAAGGTGCTAAAGTAGAAAGACAAAATAATAATAAAATATTACATACAGGGCTGGAAAGAGATTTCGCACCTTCAAATTAGAATCATCAAATGGCAATCTACCAAACACCATAACGTAAAGAATCACACCGCAACTCCAGATATCCGCTAACTGCGGATTGTAAGGAATACCTACAAATAAAATACAAAATAAATATATATTTTTTTATTTTTAAAATTGTTTTAAATTACCATTTAGAATTTCTGGACAGGCATAAGTGTAACTGCCGCAATATGTGTCACTGAGAAAATCGCTCGGGTTGCCTTTTCGAAACCTCCTGGCAAACCCGAAATCACTAATTTTTAAATTATATTACAGCTTAGGCAATAAATGTTGTTAACTAAAAGCTTGTCCAATTTAATAAATAAAAACTAGTACTTTAAAGAAAAAATACCAGGGGGAGGGCTTGACCTTTACCCCCGGTCTAGCCCGAGACCTTGTCGCGCTCAACTCTAACCGTCGCTAACTCGTGGGTTGATTACTTAATTCGACTAACTCACTACCGCTTTGCTCAAGCGGTTTACCCAAAGAAATGATTACACAGATATAAAAGGTAAAATATAATATAGATTTATTCTGTGGGACAATGTACAGATATATCTTATATATATATATATATAAAAGGTAGGTAAAAGGTAAATCGGAATGGGTGAAGGGAAATGGAAAGGTAAAGGTATGATGAAAGCTGGCTGGAATCGGCGAGGTCGTCTGTTGTCTCGGTCGTGTCCAAGATGGCGTCCTCGTTGTGGCAACGTGGTGTCGTCTTGGGCCGGCGTGGCAATATGGCGTCCTCGGCTCGTCTCTGGCTGGTCCTTCGGGCTCACGCTGGTCGGGCGCGAGTGAATGCTTAGTTAAAAGGCTTACTTCGGGCTGTTGTCTAGGTTTTTGTGTGGTGTCCGGCGATCACACAGCGGCGGACTCTTCTGGCTCCCGGCGGTCACACAGCGGCGGGAACGCTCGTCGTGGTTTTACTGCAGTTTAGGCTTGTGCGACCGTTTGTCTGCACAACTCGCTAAACTGGAGTGGTTTTTACTATTTCTAGCTGGTGTGCTAAAATAGTGTGGTAATCTTATCTCGCAGGTTACTCTGCGGAGTTTGACACTGACCAAACGTACTCACGGTAAATTGTCCTTTGTCCTTGGTCAATCCCAGTATATTTTACTTGGGCCTGATCTTGTAGGACGACGGGTTTACGTGTGTTTCTCGTTTGATGGTTGTGTTGGTTCTGCCCGCTCAGTGCAAGGCACATTCCTTTGCACAAAGCGGGGTTGACAGGTGACCGGAATCACCCAATGGTGGGGTGGACGAGCCATCCCCACTCCCTCAGGGCAGACGCCTGTCCATTGACTAGATGTCAATGCACTGAGGGAAGGGAGACGCGCTTGCGGCTCCCCTTACACCCGAAACGAGGTCACGAGAGAAACTCTTCGTTGACCCCGGTCCAGTCGGGTCACAACACTTCCCCCTCCGAGCTCAGACCGTGGGGCTGAGCGATCACTTCTTTCCTGGGGGACCCGACACTGAGTCCGTCACCTGGGCGTAACTCACTCCAGGGACAGGCGGTTGAGTGCCGGGTGGCGCGGGTAGATCGCCTACTAACGCCGAGGACCGATCTCGGGGGTCCTCATGCTCCGTAATGAAGCATAATGCATGGCCGTCAACTGGCTCATGCGGGGCACGCGTCCTCTCGTGTAACCAAACGCTCGGGATGTAGGCGGAGAAGCCGGTGTTCGTATGCCGGATGGCATTGGCTTCCGCTGGCGTCACTGGCGCACGGTGGGCTCTCAGCAACCTCTGGTGGAAGATGAGGTCTTTAGTCTTCCGTATCTGGTTGTGAAGCCAGATGAAGACCGATTTGCCTTTGTCCCGCTGCGCGAGGATAAACCTCCTGGTCGCCGTCGTCATCGAGAGATGGGGAAACTCTGCGATGATTCGCCCGTAATAGTCTGGCGGAGGCGGTGCCGGCTTCGGCTTCTGGGTGGCCGCGGGAATAGCGGCTTGCGTCGTTGTCGCCGCTCGGGCCGGTGAGGTCCCGGGCGGTGTCGGCTTCGTTTGCTCGACGGACCTGACGGGTGGCGTTCGGCACAGCAAGCGCTTTGGTTTACCCGCCACTTCGAACAGGGCGGGTCCTTGCGGGGATATCTCCGCAGGCATCGGTGGCGGAATCGGAACTCCGCTCGTCGGCGAGATCACCATTTCTACATCCTCTGCCGATTCTTCCGTCTGGATGGTCAAGGCGCGCAGTTGTTGGGTAGGCGCCGCTGTCCAGGTGGCGGAGGTATAACGAAACGCCGTGCTTCGCAACTTGTACCCCTCAAATTCGGGGTTTACCACATCCCTGGTTAGCTCGTACCGAGTCAACACAGGGTCGGGCAGAATGGAGCTCCACTCTGCGAGGAGTGCACGGGGAACCTGTACACCCTCTCTGTCCACGACAGACCATGCGGCCATCGCCTGACGCCCTTCTCCGAAGAGTGCTGGGGTTAGCAGCTGCATCATGACCTTGGTCAATGATAGCTGTAGGCTGCGACGATTCACTGGATTCGATCGCTCTGAATCCGCAGTGAAGGCACGCGAGAGCTTACTCATCATCGCCGTTGCCCATTCGATGAAATATCGCTGGGCCTGATCCACACCTCGCAAGGCGGGTGCGGAGACTCTTGGGTCTTCCATCACGAAGCGAAACGCTGAGAGCTCGGAGATAGTCGGATTGGCGGCTTCTCTCGCGAGTCGCGCTTCTTCGTCTCGCCTCTCGAAAAACAGGGCCGAGGAACCGGATCGGGGTTGGCTCGGCCTGTAAATGCCGGTCAAATTGGCTCGACATTCCTGCGCAATGCTCTGTCCAACGGGGAGAGGGACTGAGCGGTCGGTGGGTAAATCCGGCGGATCGCTCGAATTCAACAACGACGGCGGCGGCAGGTTCGGAGGCGGCTGCGTCTTGGTCGGCAGCGTCGGCGTCGGCAGCGGTGGTGTTGGCTGCGTCGGCGGTGGTGGCGTCTCCGTCGTCTGCACTCCAGTCATTGCGACTTGGAGCGCCGGGAGATGTTGTCCGGAGCCTGAAGGCTGCACGATGGCGGTTGGCATGCCATCGGGTCGTGGTCGCGAATTAATGTAGTCTGCGAGCCACCTTGCCACCTCGTGTGGGGTCACCTTCCCGTCGGTGACAACACCCATCTTCCTGGCGTGTTTCATCGCGGGATCGAAACGTGTCAGTTTCGTCCGCTTCATCTGAGTCAGAATCTCGCGAAGGTCCCGCGTATCTGCCGCTGGGACGTTTCGCTCACCTGACTGGCTACCACCTCGTCGACCCGCTCTCTTGGAGGCGTAGGCGGGTTCGGGGATGGGACGGCCCCGAGCTTCGCACCTCGCGAAGTATCGCTCTTTGCGATCTTTTTTCCGCTGCTCGCGATGAGTCAGCGGACGTCTAGAAGTGCTGGGACGAGAGACTCGCTCTTCGTCACCAGACATCCAAACCTCCTTGCACTCCTTACCGTCTTTAATCTGACGGTTTATGAAAATTCGCGGTCGGGAATACTGCGAAGGGTCACGCACCGTACTAGTGGATGGCCCAGCTTCGTTGCCTTCAGTCGTGTTTTGAGCGACACGCTGCTTCTTGGTTGTCGCTGGGGAACGCGACTGGCTGTCCCCGGCGCCTTTGGAGCGCTTGCGCTTCCGCGGGTAGCTGCTCTTGGGCCCCAAAATCCCCAGGTAGTGGAGCTGCCACATCTCGGCTTGGGACGTCAAAATTCCCATCCGAGGTCTCCACTGGGGCGTACTCTCTCCCAATCGCAGCCTCTCAAACCACAGATGAATATCATCCGCGGTCATCCCCTCGTTTTGGAGGATGCGCTCGGCCACTGCCGTAGCGGTATCCACCAGCTGTTGTCTATAATGCTGGTAGATGGCCTCACGGGCCTCTTCTGTCTCGGCTGCTCGCCACGCATGCAGCACGTGTTCCTCCGCCGGGTTGCCAGTGTACTGACTTGACAATCCGGGGTGGAAAATCGGCGATTTCGGGTCATCGTCACGAGCTAACTCTGTGGCGATGCCTTCGCGCATTCCCTCCGGGAACGTATCCAGGAGCGTGCAGTCTCGTACCCAACGTCGGGCGATGCATCGGGAAGCGTAGTATTCGCAGGCGCCAAGGGTCGGCGTCTTCGCCGAAACATCGTCGGTAAAAATCGGGCAGCGCGCCTCGAAATATCCCGCCACGAGTGATGCAAGCGGGGTCTAATGGTCCCCATGTTTTACGTAGTGCCATCTGGAAGGATGGAGAAATAAACAATTAATAAAAAGTTAATATTTAAATACGTAGATAAATGGTTGGTTTCGAGGGACGTTGCCAGTACGTGCAGCCGTCCGTCGAGACCGATTCCTGTCTATCGGTGCAAACGTAGGACGAATTGTCCCTCGTCGGATAGAAAAAGAGAAGTCATCACGTGAAAAATCTGTCTCATGTCCAAAACGCACAGCGAGACGGAATCGAGCCTTTAATCTGGATTCTTATCATCAGATTTTACTTCAAATTAATTCTAACATTAATTAGAACATTACTAATAATTAAATTAATAATTATCAGTCATTCGTAAAAAGAATTCGTCGGGTGTAAATTATTACTAAAATCGCACAATAAATGTGCTTGTCGAAATGTTATTAAATAAATAAACCTAATAAAGAATTATTCCGAAGTCGGACTTTGTCTAATTTTTAAAAAAGTTAAAGTCAAATTAAATTTATCCAACACACCGAAAAATTCATCGTACGAATGTTAAGTTGCATCAATTTGATGCGTCAAATTACTTGTGGAGAAAAAATATTCTTTTACAGAATATTCTCCCCTTGTCATAAAATTATCTATGGCTCGAGCCCATTGTCTCGCTCGTGACTCAAGTCATGAGGAATTTTCGAGACGCGAGGCGACGTGAAGTCTGCGCTCGCACCTCGAAAACAAATTAACAAGGAAAAAAAATACGATCGTGTGAGCGATCGCGGTTAATAATTAATTATACGCTATTTCGAGTGCAAAGCACTCATGTCAGGTATTAGTCAACAAAATTTCTTCTTCAGCAGCACGGAACTAGTTCTCATGTGCCGATGCCGACTTCTACCTGATCGGGCTGGACTTGGTTTACATCGCGGTCCCAGTTTTCCTCGTCCTCGTGCTCGATGGCCAGCACGTCGTTCTCTTCCTCGTCCATGGCGAGGAGCGCGCACAAAAATCTCAATCACGATTTAAAAAGGATGATAAAACTATCTCAAAAACTCGGTGAAAAACTCGGTAAAACGTTAAAAACGAGGATCACGCACGAATGCAGCGATCAGCTGTGAAAAGCGGAAGTCTGTGTGAACACGAGGTAATCGCGATGGATTCTGGGTAATATACTCCAGAACCCGGGTGTTTGAGACTAGTGCGCACCTACCCGTGCGCATGTTACGCTACGGGTCTCCTTTGTTCTCACTCCCGTGCGCGATTGCTGCTACGGGGTCTTTTGCACGCGGTATCCGACCCGTGCCGATAATTTTGCTACGGGTCCCGCGTTTCCACGCCATCTCGTGACGCGAATTCGACCGATATCCGCTTTGTTGGACTTAGCGAAATTTTCTGCGACGTGATGGCTTGCACTATCGGTCGATTACATTTATTTTTAGTGCCGCCATCGACTCGTAATTTATTTTACTTCTTTCCTACGACCTTTCCGCCTTTTATGAACGGATTATCTCTTTTTGGTCGCAGGTTACGGATCGAGGCAGGTACGATATTTTTTGTTGTTTTTTGTGTCTGTACCTCCTCATTATTGTTTTCTTTTTTATCCGTGTTTTTTGTGTTTGTTTCAGGAGTTTCTCCTGTTTCCCCCCCGACCAAAATTGGATCCGGAACGGATTCAACTATCTCGTTTACCGGAGGTGAAGGGGCGTCGAAATACTCCTCGTTGTCACTTGGCGGTGCTTTTTCCGACTCGCCAGCGAACATATCGACGATTTGGCCGTCAGTTTTAGACTTGACTTGGCCTTTGGCCCACATTTCTTGCGGGAATTCCGGAATGTACGGAGTTAACTCTCGTACTTGTATCGACTTATGCTCGGTGTTGTCCTCGAGCTTGCGTAATTTATACGCGTTACCGCCATGCTTGCCGATGATCACATACGGACCATCTCTCTTGTCGGCCAAGCTGGCGGTGATTCCTCTCGCTGCATTTGAGAGGATGTGTGTGTCCTTCCACACTAAATCATTGTTCTCGAAATTCACAAATTTTCCACCGCTTTTATCTTGTAAAATGCGGTCGCGCATGTTAAAAATGTGCGCCATCATATGTTTGTATGTGCTCGAAATTGTTTGCTCCAATTTATATACATACTCATGTGGTTTCTCTGGGTCCACCACATTTACCGACTCTGCCACTCGTGGGTCCCAAGGCACTCGTAGCTCTCGGGCGAAGTTGAGGTAGGCCGGAGAAAAATCTCTCGTCCTCGAGACTGTTGTTCGTATGCTGAACGCGATCTCCCTCAAGTATTCATCCCACCTATTGTGGATGTCAGTGAATATGCTTAGTGCATATTTAATGTCCCTGTTGAGTCGCTCAACGGGATTTGTTCTGGGATTGTAGGTCGAAGTATGTGACGCCACAATCCCGAATTTCTCACAAAACTTACCCCAAATTTTCGAGATAAATTGGGGTCCGTTATCGGATATAATTTTACGTGGAAATCCGTAACGTAACGCCACGTCGTAGATACATTCAACGATTTTCTCTGCTGAAGGTCTAGCGACGGCGTACAACTCGGGCCAACGAGTTGCCACGTCCATTATAACGATAATGTACGCATTTTTATTTCCCGTAACGGGTTTTGGGCCCATCACATCGACACTTAAACAATCAAAAGGCGCGTAAGGCCCTAAGAAAATAGTTTCGAATGGTGATTTACTCCTCGGCTTGCACGCTTGACATCGCTGACATTGGTGGACAAAAAGAGCAATATCTTTTTTCATCCCTGTCCAGTGAAAAAGCTGTGTAGCACGATAGAGTGTTCTGCTTACTCCCGCATGGCTCGCAAGCGGGTGCCCGTGTAACAACCACAGCACGCGACCGATTAAGGAAGCAGGTATTACTACCTTTACTGCGGTGTCCGATTCACTCAAGTCATCTTGGTGATTTGGGTGATGTTTCACTAAAAGGCCGTCATCCAATAGGTAATCTATGGATTCGTGTGCATAACGACGCTTCTGCCTTCTGGTTAGATTGGGCGGATATTTTCCTGTCAGTACGAATCTAGCTCTGTCCTGACATTTCTTGTCTAATTTTTGTTGCACAATTATTTCCTCCCTTGTCGGGGGACTGCTTTGCATCTGCTCGCCGACATGAGCGTGGAAGGCGCTTAGAAGCGGGTCATTTATTCTCCGCTCTAGCTTAAATTCCTTCCTTGCATTTGGGTAATTGTCAGCAGCTGGTTGGTATAACCGCGTCCAAAATCCACAGAATTTTACATCTGCCGGAGACGCGGTGGGAATTTCATTCATCTTCCTTAAATCCCAACGGTGACAACTCGTAGGGCAATAAATGATGCGGGAGTCATCCTCGCCATCATCGTCAGCGTCGATTGGATCTGACACTGGTGCCCGTGACAGAGCGTCAGCCACGACGTTATATTTGCCGGGCTTGTATTGAATGGTCAAGTCGCATGCCATCAGTTCTAACTGCCATCTGGCTAGTCGACCGGCTGGCTCTTTTAATTTCATCAGCCATTGTAACGCTTGATGATCTGTGTGGACCACAAATTTGGTATATTCGAGATAATCTCTGAATTTCCTTATGGCCCACACAACGGCCAAACACTCCAACTCGGTGGCATTGTAATTCTTTTCAGCGCCTTGGAGTTTGCGACTTATAAACATGCACGGCAGGTCTTGTTCGACTCCGTCGCGCACGTGTGTTTGGAGCAACGCCGCTCCTAACCCAACTCTGCTGGCGTCCGTGTGTAATATGAACGGCCGGTTTAAGTCGGGTAGAGGCATTACGCCGACTTCCGTCAGCATCCTCTTTATTGCATTAAATGCGATGTTGCACTCATTTGACCATACAAATTCGTTTTCATTCTTCAGGAGGTCGGTAACTGGGGCTGCCACTTCAGCTAGACCCGGTAGCAACCTGCCGAAGAAGTTTATCATTCCCATAAACCGTTGGACACCTTTAACGTCCTCGGGTGGTGGGAAACGATTAATCGCATCGATTTTTTCGGGGCCAATAGCTAAACCATTGACTCCAATGCGATAACCCAGGAAGGCAAGCTCCTTTCGACAGAACTTGCTTTTGCCCGGATGCACGTGTAACCCAGCTTTTGCCAGCCGGGTGAGCACTTGGTCGATGTGCTCAATGTGCTCTTCGAATGTTTTAGAGGCAATAACTATGTCATCTAGGTATGCCCACACAAACTGATGCAGGATATCACCCAATACGCTTTCGATTAGTCTCTGAAAGGTACTGGGAGCATTCACTAAACCAAATGGCATGACGTTGAACATCAACCGTCCAATTGGCGAGTAAAATGCTGTTTTTAACTTATCCTCTGGCCTCATCTCAACTTGCCAGTATCCCTTCGACAGATCCATCGTCGTAACCCAAGAAAAGGGGCTAAGCTCTCTCAAAATGGATTCGATAGACGGCATCTGTATGGGATCTATTTCTGTCACCGCGTTTAATGGGCGGTAATCAATGCATAGGCGTGGGTCCGAGCCCGGGCGCATCACGAGCACAACTCGCGTCGCGTATTCTCCCTGGGCCTCGGAGACAATGCCACTGTCTAGCATTTCTTGGCACATTTTTTGCACTATTTCACGTTTTTGCGGGTTCATTCCCTTATACGCAACTCGTATAGGTTTATTATCCGTCAATTTAATTTCGTGAATAGCCCTATTCGTTCGGCCCGGTTTTTTCGACAGGATCCCCTCATATCTAAGTAGGACCCTTCGTAGGGCTGCCGCTTCGTTTAATTCTAAAGCGGCGTCGGCGACAAGCGTTTCCACTACATTGTCCCGTTGCAATTCTGTTACGAATGCTTTAAAATCGTAATCTTGAACGAATTTCTTTAGGCCTTTCTCCCACTGTGTCTTGTCGGCCGCTTCTTTTACAAGAGCTGGTGGCACGACAATTGCGGGTCTTTCCTTATCATTTCTGATATAATTCCAAGATTTCGTTATTGGATTGGGTTGTATTTCCATTGACGCCATGAGGTCTAAGCCCAACAGAAAAATTCTGTCGCATGTGGGCAGGACCAGGAAAGGGTGCTGTTCTACTCCTCCGAGCCACTCCATGGTCAATAATATAACTCCTTTTGGACGCGCCATTCCGTTGGCGGTTTTTAGACGTATATTTTTATTAACGCCTTTTATCTTATCGGTGAGACCCAATGATGCTACTATGTCTTCGGAAACGAACGAGCGATCTGCTCCCGAGTCTAGTAGTCCCATAATTTTTTCACGTTCTATTGTCATGGGCAACATACATAGGCGGTTGGTGTATTCGACCGCCACGTTGCACATGAAAACACGAAATTCTTCTGTGTCTTCGACTACTTGAGGTAATTCTTCAAGCAGTAGGTTCGGTTCTTCCGCCTCAGCCTCAGCGTTTGCGGTAATTACCTGCAAAGCGTTGTTGGCCCTGTCTTGAATTTGGGCGTTAGCTATGTCACTACCCATTTCTTTGACTGGTGGCGGCTTATCGAACCCTTTGTTAAACCCCTTCTTCTTCATGAATGGCGCAGACGGTCGAGAAGTTATTTCTTCGCCGCCTGCGCTGACTCGTTTTTTGACTCGTTTTTTGCCATGGCGAGTTTAATCTCTGCCATCTGCTTCATTATTGCGTCAAATTTAGCGTCTTCTTTCGCTGTTCTTGGGCACTCATTGGAATAGTGACCCGGTTGGTTACACTTGAAACAACGAATATTTGATTTGTCTCTTGGGGCTTCAGTCGATTTTTTCTTTTCAGGGTCTGCTTTCGACGGTGGCGTGTAATTTTTCCGAAAATACTTCGGAATTCGACCGGCATTTGGTTTTAACCTGGCGCGAAATTCTTCTACCGCTCTATCTCGATGGATGAGATGTACTAGCGGTCCTTCCTCATCGCAACCCGTTGATAAGGTATCGCGATAGCTTCGTATTTCTTCGTCCGTCGAATAATCGTCTTTTTCTTCTTTTTTGTCTGATTTTCCGGCATCTTGTCCGGCTTCCTCCCCCTCCTTGACCTCCTCCAGTGTCGCTTGCATGGCTGACGCTGTCGGTGCCTTTTTAGGGGCGGCCAAAGGGTTGGAAGGCAGCGTGGATGTCAGTTTATTTTTTATTTGTAAACCAACGCTAGCTTCTGCCAGCTCCATTATACCGCTAAGATATTCAGTAGGGCGCATAATCTTATCTGTCGCCCCATATCTTTCCGCACTCAACTTGAGACGTTTAGCGGTTGCTGCTTTCTCCGCTTCTGGTAAAGCGGAATAATATCTCTTCTCGATATCTATCGTGTTCTCGAACAGGAAGGCGCTCATCTCCTCGTAGCTACCTCCTGTCGGTGCCCTTTCTTCAAGTAGCACCCTTTGCGAGTATTCCGACAAACCGCCGAGAAAGAAAAGGTTGAATCCCGTGGCGTGAAATTCCATCGGGGCCTTTTCGAACAACAATCTGGCGCGAATGTCGTAATCCATTATGGTTTCACCAGGCATCTGGCGAAGACCTCGCATCTTTCGGCTCACCTCTTCGGGTGTCTCGCCGTAGCGCAGGTCGAATCTCATTAAAAAGTCGTCCCAATTGACGCCTTTCAATCCTTGGTACCACTCACGTGCCGAGCCTGTCATTAGCTCGACAATACCGTGGGTGAGCATGTCTCCTACGGTGGCTTTAGTGGCAGTCTTAATTCGAATTACTTCGTCAAGGAAGCGATCTCCCGCTTTCCATGACCCGTCGAAACGGTTCTGAATATAAAATTGCCACCTAATATTCCCGGTAACACTCATGGTGTCACGTCGGGAGACAGCGTATTTTTTCTTTACGCGGTCACCAGTGCTACGATTACGATCGTTTCGTTTGCTCAGATCAATTCCCTCGGCTTTTAACGAGCCGAGTAGGGCTCTTCCAAGCTCTCCCATCGTATACTGCCGACCCGTCGAATCGGTAAACGCGCTTTGTCGGGGAAGGTCCTGAAACTCCTCCCGTCGGTGGTCGCTATTTTCCGATCGACGTCGTTTCTCTCTATCGCGCGGAGAGTTGGATCTCTTCCGGCGATTACTTGATTTCTCCTTTCGTCTGTCGTCGTTGGATGAGGGGTCGGAGCTGGGGTCGGGAGACGGTGAGCGGCGTGGCGGGTTGCGCCGTGAAGAGTTTGACTCTTTCCGGCCCCTACGACGGTCGTCACGTTCCCTTTCTCTGCGTTCATCGCGTTCTCTTTCCCTTCGTCTTTCTCCGGAACCTCTCTCCGAATCGTGATGACTGGGTGCATTTGACTCCAGTCCATCTGACGACGAATCACTATTTCCGTAGTGAAAATATTTCGGTCTTTCATCGCGTTTGCCTTCTTCTCGCGAAGAGGTGCGATCATGCGATTGTCTCCTTGACGACTCGTCGTCTTTAAGGATGGGCACTGGTTGTTGCCACTCAGTCCCTTGTGGATTATCATGCTGTTGGCTTGTGAGAGCTTGCTCTTCATTTCGCCTAGCATTATTAGCGTTGATTAATCGCGTTATCGCATTATTTGTGGCTGAATCGAGAGCTTGCATGCGGGGCCGAGTTTGTTGTTCTCTGGCCGACGCATCTCTCTTGCGCGGAGTAGCTGGTGTTGCTCTCTCCGGCTGGGGTTTGGGTTTGGCCTTCGGCGTGCGCTTTGGGTCTCCCTCTAGGCTCTCGTCGGACAGCTCGGATGAACTGACCTCTGGTTTGCGGACGGATTTCGGGTCATCTCGTCGCAATCTGGCCATAAATGCTCGCTCTGCTTCTTGTTGCGAGTGGAAAGCATATCGATGTGCTCTCAGGGCTCGGTCAACTATTTCTACCTCCTCGGGAGTAGTCGGATTGGGCTGGGTTCTGCCGTACTCGAGAGCTTGCGCTTCTCTTTCCGCCAGCTTCCTCCGTCTCTCGCGAATGGCTTGACGAGCCTCGTTCTCTGCATCCGCTTCAAATTGAGCGGAATCAACCAATTGTTGAGCGTGTGCACCTTCAACAATGGTGATTTGTGGGGATACACTGTGCGCTTTTAAAGCTGCACGTACGATCTGTAACGTTTCGTACACGGTAATTTTCCCCGTCGGAAGGGTGTATCTCACTCCTTCCGCCTGTGCCAATTGCATCGCATCAATCAAGGTGCCCGAGACGCTGTAAGGCTGGCTCGAAACACGCTTGACAGAGGATGAGTTGGACTTGTGTCCTTCGGACCTGACCGAAGCTGGGCGGCTTTGCGTAATTGGCGTGTTTAGTGCCGAATTAGCGGTCGTATTTGAGGCCGTCTTTTGTATCGGAGACGCTGCTTTCGGACTGCCCACCTCGGTGTCGTGCGTTAGACGAGGCGATTGGTTACGGGATAAAACCTCGTTTCCGCTCGTCTCGCCGTCACGGTTAGAACGCGGCAGTTTGGAGTGAGATTGCTCTTCACCCCGCTCTGTCTCGTCCAATCGCTGCCTCGTCTCGGCGCGAGACGGGTGCGATGCCTCGGATGCGCTTCTACGATCGGGTTTAGGCTTACGCCGTTTTTGCCTCGCTTCGTGCGCTGAGGCTTTGGGTAAGGGACCTCCAGATCGCAAGTGATAGTCGGCGCCTTTACGACTGCCGGCTCTCTTGTTTGCGTCGGAGTCGGAATCTGTTACTCGGGTATTATCTGCCATTTCTTGCTTTGGGTATGATGTAATCACAGGTTAGAATCAGCTATTCAACTTGATCCCGGACAGGCCCCCACGTGTCGCGCTCAACTCTAACCGTCGCTAACTCGTGGGTTGATTACTTAATTCGACTAACTCACTACCGCTTTGCTCAAGCGGTTTACCCAAAGAAATGATTACACAGATATAAAAGGTAAAATATAATATAGATTTATTCTGTGGGACAATGTACAGATATATCTTATATATATATATATATAAAAGGTAGGTAAAAGGTAAATCGGAATGGGTGAAGGGAAATGGAAAGGTAAAGGTATGATGAAAGCTGGCTGGAATCGGCGAGGTCGTCTGTTGTCTCGGTCGTGTCCAAGATGGCGTCCTCGTTGTGGCAACGTGGTGTCGTCTTGGGCCGGCGTGGCAATATGGCGTCCTCGGCTCGTCTCTGGCTGGTCCTTCGGGCTCACGCTGGTCGGGCGCGAGTGAATGCTTAGTTAAAAGGCTTACTTCGGGCTGTTGTCTAGGTTTTTGTGTGGTGTCCGGCGATCACACAGCGGCGGACTCTTCTGGCTCCCGGCGGTCACACAGCGGCGGGAACGCTCGTCGTGGTTTTACTGCAGTTTAGGCTTGTGCGACCGTTTGTCTGCACAACTCGCTAAACTGGAGTGGTTTTTACTATTTCTAGCTGGTGTGCTAAAATAGTGTGGTAATCTTATCTCGCAGGTTACTCTGCGGAGTTTGACACTGACCAAACGTACTCACGGTAAATTGTCCTTTGTCCTTGGTCAATCCCAGTATATTTTACTTGGGCCTGATCTTGTAGGACGACGGGTTTACGTGTGTTTCTCGTTTGATGGTTGTGTTGGTTCTGCCCGCTCAGTGCAAGGCACATTCCTTTGCACAAAGCGGGGTTGACAGGTGACCGGAATCACCCAATGGTGGGGTGGACGAGCCATCCCCACTCCCTCAGGGCAGACGCCTGTCCATTGACTAGATGTCAATGCACTGAGGGAAGGGAGACGCGCTTGCGGCTCCCCTTACACCCGAAACGAGGTCACGAGAGAAACTCTTCGTTGACCCCGGTCCAGTCGGGTCACAACAACCTGATCCCCAGTCCAATTTTACTAGCCAAATTCTTTACACGCGTTTTTTCGCGTCCAAGAATTTTTAGCTATTTTGAATAGTTTTTGTTTTTTTCCTCAACTTTTACGATGAATCTTAACATTTTAAATCTCTGTGCACAATCCCCTTATTATGACAATACTCGACCCCATCTATGAGCTGATGGAACCATCGTCCGGCCAACGGTTCGCTGACAAACTTTTCTTTTCTAATTAATTCTAGTAGATCTCCATTTTCTGCATATTCCATCACAATGTACACACGATTCGTCGTCTCGATGCACTGGTAGAAGCATATCAGATTCGGATGCTTGAGAATTTTGATGACGCTGATTTCCCGAGGTAAAAATTTGTGAAGATAATCAGGCGGCGCCTTGGTCTTTGATATCACTTTAATCGCGACATTGTGTTTGTGCTGTGTAGAGAAAGCTAACTGCAATACAGTTTTTGTATTATTGTTGTTGTTATATTATACGGTACATTTTTTTTTTAAAAATGTTAATGTTTATTTTGATACCGATATTTTATTTACTTTGACTATGCCATATGCTCGTTGTCCTATTGTGGTATTAATTTCATAACCGTGCGCTTGGAGAAGTGGCTTGTTGTGAGATTGTTCGGAGGAATGCGATAATTTAGAAGGCTTTGAGAAGGAATAATCCACAGGAGTACAGAGTTCACTTCCAACTAAAAGAACATACTTTGGAAACACACACTCAAGGAAAAGGCCACATTGTTTATCCATGACAAAACAATTTAAGTGTTTACAAAAGTAATCACAATATAAAAAAAATAATTTTTCTTTCGTTTTCTTTTTTTCTTGTTTTTTTATTTACAAAAATTTATATTTTCCTCTTTTTAAAAGCCTGCCGTTGAGCCGTCTTTTCGAAAGTCAGCACAAGCATGAATTAATCGATCCGAGTGTCTGTGTATGGCAACGACGCTCGACCCTCTTGCAGCATGAACCACTGCCCTATGTCCCATCTTTCTCAGCTTTCGACTAATTGCCTAGAAATAAAAATTAAATAATCTGAAAAGAGTAAAAGTCTAAAAAAAAACTCTGATGTACTTCGGGAAAGCCTTCTTCCAGTTGAATCTCGTTGGGCAATAATTGGTGGTGAAGTCTACGCGCATCAATCGCTTCTTTGATTGTGTCACCCATCCAAAGAGTTCTTATTACAGCCTAAAAAAATAATGATTGCTTACAGGATGAAATATACTCAATTTATTCCAACTACTTGACTTATGGATGAGAGTATTTTTGTTCCTCCAGCAGCGCCGATCACAAGAACAACGTCTCCTTTAGCGTTTGTAAATATGGATGGACACATGGACGACTGAGGGCGTTTTCCGGCTCGCATAAAATTCGTTGGAGATGGCGGAACGCCGAAATGGTTGGTTATAGATGGGAAGGAGAAATCATCCATCTCATTATTCAAGATGATGCCTGTACTTCGGGACCGAATTCCAGCTCCTAGCCTAAAATGTAAACAATTACTCCGTATAAAAGATCGGTGATGTTTTCGAGCGAGTTTTCGTTTACCACGTGTTAACTGAACTGGTTACTGCCACAGCGTCGCCGTTTGGAGCCAAAATAGACAAATGTGCAGTTCCACTGTCGTCGGGATTGGATAAGACTAGGCCGTACGAAGAAAAACTCTGAACATTGTCCGGACGAATTTTTTCTCTGATTGATCGAGCGTAAACTTTGGACATTAATTTAGTAACCACCTAATTTCAACAAACATAACTTATGGTAAAAATTAAAAAAAAGAAAATTTATAGTTTTCTACTTCATCAACTTCAACAAAAGCAGGGTCGCCCAGCTGAGAGCGTTGTGCAAAAGCAAACTTCAAAGTTTCTGCAAATCTGTGTGCAAATACCGCTGCATCTTTGGTAGAAGCCAAAGTGTCGTGACTCATTTTGAAGCCGTCCATCACTTGCAAGATGTGAGCCAGTATAGCACCACTTCCGGGTGGAGGCGGCGAGTGCATGATGATACCGTCTTGGAATTCGCATTGAACAGTGTCGCGAACCACAGCGTGGTAATTTTTCAAGTCATCTAAAGTCATGTTTCCTCCAAAATGACGAATGTCCTCGACCAAGTGCTGGGCAAGGTTTCCCGTGTAGAGTGCGTCGGCACCGCCACTTGCAATCGCTTGCAGAGTTTTCCCCAAGTCGTTTTGAACAATTGTGTTTTTTCGTGAAAAAATGAATTTTCACGAGAAAAAAAGAAAAAAAATGCATTTTCAACTGACAAAAATGTGTTTTTTCGTGAAAAAATGAATTTTCACGAGAAAAAAAAGAAAAAAAAATGCATTTTCAACTGACAAAAATGTGTTTTTCCGTGAAAAAATGAATTTTCACGAGAAAAAAAAGAAAAAAAAATGCATTTTCAACTGACAAAAATGTGTTTTTAAGTGAAAAAATGAATTTTTACGAGAAAAAAGCGTTTTCATGTGAAATCCAAGTGAAAAAATAAATTTTCAAATGAAAAAATGAATTTTTACGAGAAAAAAGCGTTTTCATGTGAAATCCAAGTGAAAAAATGAATTTTCAAATGAAAAAATGAATTTTTACGAGAAAAAAAGAATTTTCACGAGAAAAATTTTTTAAAAAAATGCATTTTCAACTGAGAAAATGTGTTTTTTCGTGAAAAAATGAAAAAAAAGTGCATTTTCAACTGAGAAAATGTGTTTTTTCGTGAAAAAATGAAAAAAAAGTGCATTTTCAACTGAGAAAATGTGTTTTTTCGTGAAAAAATGAAAAAAAAAGCATTTTCAAGTGAAAAAATGTGTTTTTAAGTGAAAAAATGAAAAAAAATGAATTTTCACGAGAGAGAAAAAACGAGTTTTCTTTCAAGTGGGAAATGCAAGTGGAATTAAAATTGCATTTCTTTCCGGGAGAGAGAAAATTGCCCTTTTGTTGAACATTAGGTTTAGAAAATAAGTTAACTTATTTGGTTAAGGAAAGTAGGTTAGGTTTTTTAAGCTTTTTTAAGGTTTTTTAAGGCTTAAAAAATATGAGATGACGACACACAATCAAGAGTTAGATTAGGCTTAATTTCGGGACTTAATTTCGCTGGAAGGAATTCAGGTTAGGTGTAAGAAATTTGAATTTTACAATATTTGAACACAACAAACAGTTAGATTTCGTCATGTTGAATCACATTTGAATTCGGTCATACAGATTTTATTAATTTCATATAAATTTCATTACAATAATTTTGCCAATACATTTCACGACATTTTAGCCACGAGATAATAAATAAATAAATAAATAAATAAATAAATAAATACTCCGAAACGAGTAAATATAAAAAAGCAAGTTTTTGAAAAAGGCTTCTATTTATATTGGTGTTTCAAATTGCCGCCAGAGTGCGCTACTACCGCAGATTGTTTCGTGATTGCCGTGATCGTGCCAAAAAACCTTGAACAAAGTACTTTTTCTAGACAATATTAAAAAAGAAAATATATGGGCGGATAGGAATTTTCATTTTAACCAGATTTAGCCTGGTTTCAGAATTTTTAAATCGTTTTTTGGTATCGAAAACATCAAAATGATCCGTATCGGGCCAACATTTTGGCATCCATTAAAGGACATGGGTTCCGCCAGGTGGCGCTGCGGTTCATAAATAAAAAATTTCAAACATTTTCTTTCCTTACTAAGGAATTGGTTGGATCGAAACATCTTTTATTGCATGGCTTCATACCTATTGTTGCATCTGAGTTGAATAATAACCGATCGATAATAACCGATCGATAATAACTGATCTGATTTTTTGATTTTTTTTTTTTTTTTTTTTTAGATTGCACTAATTGTAAATAATCAAAAAAGTAACGAATAAATAACAAGAATAATTATTAATTCTCTTCACAAAATACCGGAATAAAACACACAGATTTGATAAATACGAAATTATCGGCCGAACGAACATCCCCGGCTGCGCCTTTATGTGGCAGCCGGCAACGAACGTTCAAACCAACCAAACGGAAATTTCCAAAGCAGTTTTGATGCATCCAAAATGAAAGAGCAGGTTTTAATTAGTAGAAACGAATGTTTAATAAAATTCCAAATGATTTGAAAAGTACCAAACAAAAGGTTAGAAGACGGAACCGTAAGTTTACGGGAAACTGAAAAGTGACGTCACTAGCATCGCAAATGTATGCTAGGTAACAAAATTTGCACCAAAACTGTTCGGAATCAACACAAACTCTCAAATAACATGTGAAAATGAAGGAATGAAGGAATGAAGGAATGAAGGAATTGGATCGAAACATCTTTTATTCCAATATAAATTTAATTTTTTTTTAAATAATTTTTTTTTTTTTTTTTTTTTTTTTTTTATATCTCCAAAAACATAGGCTTAAAAAAACGAATTGTGACGTCACTAACTCTGCTCTTTATTACTGGCAGATCAACAAATTTGACGAATTTGACAAAACTCGAAAGGAATTAGGATGGAATTAGGAAAAGGTGAAAAGGTGATTGTTGAGTTAAAAATGGGCTTCTTGCATCGTAATCTTACGGTATGTGTATACGCAGTGACTAGGACGCAATCTCTTCGAGACAAATATATTTTATTTGAATTTGCTTTGTGCTATTTTAATGTAATTTGATTGCATTTCAACTGATTCGTCTTATTTTCCCTCCCGTGTAATCGTAATTCGTCACCTGAGATGTGATGACATTTCATAGATATTAATTGTATCTGATAACGGATCCCAAGATTTAAGAGAAAAATTAGCACAAAAAATAATAAGAAATGATTGATTCTACTGTGTTTTCTACATAAAATTCATTTCCTGTATAAAATTAGTAGTGTTTATAACACTATTTTCTTTTTTTTAAATATCACTTTTTCGGCATTTTGTTTCTCATTCATTTACGAAAACTCACTTTACTGGTCTTCCTACATCTTCACTTGAAAGAAGTGCACCATAACCTTTGTACTGTTAAGAACATACTTTGGAAACACACACTCAACGACAAAACAATTTAAGTGTTCACAAAAGTAATCACAATATAAAAAAAAGTAATTTTTCTTTCCTTTTCTTTTTTTTTTATTTACAAAAATTTATATTTTCCTCCTCTTTTTAAAAGCCTGCCGTTGAGCCGTCTTTTCGAAAGTCAGCACAAGCATGAATTAATCGATCCGAGTGTCTGTGTATGGCAACGACGCTCGACCCTCTTGCAGCATGAACTACTGCCCTGTGTCCCATCTTTCTCAGCTTTCGACTAATTGCCTAGAAATAAAAATTAAATAATCTGAAAAGAGTAAAAGTGTAAAAATAAGTCTGATGTACTTCGGGAAAGCCTTCTTCCAGTTGAATCTCGTTGGGCAATAATTGGTGGTGAAGTCTACGCGCATCAATCGCTTCTTTTATTGTGTCACCCATCCAAAGAGTTCTTATTACAGCCTAAAAAAATAATGATTGCTTACAGGATGAAATATACTCAATTTATTCCAACTACTTGACTTATGGATGAGAGTATTTTTGTTCCTCCAGCAGCGCCGATCACAAGAACAACATCTCCTTTAGCGTTTGTAAATATGGATGGACACATGGACGACTGAGGGCGTTTTCCGGCTCGCATAAAATTCGTTGGAGATGGCGGAACGCCGAAATGGTTGGTTATAGATGGGAAGGAGAAATCGTCCATCTCATTATTCAAGATGATGCCTGTACTTCGGGACCGAATTCCAGCTCCTAGCCTAAAATGTAAACAATTACTCCGTATAAAAGATCGGTGATGTTTTCGAGCGAGTTTTCGTTTACCACGTGTTAACTGAACTGGTTACTGCCACAGCGTCGCCGTTCGAAGCCAAAATCGATAAATGTGCAGTTCCACTGTCGTCGGGATTGGATAAGAAAAAAAAATGCATTTTCAACTGAAAAAATGTGTTTTTAAGTGGAAAAATAAATTTTCACGAGAAAAAAAAGAAAAAAAAATGCATTTTCAAGTGAAAAAATGTGTTTTTAAGTGAAAAAATGAAAAAAAAGTGCATTTTCAACTGAGAAAATGTGTTTTTCCGTGAAAAAAAAGAAAAAAAAATGCATTTTCAAGTGAAAAAATGTGTTTTTAAGTGAAAAAATGAATTTTTACGAGAAAAAAGCGTTTTCATGTGAAATCCAAGTGAAAAAATGAATTTTCACGACAAAAAAACCGTTTTCAAGTAAAATCCGAGTGAAAAAATGCATTTTCAAGCGAAAAAATGAATTTTTACAAGAAAAAAAGCGTTTTTATGTGAAATCCAAGTGAAAAAATGAATTTTCAAATGAAAAAATGAATTTTTACGAGAAAAAAAGAATTTTCACGAGAAAAAATTTAAAAAAAAATGTGTTTTTTCGTGAAAAAATGAAAAAAAAGTGCATTTTCAACTGAGAAAATGTGTTTTGTTTCGTGATTGCCGTGATGCCGTGATCGTGCCAAAAAACCTTGAACAAAGTACTTTTTTAGCTAGACAATATTAAAAAACAAAATATATTTTGACCATTTTAACCAGATTTAGCCTGGTTTGTTTCAGAATTTTTAAATCATTTTTTGGTATCTATCGAAAACATCAAAATCCGTCTCGATCGGGCCAACATTTTGGCATCCATTAAAGGACATGGGTTCCGCCAGGTGGCGCTGATGACACACAAATTTGAAAATTATTGAGTTCGTTTAGACGCCATTTCGCCATTTCGCCATTTCGCGATTGCTGTTTCCCCTTCGTTTTTCGTTATTTTATTTTCAAACACTTTCCTTACTAGGGAATTGGATCGAAACATCTTTTATTGCATGGCTTCATACCTATTGTTGAATAATAACCAAATTAATTTTTTTTTTTTTTTTATATCTCCAAAAACATAGGCTTAAAAAAACGAATTGTGACGTCACTAACTCTGCTCTTTATTACTGGCAGATCAACAAATTTGACGAATTTGACAAAACTCGAAAGGAAGGATGGAATTAGGAAAAGGTGAAAAGGTGAAAAGGTGATTGTTGAGTTAAAAATGGGCTTCTTGCATCGTAATCTTACGGTATGTGTATACGCAGTGACTAGGACGCAATCTCTCTCTTCGAGACAAATATATTTTATTTGAATTTGCTTTGTGCTATTTTAATGTAATTTGATTGCATTTCAACTGATTCGTCTTATTTTCCCTCCCGTGTAATCGTAATTCGTCACCTGAGATGTGATGACATTTCATAGATATTAATTGTATCTGATAACGGATCCCAAGATTTAAGAGAAAAATTAGCACAAAAAATAATAAGAAATGATTGATTCTACTGTGTTTTCTACATAAAATTCATTTCCTGTATAAAATTAGTAGTGTTTATAACACTATTTTCTTTTTTTTAAATATCACTTTTTCGGCATTTTGTTTCTCTCTCATTCATTTACGAAAACTCACTTTACTGGTCTTCCTACATCTTCACTTGAAAGAAGTGCACCATAACCTTTGTACTGTTAAGAACATACTTTGGAAACACACACTCAACGACAAAACAATTTAAGTGTTCACAAAAGTAATCACAATATAAAAAAAAGTAATTTTTCTTTCCTTTTCTTTTTTTTTATTTACAAAAATTTATATTTTCCTCCTCTTTTTAAAAGCCTGCCGTTGAGCCGTCTTTTCGAAAGTCAGCACAAGCATGAATTAATCGATCCGAGTGTCTGTGTATGGCAACGACGCTCGACCCTCTTGCAGCATGAACCACTGCCCTATGTCCCATCTTTCTCAGCTTTCGACTAATTGCCTAGAAATAAAAATTAAATAATCTGAAAAGAGTAAAAGTGTAAAAATAAGTCTGATGTACTTCGGGAAAGCCTTCTTCCAGTTGAATCTCGTTGGGCAATAATTGGTGGTGAAGTCTACGCGCATCAATCGCTTCTTTTATTGTGTCACCCATCCAAAGAGTTCTTATTACAGCCTAAAAAAATAATGATTGCTTACAGGATGAAATATACTCAATTTATTCCAACTACTTGACTTATGGATGAGAGTATTTTTGTTCCTCCAGCAGCGCCGATCACAAGAACAACATCTCCTTTAGCGTTTGTAAATATGGATGGACACATGGACGACTGAGGGCGTTTTCCGGCTCGCATAAAATTCGTTGGAGATGGCGGAACGCCGAAATGGTTGGTTATAGATGGGAAGGAGAAATCGTCCATCTCATTATTCAAGATGATGCCTGTACTTCGGGACCGAATTCCAGCTCCTAGCCTAAAATGTAAACAATTACTCCGTATAAAAGATCGGTGATGTTTTCGAGCGAGTTTTCGTTTACCACGTGTTAACTGAACTGGTTACTGCCACAGCGTCGCCGTTCGGAGCCAAAATCGATAAATGTGCAGTTCCACTGTCGTCGGGATTGGATAAGACTAGGCCGTACGAAGAAAAACTCTGAACATTGTCCGGACGAATTTTTTCTCTGATTGATCGAGCGTAAACTTTGGACATTAATTTAGTAACCACCTAATTTCAACAAACATAACTTATGGTAAAAATTAAAAAAAAGAAAATTCATAGTTTTCTACTTCATCAACTTCAACAAAAGCAGGGTCGCCCAGCTGAGAGCGTTGTGCAAAAGCAAACTTCAAAGTTTCTGCAAATCTGTGTGCAAATACCGCTGCATCTTTGGTAGAAGCCAAAGTGTCGTGACTCATTTTGAAGCCGTCCATCACTTGCAAGATGTGAGCCAGTATAGCACCACTTCCGGGTGGAGGCGGCGAGTGCATGATGATACCGTCTTGGAATTCGCATTGAACAGTGTCGCGAACCACAGCGTGGTAGTTTTTCAAGTCATCTAAAGTCATGTTTCCTCCAAAATGACGAATGTCCTCGACCAAGTGCTGGGCAAGGTTTCCCGTGTAGAGTGCGTCGGCACCGCCACTTGCAATCGCTTGCAGAGTTTTCCCCAAGTCGTTTTGAACAATTGTGTTTTTTCGTGAAAAAATGAATTTTCACGAGAAAAAAAGAAAAAAAATGCATTTTCAACTGACAAAAATGTGTTTTTTCGTGAAAAAATAAATTTTCACGAGAAAAAAAAGAAAAAAAAATGCATTTTCAACTGACAAAAATGTGTTTTTTCGTGAAAAAAAGAATTTTCACGAGAAAAAAAAGAAAAAAAAATGCATTTTCAACTGACAAAAATGTGTTTTTTCGTGAAAAAATGAATTTTCACGAGAAAAAAAGAAAAAAAATGCATTTTCAACTGACAAAAATGTGTTTTTTCGTGAAAAAATGAATTTTCACGAGAAAAAAAAGAAAAAAAAATGCATTTTCAACTGACAAAAATGTGTTTTTCCGTGAAAAAATGAATTTTCACGAGAAAAAAAAGAAAAAAAAATGCATTTTCAACTGACAAAAATGTGTTTTTAAGTGAAAAAATGAATTTTTACGAGAAAAAAGCGTTTTCATGTGAAATCCAAGTGAAAAAATGAATTTTCAAGCGAAAAAATGAATTTTTACGAAAAAAAAAGCGTTTTCATGTGAAATCCAAGTGAAAAAATAAATTTTCAAATGAAAAAATGAATTTTTACGAGAAAAAAGCGTTTTCATGTGAAATCCAAGTGAAAAAATGAATTTTCAAATGAAAAAATGAATTTTTACGAGAAAAAAAGAATTTTCACGAGAAAAAAAAGAAAAAAAAATGCATTTTCAACTGACAAAAATGTGTTTTTAAGTGAAAAAATGAATTTTTACGAGAAAAAAGCGTTTTCATGTGAAATCCAAGTGAAAAAATGAATTTTCAAGCGAAAAAATGAATTTTTACGAAAAAAAAAAGCGTTTTCATGTGAAATCCAAGTGAAAAAATAAATTTTCAAATGAAAAAATGAATTTTTACGAGAAAAAAGCGTTTTCATGTGAAATCCAAGTGAAAAAATGAATTTTCAAATGAAAAAATGAATTTTTACGAGAAAAAAAGAATTTTCACGAGAAAAAATTTTTAAAAAAATGCATTTTCAACTGAGAAAATGTGTTTTTAAGTGAAAAAATGAAAAAAAAAGTGCATTTTCAACTGAAAAAATGTGTTTTTAAGTGAAAAAATGAAAAAAAAAGTGCATTTTCAACTGAGAAAATGTGTTTTTTCGTGAAAAAATGAAAAAAAAGTGCCTTTTCAACTGAGAAAATGTGTTTTTTCGTGAAAAAATGAAAAAAAAAGCATTTTCAAGTGAAAAAATGTGTTTTTAAGTGAAAAAATGAAAAAAAATAAATTTTCATGAGAGAGAAAAAACGAGTTTTCTTTCAAGTGGGAAATGCAAGTGGAATTAAAATTGCATTTCTTTCCGGGAGAGAGAAAATTGCCCTTTTGTTGAACATTAGGTTTAGAAAATAAGTTAACTTATTTGGTTAAGGAAAGTAGGTTAGGTTTTTTAAGCTTTTTTAAGGTTTTTTAAGGCTTAAAAAATATGAGATGACGACACACAATCAAGAGTTAGATTAGGCTTAATTTCGGGACTTAATTTCGCTGGAAGGAATTCAGGTTAGGTGTAAGAAATTTGAATTTTACAATATTTGAACACAACAAACAGTTAGATTTCGTCATGTTGAATCACATTTGAATTCGGTCATACAGATTTTATTAATTTCATATAAATTTCATTACAATAATTTTGCCAATACATTTCACGACATTTTAGCCACGAGATAATAAATAAATAAATAAATAAATAAATAAATAAATACTCCGAAACGAGTAAATATAAAAAAGCAAGTTTTTGAAAAAGGCTTCTATTTATATTGGTGTTTCAAATTGCCGCCAGAGTGCGCTACTACCGCAGATTGTTTCGTGATTGCCGTGATCGTGCCAAAAAACCTTGAACAAAGTACTTTTTCTAGACAATATTAAAAAAGAAAATATATGGGCGGATAGGAATTTTCATTTTAACCAGATTTAGCCTGGTTTCAGAATTTTTAAATCGTTTTTTGGTATCGAAAACATCAAAATGATCCGTATCGGGCCAACATTTTGGCATCCATTAAAGGACATGGGTTCCGCCAGGTGGCGCTGCGGTTCATAAATAAAAAATTTCAAACATTTTCTTTCCTTACTAAGGAATTGGTTGGATCGAAACATCTTTTATTGCATGGCTTCATACCTATTGTTGCATCTGAGTTGAATAATAACCGATCGATAATAACCGATCGATAATAACTGATCTGATTTTTTGATTTTTTTTTTTTTTTTTTTTTAGATTGCACTAATTGTAAATAATCAAAAAAGTAACGAATAAATAACAAGAATAATTATTAATTCTCTTCACAAAATACCGGAATAAAACACACAGATTTGATAAATACGAAATTATCGGCCGAACGAACATCCCCGGCTGCGCCTTTATGTGGCAGCCGGCAACGAACGTTCAAACCAACCAAACGGAAATTTCCAAAGCAGTTTTGATGCATCCAAAATGAAAGAGCAGGTTTTAATTAGTAGAAACGAATGTTTAATAAAATTCCAAATGATTTGAAAAGTACCAAACAAAAGGTTAGAAGACGGAACCGTAAGTTTACGGGAAACTGAAAAGTGACGTCACTAGCATCGCAAATGTATGCTAGGTAACAAAATTTGCACCAAAACTGTTCGGAATCAACACAAACTCTCAAATAACATGTGAAAATGAAGGAATGAAGGAATGAAGGAATGAAGGAATTGGATCGAAACATCTTTTATTCCAATATAAATTTAATTTTTTTTTAAATAATTTTTTTTTTTTTTTTTTTTTTTTTTTTATATCTCCAAAAACATAGGCTTAAAAAAACGAATTGTGACGTCACTAACTCTGCTCTTTATTACTGGCAGATCAACAAATTTGACGAATTTGACAAAACTCGAAAGGAATTAGGATGGAATTAGGAAAAGGTGAAAAGGTGATTGTTGAGTTAAAAATGGGCTTCTTGCATCGTAATCTTACGGTATGTGTATACGCAGTGACTAGGACGCAATCTCTTCGAGACAAATATATTTTATTTGAATTTGCTTTGTGCTATTTTAATGTAATTTGATTGCATTTCAACTGATTCGTCTTATTTTCCCTCCCGTGTAATCGTAATTCGTCACCTGAGATGTGATGACATTTCATAGATATTAATTGTATCTGATAACGGATCCCAAGATTTAAGAGAAAAATTAGCACAAAAAATAATAAGAAATGATTGATTCTACTGTGTTTTCTACATAAAATTCATTTCCTGTATAAAATTAGTAGTGTTTATAACACTATTTTCTTTTTTTTAAATATCACTTTTTCGGCATTTTGTTTCTCATTCATTTACGAAAACTCACTTTACTGGTCTTCCTACATCTTCACTTGAAAGAAGTGCACCATAACCTTTGTACTGTTAAGAACATACTTTGGAAACACACACTCAACGACAAAACAATTTAAGTGTTCACAAAAGTAATCACAATATAAAAAAAAATAATTTTTCTTTCCTTTTCTTTTTTTTTATTTACAAAAATTTATATTTTCCTCCTCTTTTTAAAAGCCTGCCGTTGAGCCGTCTTTTCGAAAGTCAGCACAAGCATGAATTAATCGATCCGAGTGTCTGTGTATGGCAACGACGCTCGACCCTCTTGCAGCATGAACCACTGCCCTATGTCCCATCTTTCTCAGCTTTCGACTAATTGCCTAGAAATAAAAATTAAATAATCTGAAAAGAGTAAAAGTGTAAAAATAAGTCTGATGTACTTCGGGAAAGCCTTCTTCCAGTTGAATCTCGTTGGGCAATAATTGGTGGTGAAGTCTACGCGCATCAATCGCTTCTTTTATTGTGTCACCCATCCAAAGAGTTCTTATTACAGCCTAAAAAAATAATGATTGCTTACAGGATGAAATATACTCAATTTATTCCAACTACTTGACTTATGGATGAGAGTATTTTTGTTCCTCCAGCAGCGCCGATCACAAGAACAACATCTCCTTTAGCGTTTGTAAATATGGATGGACACATGGACGACTGAGGGCGTTTTCCGGCTCGCATAAAATTCGTTGGAGATGGCGGAACGCCGAAATGGTTGGTTATAGATGGGAAGGAGAAATCGTCCATCTCATTATTCAAGATGATGCCTGTACTTCGGGACCGAATTCCAGCTCCTAGCCTAAAATGTAAACAATTACTCCGTATAAAAGATCGGTGATGTTTTCGAGCGAGTTTTCGTTTACCACGTGTTAACTGAACTGGTTACTGCCACAGCGTCGCCGTTCGGAGCCAAAATCGATAAATGTGCAGTTCCACTGTCGTCGGGATTGGATAAGACTAGGCCGTACGAAGAAAAACTCTGAACATTGTCCGGACGAATTTTTTCTCTGATTGATCGAGCGTAAACTTTGGACATTAATTTAGTAACCACCTAATTTCAACAAACATAACTTATGGTAAAAATTAAAAAAAAGAAAATTCATAGTTTTCTACTTCATCAACTTCAACAAAAGCAGGGTCGCCCAGCTGAGAGCGTTGTGCAAAAGCAAACTTCAAAGTTTCTGCAAATCTGTGTGCAAATACCGCTGCATCTTTGGTAGAAGCCAAAGTGTCGTGACTCATTTTGAAGCCGTCCATCACTTGCAAGATGTGAGCCAGTATAGCACCACTTCCGGGTGGAGGCGGCGAGTGCATGATGATACCGTCTTGGAATTCGCATTGAACAGTGTCGCGAACCACAGCGTGGTAGTTTTTCAAGTCATCTAAAGTCATGTTTCCTCCAAAATGACGAATGTCCTCGACCAAGTGCTGGGCAAGGTTTCCCGTGTAGAGTGCGTCGGCACCGCCACTTGCAATCGCTTGCAGAGTTTTCCCCAAGTCGTTTTGAACAATTGTGTTTTTTCGTGAAAAAATGAATTTTCACGAGAAAAAAAGAAAAAAAATGCATTTTCAACTGACAAAAATGTGTTTTTTCGTGAAAAAATGAATTTTCACGAGAAAAAAAAGAAAAAAAAATGCATTTTCAACTGACAAAAATGTGTTTTTTCGTGAAAAAATGAATTTTCACGAGAAAAAAAAGAAAAAAAAATGCATTTTCAACTGACAAAAATGTGTTTTTTCGTGAAAAAATGAATTTTTACGAGAAAAAAGCGTTTTCATGTGAAATCCAAGTGAAAAAATGAATTTTCAAGCGAAAAAATGAATTTTTACGAAAAAAAAAGCGTTTTCATGTGAAATCCAAGTGAAAAAATAAATTTTCAAATGAAAAAATGAATTTTTACGAGAAAAAAGCGTTTTCATGTGAAATCCAAGTGAAAAAATGAATTTTCAAATGAAAAAATGAATTTTTACGAGAAAAAAAGAATTTTCACGAGAAAAAATTTTTAAAAAAATGCATTTTCAACTGAGAAAATGTGTTTTTAAGTGAAAAAATGAAAAAAAAAGTGCATTTTCAACTGAAAAAATGTGTTTTTAAGTGAAAAAATGAAAAAAAAAGTGCATTTTCAACTGAGAAAATGTGTTTTTTCGTGAAAAAATGAAAAAAAAGTGCCTTTTCAACTGAGAAAATGTGTTTTTTCGTGAAAAAATGAAAAAAAAAGCATTTTCAAGTGAAAAAATGTGTTTTTAAGTGAAAAAATGAAAAAAAATAAATTTTCATGAGAGAGAAAAAACGAGTTTTCTTTCAAGTGGGAAATGCAAGTGGAATTAAAATTGCATTTCTTTCCGGGAGAGAGAAAATTGCCCTTTTGTTGAACATTAGGTTTAGAAAATAAGTTAACTTATTTGGTTAAGGAAAGTAGGTTAGGTTTTTTAAGCTTTTTTAAGGTTTTTTAAGGCTTAAAAAATATGAGATGACGACACACAATCAAGAGTTAGATTAGGCTTAATTTCGGGACTTAATTTCGCTGGAAGGAATTCAGGTTAGGTGTAAGAAATTTGAATTTTACAATATTTGAACACAACAAACAGTTAGATTTCGTCATGTTGAATCACATTTGAATTCGGTCATACAGATTTTATTAATTTCATATAAATTTCATTACAATAATTTTGCCAATACATTTCACGACATTTTAGCCACGAGATAATAAATAAATAAATAAATAAATAAATAAATAAATACTCCGAAACGAGTAAATATAAAAAAGCAAGTTTTTGAAAAAGGCTTCTATTTATATTGGTGTTTCAAATTGCCGCCAGAGTGCGCTACTACCGCAGATTGTTTCGTGATTGCCGTGATCGTGCCAAAAAACCTTGAACAAAGTACTTTTTCTAGACAATATTAAAAAAGAAAATATATGGGCGGATAGGAATTTTCATTTTAACCAGATTTAGCCTGGTTTCAGAATTTTTAAATCGTTTTTTGGTATCGAAAACATCAAAATGATCCGTATCGGGCCAACATTTTGGCATCCATTAAAGGACATGGGTTCCGCCAGGTGGCGCTGCGGTTCATAAATAAAAAATTTCAAACATTTTCTTTCCTTACTAAGGAATTGGTTGGATCGAAACATCTTTTATTGCATGGCTTCATACCTATTGTTGCATCTGAGTTGAATAATAACCGATCGATAATAACCGATCGATAATAACTGATCTGATTTTTTGATTTTTTTTTTTTTTTTTTTTTAGATTGCACTAATTGTAAATAATCAAAAAAGTAACGAATAAATAACAAGAATAATTATTAATTCTCTTCACAAAATACCGGAATAAAACACACAGATTTGATAAATACGAAATTATCGGCCGAACGAACATCCCCGGCTGCGCCTTTATGTGGCAGCCGGCAACGAACGTTCAAACCAACCAAACGGAAATTTCCAAAGCAGTTTTGATGCATCCAAAATGAAAGAGCAGGTTTTAATTAGTAGAAACGAATGTTTAATAAAATTCCAAATGATTTGAAAAGTACCAAACAAAAGGTTAGAAGACGGAACCGTAAGTTTACGGGAAACTGAAAAGTGACGTCACTAGCATCGCAAATGTATGCTAGGTAACAAAATTTGCACCAAAACTGTTCGGAATCAACACAAACTCTCAAATAACATGTGAAAATGAAGGAATGAAGGAATGAAGGAATGAAGGAATTGGATCGAAACATCTTTTATTCCAATATAAATTTAATTTTTTTTTAAATAATTTTTTTTTTTTTTTTTTTTTTTTTTTTATATCTCCAAAAACATAGGCTTAAAAAAACGAATTGTGACGTCACTAACTCTGCTCTTTATTACTGGCAGATCAACAAATTTGACGAATTTGACAAAACTCGAAAGAAAGGAAGGATGGAATTAGGAAAAGGTGAAAAGGTGATTGTTGAGTTAAAAATGGGCTTCTTGCATCGTAATCTTACGGTATGTGTATACGCAGTGACTAGGACGCAATCTCTCTCTTCGAGACAAATATATTTTATTTGAATTTGCTTTGTGCTATTTTAATGTAATTTGATTGCATTTCAACTGATTCGTCTTATTTTCCCTCCCGTGTAATCGTAATTCGTCACCTGAGATGTGATGACATTTCATAGATATTAATTGTATCTGATAACGGATCCCAAGATTTATTGAGAAAGAATAATAATAAAATAATAAAAAATAATAAGAAATGATTCTACTGTGTTTTCTACATAAAATTCATTTCCTGTATAAAATTAGTAGTGTTTATAACACTATTTTCTTTTTTTTAAATATCACTTTTTCGGCATTTTGTTTCTCTCTCATTCATTTACGAAAACTCACTTTACTGGTCTTCCTACATCTTCACTTGAAAGAAGTGCACCATAACCTTTGTACTGTTAAGAACATACTTTGGAAACACACACTCAACGACAAAACAATTTAAGTGTTCACAAAAGTAATCACAATATAAAAAAAAATAATTTTTCTTTTGTTTTCTTTTTTTCTTGTTTTTTTATTTACAAAAATTTATATTTTCCTCCTCTTTTTAAAAGCCTGCCGTTGAGCCGTCTTTTCGAAAGTCAGCACAAGCATGAATTAATCGATCCGAGTGTCTGTGTATGGCAACGACGCTCGACCCTCTTGCAGCATGAACCACTGCCCTATGTCCCATCTTTCTCAGCTTTCGACTAATTGCCTAGAAATAAAAATTAAATAATCTGAAAAGAGTAAAAGTCTAAAAAAAAACTCTGATGTACTTCGGGAAAGCCTTCTTCCAGTTGAATCTCGTTGGGCAATAATTGGTGGTGAAGTCTACGCGCATCAATCGCTTCTTTGATTGTGTCACCCATCCAAAGAGTTCTTATTACAGCCTAAAAAAATAATGATTGCTTACAGGATGAAATATACTCAATTTATTCCAACTACTTGACTTATGGATGAGAGTATTTTTGTTCCTCCAGCAGCGCCGATCACAAGAACAACGTCTCCTTTAGCGTTTGTAAATATGGATGGACACATGGACGACTGAGGGCGTTTTCCGGCTCGCATAAAATTCGTTGGAGATGGCGGAACGCCGAAATGGTTGGTTATAGATGGGAAGGAGAAATCATCCATCTCATTATTCAAGATGATGCCTGTACTTCGGGACCGAATTCCAGCTCCTAGCCTAAAATGTAAACAATTACTCCGTATAAAAGATCGGTGATGTTTTCGAGCGAGTTTTCGTTTACCACGTGTTAACTGAACTGGTTACTGCCACAGCGTCGCCGTTTGGAGCCAAAATAGACAAATGTGCAGTTCCACTGTCGTCGGGATTGGATAAGACTAGGCCGTACGAAGAAAAACTCTGAACATTGTCCGGACGAATTTTTTCTCTGATTGATCGAGCGTAAACTTTGGACATTAATTTAGTAACCACCTAATTTCAACAAACATAACTTATGGTAAAAATTAAAAAAAAGAAAATTTATAGTTTTCTACTTCATCAACTTCAACAAAAGCAGGGTCGCCCAGCTGAGAGCGTTGTGCAAAAGCAAACTTCAAAGTTTCTGCAAATCTGTGCGCAAATACCGCTGCATCTTTGGTAGAAGCCAAAGTGTCGTCACTCATTTTGAAGCCGTCCATCACTTGCAAGATGTGAGCCAGTATAGCACCACTTCCGGGTGGAGGCGGCGAGTGCATGATGATACCGTCTTGGAATTCGCATTGAACAGTGTCGCGAACCACAGCGTGGTAATTTTTCAAGTCATCTAAAGTCATGTTTCCTCCAAAATGACGAATGTCCTCGACCAAGTGCTGGGCAAGGTTTCCCGTGTAGAGTGCGTCGGCACCGCCACTCGCAATCGCTTGCAGAGTTTTCCCCAAGTCGTTTTGAACAATTGTGTCACCGAACTTAAAAACTTCCCCAGTACGTCGGTTGATAAACACTTCTCTAACTTATAAAAAGCAAATCAATCAAGAAAAAAGTGATTTCCACACAAAACTACTTTACTTCAGAGTCGGCTCCAGTTCAATTCTTGTGCGCATTGCTACTAAAGTGTTGGCCAAATGCTTACTTGTTGTTATACCTTCACGGCACATTTTGATAGCTGGTTTGACCAGTTCAGGCCATGGTAATTTGCCATATCTAGAATGTGCTTCCCAGTATCCTCGTAATTCGCCAGGAACGGCTACAGCGAGTCCACCCGAAAGTGTTCTATGCGAATTTGCTATGTAAACAGATTCATGTGCGGCGGATGGAGCAACCTCACGTGCATCAATCACGTTGGCCGTCTTCTTTTCGTGATTATAGACATTTATTAGGCAGCCTCCACCGAGGCCCATGCTTTGCGGATGGAAGACACCCATGCAGAAGAGAGTGGCGATTGCTGCGTCAACTGCTGAACCTCCTTTTCGGATAATATCTCTTAAAATAAAATAGAAAATCAATTAATTGTGGTGTGTGATACTGCGATTGAATTTGATTTTTACATGCCAACTTGAGAACAAGGTCCCGCGTCACTGCTCACAGCCGCCTCATTGTATGTGCCAAGGGGGTTAGTGTCGGCTGGTTTAGACGCCCACGCCAGGGTTGAGTTGATTGAAGACGAAAGCCAGATGGATTAAACGGCCATTTTCTTTATACAATAATATAAGAGGAAATGGAATGCGAAACAATGTTTATTTCTGAAGCCAATTAAATTAATTGACTGTTTTGTTTGTTTTGTCAATGGAGAATTTTGACATCACAATAGAGTAATTAGTTTTATTGTTTCATTCCAGGAATGAAAATCTCGATTAATTTATCCCAAGAGCAGTCGGCAATTAACAATTAATAATGAGGCACTGTATTATAAAAAACTAATAATTACCTTGTGGAAAAATCGTTTGATGTGGATACTAGGATATTTTCATAGCGTGGAGAGAACTAAATGGTAAGTCTTTGTTATTATTATTTTTTCAAGTCTAACTTACTAATACTCGCCTAACCCTAACTGCATATCTATGACCGGGCAACTCAATTGCTGGTACGGTTGAGTTACGAATATCCCAGCATCGAATAAGACCTTCTGACGCTCCAGTGGCAATTAAATACTTAAAAAAAAAATAGATATTTACATGTAGTTATTATTTTATATTATTTTTTTTGGGCTGTTAATTTAATACTTTGTTGTATTTATTCCAATCAGAGATTAGTATTTCTGCATCGTGTGCACGTATTACTTGTGTAGGTTGTTTGCTGTGAATATTCCATAAACGCAGGTATCCATCTTCTGCAACAATATTCCTATTTATTTATTTACTGGAAATGAAAATGCTATAACAATTTCACCTGAGACAGATGCAAATGTATCTCTGATTTGAGGCGACCAAACAGCGCTGTAAACATAATGATGATGATCATCAAAAGAGTGCACAAAATTCCCATGGTGGACATCCCACTTATAAAAATAACAATATTATTAATAGTTAGATGATAATTTTGCGAGTTTTTTTGCTTTATTTATAAGTTACCAATTTAACTGTTTGATCCCATGAACTACTTATGAAATTTAAAATGTAAAATTAGGAGCGCACCAGCTTAAAATGGGAAAAATTGTATGAAATTTATTTCAATGAAAAAGTATTAATATCACATTCGTTTACACTTGATAATTTAAAAACGGCAAGGTATACAGTTGCCTGTTTATTAAAATATCTTCTTTGATAAAGAAAAATAATACTACCTATTTATGCTACATCATTTAAAAACCTGAATTTCATGACAGAAGAAACAAATAAAACAAAACAAGTTTATCAAAGAACCCCAAGTAATTATTATCATACGATAACAAGAATTAATAATTAACAGTTATATTTACATTAAATAGAGATGTATTGAGTAAAAAAAAAAAAAATTTCTAAAAGATGAAAATCAATACATTTTAATTCGCTGTATACTTAAATTATTGAAGTTAAATATGTTGAATTTCTCAGTCATACTTTTGATTCATTCAGTGTGGCCTTACATAAAAATCACTCACGGATTATTTGAAATTAAGTAGAATTTTGTTGTGCGTGAAAGACATGGCAAGAAAAATAAAAAGATGAATTTTCTTCTCAAATGTCCGTTTCTAGAAAGCAAGCTACCACTGGAGATAGAGCGGATAGACTTCTTATATGCACGAATCGAATTACGCCTTTCGAGTCTTTCTTGTTGTCGCTTTCGTGATTTGCATATCCAAAAGCACACACACATTAACATTATAAACAAGGCACCACCTGCAGCCCCTAAAGTTGCAATGGTAATTGTGTCCATGAAAAGAACTAAACGAATCTCCGGATCTGGATGGAAAATGGATGGAAATATGAGAAATTTGTCCGATCTACAAATAAGCACAATTTACCTGTTTCACATATAAATGTTCTTCGCATGGGATAACTTCGATACCATTTAAAGAATAACTGACGCAATCATTAGGTCGCTAGAGGGAGAGCATCCAAACTCGTTGATAATAGTCATGATTGGACTGTTTTTGCTGTATTAGTCGTCTCAAATCACCCTCATTTGTGTCTGTCATGTATGGCATTGAGCCCTCTTCAGACTGTAGGGAATAAAGTATTGTTAGTAAATTCACGATTAGGGATTGCAGTACCGGACGGTTTTTATGGCACCGGTATTCGGTACTGACATTTTTTCCTGGTACTGTATTCGGTTCCGGTACCGAATGAAAAATGAGCACCGGTATTGGGACCGGTACTACTACCGAGAGCGGTACTGGCACCGGTATTGGTACCGGTTCTGGATAGTCTATCTATTTCTCAAAAAAATATTTATTTGTCATGTATAATTAGATAATACGGTAGTACTTCAATTTATTCTTGAAAATATGAACGTAAAAAGCACAATGAATCCAGAGACTGGTCACCCAAGCGGCTACTTATCTTGGTGCAGAAAATTCCAGCTGACGAAAATTCCACACTGGTTGTAGGTATTGTCATAAGATACTGGTAGATTTTGTCTACCTCTTTAACAAACTTTACAAGCGGCTGACTGACCGTCACTAGACTTTGTGAAATAGTTCCACACTGGATTTTTGTTTGTAGAAACTTCCGGCGTAGAAACTTCCGGCGTAGAAACTTCCGGCGTAGACACTGCCGGAGTAGGAACTTCCGGATTTTGTCCTAGTTCAGCCATTTGCCATTATTACTATTTCCAAGTTAATTTAAAAAAAGAAACTGTTTCCAGCTGGAATGAGTAAATAACGAGTGAAATAAAATTTGTCACCTCCGACATCATTAGAAATGCTGGTAGTAGGTGGCGTTGTTGTGTTGTTTATGATGATGGAAAGTACCGATTTCGGTTCCTGTGTGTGAGACTCTTCCGGTACCAAGAAAAGCTAACGGTACTAGTACCGGCCCTCAGTACCGACAGAAAAAAACCTCGGTACCAAGACTGGTACTGAATCCCGGTACCAATGCCGGTACTGGAACCGATACTGAAGCCGGTACTGCAATCCCTATTCACGATGAAGTAAAACGGAAATTATTTACAAGACAATATAGTTTTGCATCATCGCGATTCATCACCCTTCCGACATAGATAAAGCAAGTTGAGCCAACGCCACTCCAACCGGGCGGACATTTGCCGTCCACTAAAGTGATGTTGTTTAAATAGTACGGTTGGTATTTCACTTCTAATAGGTTGCTGAAATCGTTTTTATCTCGAATTCGGCCTGATATTGCAGTCTTGAAAAACTCATTGCCCCACCAATTGTTTGTAGCATCAATTGCATAATTGTCATCGTTATCGCTGAAACGAAAAATTCACATTATTTGGACCGATTTTTTGCAGCAATTTCAAAATCATTATCCAAATTAATGAGAACATTGTTTTCATAATTTTGACCAGTTCCGCCGGCGTAAATTGTAGCGATATTTGTAGCGATATTTTCGTAAAAGCTGTTGTACTCGGCGCTCTGATACTGTTGCAATCTTAACTTTTCATAGCCATGTACGGCAAAATTGTATTTGCCAGTATTCCGTCTAACCAAATTTCTAAAAAAATTTGAATGGATCTAAAAGAAATAATAATCAGTTGCCAACAACTGATAGAGTATTTCGATTTCTGTTTTTTGTAATCAAATTATGAGATATTGTAGCTCTCAATCTGCTTCCGGCTGATGTTCCTTCAGTAGTGATTGCTAATCCTCCTTGATTACCCATTATCAAATTATTCTACAACAAAAATTATGTTTTAATTTGTGTATTTTTAGAAATTTATTAATGTATTACCTGCACAAATATATTTTTCGTATTTCGGACATCAAAAGTAACAGCTGCTTCACACGATGTAAAATTACCAAACATGCCTACTCCATTGTTTACAAATTGGTTGTGGACAAATGCGGAGGGTAGATTGTATTCACCAGTCGATGACTAGCTTGCACCTCCCATTCTATTTCCTGATATGACACTGTATGTTATATTGTGGCTTTTTTCCGCAATTGAACCGATTCCCAGAGCAGGCAACGTGATTATTTCCGCTACAAATCTGTAATTTTCTGCTGCACCGTTTGCGTGTATGTGAATACTCACAAGGGGAGCACACGTATAAGATACTCACAGATTGTTGCAATATTAAACGTGAAGCATTGTTATATCATGCTGAATGAGACTCTAAAATAATTTCATTCCATAAACAGCCAACAATGCAAACAATGAGCTCAAAGTTTGCACTATTTTGTCTGGGTATACGTCCAATCTGAGCAATCAGGCCTAGTGTATGAATGCTGTAAACAACAGTTGCTAGGTAAAAAGTAGTTCCAAGATCAAAGTTGAATTTTATCATTTAATATTTAATGATGTCATTTCCTGATTTCCTCATTTGAGATTCAATGATGTTCACCAATATGACTGTCTTCATGAAGACAATAATAGTTTGTAGTGGTGGTCCAGTGGTTAAGGCAATGGACTAGGTATCTTTCCACACAGGTTCAAATCCTGGTGTGTGTGAAAATTTTTACTTTTACTTTTTAATTTTTTTTAGCAGTAATTTTAATGTTTGTAATTTTATGTTTGTTAAAAAATTAAAATTAATTAATTAAAGTTTTCTAAAAACAAACATAAAATTACAAACATTAAAATTACTGCTAAAAAAAATTAAAAAATAAAAGTAAAATTTTTTACACACCAGGATTTGAACCTGTGTGGAAAGATACCTACCGGTAGTAGAAAAAAGCGCCCTATTGGACAAAGGTTGAAAATCCTGATAAACGATATTATTCGTGTATATCCAGGTGCGCACAAGGAGGGCTTGGATTTAATTCAGGTTGGTTTTGATGATGACAGCGCAGATGATGTAGCTGTTCTAGTAAAAACTGAGCCAGCTCATTAGAAAACTGCAAAGGACGAAATTCCAAAGAAAATATCAAAGAATGATATAAAACAGAAACTGAATCTGTATTTCTCACGAGATTATTCCGAAGAAAAGCTTAATGAAGTTTTGTCAACAATCACTACAAGCTCATCGAAAATGTCCTACAAAATATCCTTGCGTGATATTCGTTCATGCACGACTAAATACACTACTACGATGACAGACCGGTATCTGTATGATATTATAATTGTCAAGTTTTTAATAATTCCTTTCTGCATTAAAAACCATTGGACACTCATAAGCGTGGATAACATTGCAAAAGAAATTTATTTCTACAACTCGATAACTGTGGGTGAAAATGTTCCTAGTAATATCAAAGGAACAGATTTTCTCCAGAATAAATACTTCCATGATTACAGAGAAGTTCAATTAAAAACGACATTAGATTGGATGGACGCCATCCACAGAAATGTTTTAGGCCAAGGTCCAATGTTTAAGTACACAGTAAAAGGACTTAAACGTGGCATCCCAAAGCAACGCAATGGGTGTGATTGTGGTGTCTTTGTGATACTGTACGCACGATACCTTCTTCAAGAACAAGAATTTAATTTCACAAATACAGACATACGTAGAGAAAGATTAAGTATTGTTGTCGAGTTGCTACAAGGACACTTGGACAGCCACTAGTAGTAAAAAGAGTTTGTTGAGTGTGTTAGGGTGAGTCAAGGTGTGATGATTACAAATCGGTATTTATCAATGTTCACAATAGATGGCGCTGTATTCAAACTCGATAAAACTAAAAAGTGTGATAAATCATTACTTTGATACCGTGAATAAAATATAACTATTTTATTCAATATAAATTAAGTATTACTTACTTGACGATGTTGATTCTATCGAATCAATATCCACGTTACTTACCTGTTTGAAGGGAACCAATCGGACCCTTCTTGGCCCCAATTGGGTCCATCTGGACATAGTCATATATTAGGTCCGGACTAGTGACCCGCGAATCCGCCGATTCGTACACTGATTGGCTGTCGCCAATCTAGTAGTTCTCAAGAACTATATAAGCATTAGTTTTCCACCCAGTATCCCCCTGGCTTGATTCTGAATATGTTTATATTGTTTGTAGTTGATATGTTGTTATCGTTTGATCTCACTTTCTCTATCGACACATCAGGCCTCCTCAGCTCTCCACAATTAGTATTCATTACTAGATTGTTATTGTTGTTGTAGGGCCCTTTCGGGAAGGCTAACTCCGGTAATAGACATGTTAACAACATGAAATGGCCCCGTAACGTTAGCTTGCTGTTCTACGGGACAGTTAGACTTCGTACGGTGGCTTAATATAATGGCCATATACAGTAAGGCCTTGCTAGATGAAAGTAGGTCCCTCAGCTAACTGGCCTCAGTCCGCTGCAGGATGGTTGTTGTAAACAACCCTCTCAGCTTCCCGTCTTTCTGTGGCTGGTCCTTCCGCATGTTAAAGGTCGGTAAAGGGCCAATGCACAGGTAACACACCGGGTTGGTAGCCCGTGAGTAATATCTAAAGATGTTGCGATAAACAACTACCTGGATAATGGTAATCCAACAGCGGTGGCTGATTAATATTTTACCCGGTGCTCGGTCTAATGACCCCGTCATCGTAAGGCATGCTGGCGGATGGAGGAGTCAAATTCTCCCGCGATGGTTCTCTCGACCGTCGTGACGGTCCCCGCCCCATCGTACACTCCGGGTTAGTAATCCGTGAACAGGGGTTTAAAAAACACAGTGCTAAACAAATTACTCAGGTATTAGTAATTCTGTAATTGGCAAGTCCATAGGAATGTTTACTTGGTGGTTGGTACCACCGATAGCGACTTAACGTTTACAAACAAATACCCGGCGCCCGATCACGAGATCTTGTCGTCGTAAGGCATGCTGGCGGATGGAGCCTCAACAACTCCCGCGACGGTTCTCTCAACTGTCGTGACGGTCCCCGCCCCATTTATATTTATATAACAATAAATTGTTGTATTCCACTAATGACTTTATATTTATTTGATCTGGGAATATTCTACAAGAATATTCCTTTTAATACGAAGGACTCTTCGTAATATTAGATGTTCGAGCTGCGGACCAAATACGTCTCCGTAGCAATATTTGTGACGATGCCGCAAGTCAGCCGTATCCCTCTGGCTTCGCCCGGATCCTCAACCAGTTGATGCCGCCCGTTTACACGCGCTCAGAACCCCATTATACAGGGTGAACAAAAAGTCTGTATCTTTACTTAATATTTCTGAAAGTGCTGACAATGCATCTAATCTGATGATGGCAAAGTACTAAAGTTGGGTGGGGAAATCTTTTGATGACCCAAAATTTGACATTGAGTTGTTGCTTCAAGGTCATTGGGAAATTATCTCGGAAACCGTTAGAGATAGACTGAAATTTCCAATTGTAAACTTGTAGACCATCATTTGTTTAGTCTAAAAATGACTAATGCTCAAATCTTTTGTACTAAAATTATTGAAGAAAATCGCAATTTTCTAAAGTAAACACAAGTAAAAAAAAAAATGCCCCAAATTGAAAAAGTGTCAAAAACGTGCTGATTAGACGTAAAATGATCCAAAAAATCGATTCCCCTGGTCGGAATTTGCATATCTAGCACCGTTGCAGAGATATGGGCAAAAAACTGAATTTTTTTATGACTTTCTTTTCAAAACTACTTTTTCAATTGTGATTTTCTTAAAATTTTTTAGTACAAAAGATTTGAGAATTAGTCATTTTTAGACTAAACAAATGTTGCTCTACAAGTTTACAATTGGAAATTTCTGTCTATCTCTAATGGTTTCCGAGATAATTTTAAGAAAATTGCCAATTTTCTTAAAATTTCTTAAAATTTCTTTTCAAAAATTCAGTTTTCTGCCCATATCTCTGCAACGGTGCTAGATATGCAAATTCCGACCAGGGGAATCACCCAACATTAGTAATTTGCCAACATCAGATTAGATGCATTGTCAGCACTTTCAGAAATATTAAGTAAAGATACAGACTTTTTGTTCACCCTGTATTATTATGCTTAATAAATGTTATGTCACACTGAAACCGTAAGTTATTTCTCTTGATTCACGTATTCACATTTGTAAAGACTTCCGTAGCTTATCTCGGTTAGGTTGTTGCTAATCTTAGCAACGTCTTGTATAAACCGATTTATCTCTATCTCAAATTGGCTAATAAATTAGCCTAAAAGTAGAATCGTCACAAAGGAAAAGCCAAAAAAAATTTGAGAGGTTTCCTGTGCGCGGTTTTCTTTTTATAAGTGTTTGAAGTCGGGTTGCAATTTCTGAAAAAGTTGAAATGTTTGGGAGTGTGTAACTCAACTATCTGAAGGTGTGAGGTGCTGAAACTTGTTGAGTGGGTTAAGGAGAAGTCAAGGAATTTGTAAAAAAAAAGTTTGGGGCATATCCTGTGCGTGGTTGTTGCACAATTTCAATTCAAAGTTTGGAGTCTAGGCGCAGACCTAAGTCCTAATTTTTAAACTTGTTTTTCAGGCATTTCCGCACACGTTTGGCCCTTCTCCCATACATATTCGGAATCAGCTCGCTGAGACGAACAGAATGAGCATATATTTATTAAGCTCCAGCAATATAAGCATTATGCCGTTTTTTGCAACAAATAAGTCGTCTAGGGGATATGATTGAGTGTCCACCTAGGATCAAGGAGTTAGCAAGGACTTAAGGGCAAGTGAGTGTTTGCCACTCAACAGTCACAAACTACAATTGATAAGTTTTCCTGCTGAATCCAATTCCAAAATTATTAAAATGGGTTAGAAATACAAAATCCAGAATACAGTTTGACCTCGTTTCGATAACGTTGTGGAATTTCGGGTATTTGAGACGTCACGTCGCCAGGGGGCGTTTTGACGTGACACGAATACGTCCGACAAACGATATATAATCAGCCAATGAGAGCTAAGCATTGTTGTATTTAAACCCATTATGTTTTGTAATAAAGTAACTTTGAATGTAACTAACTAGCGGTTGTGTCATGTTATTTTCGGGTCAGCTATTTCTAGTTTTGACATAGTTTACAACGTTTTCTTACCATTTACGTTACGTTTTTAACACGTATCCGCTAACTGTGTTGTTTATTATTATTTATTTATTTTAGACATCTGAAGTCCTGGTTATTTAATCTACAATGGCTTCCATTCTCAAGAACACTTCAGCAATAGCATTCACTAACAAACATGCTGCAAATCTTGTCAAATGGAATGTTGTACGTGGCAGCAGAATTTCGATTGGATCAACTCTCTTTTCTTACCAACTTGGGACAAAACTGCTGTCAGAATTCAAATCAGACATCGCTGGGACAGTTATCAAAATATTAAAAGAAAATGGCCAAATGCTAAACACTGGCGACCACGTCTTAATCCTCAAACATTGTTTGCATCCCATAGTCAATGAATCCTTGTGCGTTGCATGCGGACTTGACTTGGCGCACAACACTCAACGATCAACAGCATCCCAAGTGGTTAATCTCAGTTTCCCCGAACTGCGCGTGAGCAAAAAGCACGCGCAGTATATTTTGAGCAATGCAGATACAAAACACCTGTTGGACAGCAAGAAATTAGTATTGTTGGTCGATCTCGATCTAACGCTACTACACACCACCCAAGACCCAACCCCGGATGGCATTGCCGACGTGTTTTCTTACAAGTTGATGGGTTTGTGCTTCTGCACCAGACTGAGGCCAGGAACGAGAGATTTCTTGAAGAACATGAGCGAATTGTACGAATTGCACATTTGTACTTTTGGGTACGGCGAATACGCGAGGAAAATGGCTTGGTTGCTGGACCCGGACGGAAGTCTTTTTTCCAAGCGGATTTTATCTCGTGACGAGTTCGTACATCCGTCGTCGAAGAGTGAAAACATGAAGTACTTTTTCCCGCGTGGAGATTCGATGGTGTGCGTTATTGATGACCGTGGCGACGTCTGGAATTACGCGCCCAATTTGGTCCGTGTGAAGCCATATAATTTTTTCAAAGAAAATGAAGAGGTCGATTTGCAACAATTGCACCGGAATGATGATGACAGTCATTTGTTGCATTTGCAGGCAAAGCTGCGGATTGTTCACCAGACTTATTACGAGATGTACGAGAATTCGAAGGAGAATTTTGGCGTTCCTGATCTTAAGAAGGTGGTTCCGTTTGTGAAGAAGAATGTTTTGGAATCGGTTTATGTTGTGTTTAGCGGTGTTGATCTCCCGCCGAACGTGTCGATAGAAGAAAGTGAAATAGGGAAGATGGCAATGTCGTTAGGGGCTGTGGTTCAGAACAAAGTTGTAGGCAGGGGTGATCCTAATGTCAAAGCGACAACTCACGTAATATCTACTCGTTTGGACACCGAAAAGGTTCACTTCGCTAAGGTTTTTAAAAATGTACACTTAGTAAGCCCGGATTGGTTGTGGTGTTGTGCGGAACGTTGGGGAAAGGTTGACGAAAAGTTGTTTCCACTGGTTGAAAAGTGTTGCGTTGATCAAGGTAGAAATGAGGTTTTGACGAGAACAAACCCCGTAGTTAGTTGCACGACTGAAGACATAGTGAAAATGGATCAAAAGAGAAAAGGAAATGTTGTCGGAAAAATAACTGATAATAAAAGAGGTAATATAGTTCGGAGTAAGAGAAAGTTCGTAGAGTCTTTGGGAGATAGAAATGTAAACCCGTGTAAAAAACGGCACTTCAATTTACCGGCTGTTATGCCGACTTTTAACCGCCATTTATAGCAGTGTGTATAAAATAATTATAAATAAAATAATTTATCACCACTTAAGAATATTTGTTTTGAGTATTTTTTAATTACTTTGGTTTGGCACTATTGGCATGCAATAGTCATGTGACTATGCGATGCAAATTCACCCGGGCACATCTCACCCCAATTTGGCTGAAGCGAACTGTTAATTAACCGTTTTGATGCACCAAATTGTTCTAATTGCGCAGATCTGCTGTGCACATCTGAAAGTTGGAGTTATGAAAAACTCTTGAATTCATCCTAAAACGTACAACACACTTGTCATTGCTCTGCTACAAATCACGAGTACTGACCATGTTAAGGTTTGGGCGATTTGAGACATTGCTATAATTATAGCATTTGCACAGTTTACAAAGCCAGCAGTTCTTTTTAAAGAATTTGTGTGACTCGTGTATGATTAAATTGAAGTCGGGGAGGAATGTTGTGTACTTGAATTATGATACGGAGTATATGATAATGAGTTATGTAAATGAGTTACCTATCGTTTCAGTTTTGTATGTTGTTGTGATAACAATGAGTAGAATGTGTTCTTCATGAATGAGAGTTTATTCGTGTATAAGCTTCAATTTAAAACCAATGATTTTGGACAGGATTCAACAATATTACTTTACACACTTCTCGTAATACGGCACTTTTTGTGTGTAATACAAGTATGTCAATTTGCATGTCACCATTAAATTAAAGTTATTCTTAATTTAATTTCGAAATGTCTGTGTTTATACAAGTACTTCATCTTCGGTAACCCAAGGTCTTCTGGTTGCGTTTCCATTTCTTTTTCGGCCACTTCGAATGCTGACAACACGATCCCTTTTAGTTCATCCAATACTTTTCTAATTACTTGTGTTTTTCTAGTCCCTGCTGCGTACTCTGAAGGGTGTCTTGACTCCTAATGACTTCCATTGCTCTCACCACGGGAGTGGATTTGCAGTGCAATGCCACGTGAACGTCGCCAAACCCGGCTCCAATTCTTCGTGCAGGGAAGTATACATACGGCCCTTGCCGCCAAAAGCCCAGACCGTCGCACATAATGCACGTTGTCGCGTCCTACCTGGTGATAGGTTTAAATAGCGCTAACGTGTGATACTTTACCTGTGATCAATTATGCAAATACCCAAATGAATACCAAATGTATTTGAATGAACAAGTAATTTATTCAGTAGGCTTGAAGGCCTTAAAATACACTCAGTAATAGTTCTAGAGTCGACGTGGTCAGCGTCGAACAAAGGATTTCTCAAGATGGCGTCGTCGGTTCCGCGTGGTCGGCGGAACAAAGGCGGCGTCTCGAGTTGTCGTTAATTCGTCACGGATTCGTCTTCACGGACGCGGTGGAATGCTCTTTCGAGTCTTCTATCCGTGCCTGTTGTCTAGGGTTTGGTTTAGCGTCGCAGAGGCCTCGTCTAGGAACTTTGGGGTTTCCTACAAAGCACTCGGACACTTACTTCGGCGAATAATCGACTGGGCGATTATTCTGGTGATTTCACAAGGGCTATTCGCTTGCTTTCGCCGGAATAGCTCTCAAGTGACTTCGTGAGAGTTACAGTTTGCACTTTACTCAGCGATCCTCGATCAATCCTAACTTGTAGTTGAAGTTGGCCTGACGGTGAGGTAGTTGCTGTGTTCTTGGTGTCGTTTGTGTAAGTTCTGTCTTGTTGGCGGGAAACACAGCCTTTTATGCAGTGGGGTGAAGGGCCGGCGATCAACCAATGGGGGCTGACCACCAGCCGCTTCCTCCCCCTCGGGGCACACACCTGCCACGGGGAGGTGGAGCCAACTCGGGGGGGAACGCCTCTTCAATCATAGTGACTCAGAGGACAAGTATCCGCCCTGGGGGGACACATTAGAACACGCGCTCGTTTGGCCTCATTCTCCGCATCGTCATCGTTGGCTCGTTTCTCCGCTCTCTTTCGCTCGATTACTTGTTTGTTCATTTCGCTCGTGTGTGCGCGAAAGAATGATACCTGCCTTTGGTTGTCAGGTGTTTATATAAGCTCGGACGCGGAACGTAGTGCATACGTATTCACGGTGTCACGTTGTGTAGACGTAAACGAAAAATCAATGCTCTAAACTTTCGTTTAGCATTGTAAAAATCCCCTGAACTAAAATCGTATTAAAGTGGTTACTCGAAATAACAGAATAAAAAAATAATTTATTTATAAATTAACGAAACGTTAGCGATAAAATAGCGATAAAATAGCCAATTTTTTACAATCAACGTTTCCGTCCGTGGTACTGGTTTCCATAAAAACTACGCCTTTTTGGAACGTTGTACTGGGGCGCCAATTGTCTCGGGATGCCAAGATCTTCATCGCACGGCCATTCTTTCCTAACCATGCGCAAGTCCTCAGTCTGTTGACGAGTCGGCACACAACCCGACGTTAATCCACCGTGGACGGAACGTTGTGTGTCTAATCTCTTACGTTTTTCGAAATGAATTCTTACTCTACGGTACACATTATTGTACAACTGCTTCGGAGCGAGTTGTTTGACTTGCATGCTCAAATCGTCGGTTAATTCCTCCAAGATCTTGTTGATTTCACTAACAAGCACTATCGGCTGAGTTTCTTCCTGAATTAACTGTTCGTAATAATCTTTCGTTAACTTGACCAAATGAATGGACATTTCCGCCGTGACTTTCACGTGCGGTTTATCCAAACAACTCTGATAAAAACTTGATTCTCCCTTTTCTTCTGTGTCGGATTCATAATTCATTCCTTGCTGATTGTGGAAATACATCCACTTACCAACGGGCAAAAGAGTTTCTTTATCACTGCCGGGATGCGTCGCATCCAAGTGCCTTTCAAGATACATTCCTTGCCATCCACACAGTGGACAACAAGATGGCGGCGGTGGCAACGAACCACCACAACTGATCTCATCCACCGGGTCTAAGCAATCTGTAGAAATCTCATTTCCTAATGGCTTTTGTGCGTGTATGTCGTCGACCAGTAGTGAATCTTGCTCTTCTTCGGTTGTATCTAACGCTGATGACACTATCGCCTTTAGTTTATCCAAAACATTGCGTGCTTGTATTTTTCCGATCGCTTGGAAGGGCGAAGAATTCGGTTCCAACTTCCATTCCTCGTCCCAGGGGCATGATACTTCCGTGCAAGGCTTCGCGAAGATTGCCAAACCGGGCTCCAATTGTTTGTGGCTTGGCCTCTGCTTGGTGCCTGAGCAGTTGAAGCAAGGCAGTAGCCACGCTCCGAGTCGCCAATAGCCCTGTCCGCTGCACATGGTGCACGTATCCCATATGATTCGCGCTCGTTTTGGCAAACTTTGCAGTGTCTCATCGTTGGATCGTTTCCGCGTGCTCGTGGTCATGTTGCTGCTGTGGTCGAGCCAATGTGGAATGTTTTCAAAGTGTCTAGTTTGTTTAATTATATACGAAGTTATGCGAGAACGAATGAAGTGTATACGACAATGCTTTAAGACAACTGAATTGTTATGTTTATTTGATAATGGTTTGGGTCTTTATATATCCCAATAATGTCATGTTCCGTAAACGTGACGATGTCACGTTTTATATACATGACAGGTCACTCGACCAATCAGTGTGAAAAAAGTTGAAACAAATTTTATAAATTTATAAACGTCGAAACTCGAAAGGACTAATACAATTAATTTATTTATTTTGAAGATTGGTTCTATCTTTACGGAAAACTCGTGTTTTTACAAATGTAAACCCCGTAGACTTTACTCCTCACGACGTTGCACGTTTGATCAGATGGGTATTTCCGATGGTCTTTTTCTCATTAATCTGTAGTAATTTGTTTCGTTTTTCTTCAATTTCAGTCCGAGAATTTGTTTTACCGATGCTCAAAGGTGCGTTTTAGTCACAAACTGGAGAAATGTCCAAGTCACGGTAAATCGTGTCGTTGCACGACGGAGGCAGAGACGGCGGACATATTGAATCTGGTTGTATTCACGGTGCTTTTTTCTTCTTTAATTGGCTTTAATTTGTTTTATTTATCCTCAATTTCAATCCCAGCTTTTTTTTATTAACGAAGTTCTTGCTTTCTCGGAATTGCCTTTTCGTTAAAAGCGAGAGGAATTCCGAAGTTTTGGTAACGTGTGGTCTACCGAATTGAAATTAGTCCAAACGTTTCTCACTTTTTTATCAATTAATTTTGGAGTCAAATAAGCTCAGCATTAACATAGTTATATGAAAAATTTTCGGAAATATTTTAATTTTTTTTTATCTAAAGTTGCTTATCTTAAATTGTTCCAATTGATGATGACTAGAGACCGGATATATGCATAAATGCATACAAATAAATTTTATTCAATAAAAAGCACTGACATAAATTGAAAATCGTAAGATTTATTTATTTAAGTTACAGTACATGAGGTGTTGTAGTTAAAATACATGAGGTTTGATTCGGGTTCTGATAAAAATACTGCTGATTGGAATTGTCAAAAATCAGCACAATTCTATCCAAACCTGCAGGATAGGGGCTAAAAAAAATCATGGTTGAGAGCATTTTTTGCGTTGATTCGCTGCTTTGAATCCAGCATTAATAAATTATTAATTAAATCCAAACAGATCTACTTTAATCCACCTCTTCAGCTTGTCTATCACTCGCAAAGGATCGTGAGAAAAACGGAGCAGTTTGAACAAAGACCATTTGTCCGCATCGGGCAAATTCTATACAACAATTAAGCCTCAAAGGTTGGGAGGCGAGCAGATGGCTCGCCGGTGAAGATCTTTCGGCCAGTTTTAAAATTAGAGAGCATGGTCCATCAACAGCTTGGGCGGCTTTTTGGACAGCAAGTGCAAGCGGGACTTCTGGCAGTAGAGGCATATCGCCAACGCCAAATGCAGTCGTGCATCCCCACACCATCAGTCCTTGAGGGAATTTGAGACTAGACCTCAGACACTCTTTAGTCAACTTTTTCGTGTGGTTGTCTCCATATCCAATGCACACTCTTGATTCATCTGAGAGAAGTTCCCAGTCTTTTGTTTATTTGTTTTCTTGCATAATATCTGGTCTAATTGAAAAAAAAGCAAAAAGTACCCAATAAATGGCCAAAGAAAGCAAAAAAAAAAGAACCAAACTCACCTGTCTGGCCTCCAATCTCCAAAAGCTAGGACAGGGGTGTCGTGTGTGCCTCTGAAAATACTGAAAAAGCCAAAAATCAATCAAAAATGAATAACAAAAACGACTGCAATATTGACGTCCAGTGATCCTCCATGTTGGAAGGGATTCCCAGGGGTTTAGTCCAAAGGTGATGGGTGGTGGTCACAAAAGCTGCTTCATCAGTTTCAAAAACCCCTGGAAAGAGAATCCTTTGAAGGCCAGGGATCAGTTTCTGCTGAAATTTCTGCAACCATCCATCAGTCTGCTCTCGTACACGTGTTTGAATGAATTCCTCGGCTTGACCAATCAATATTTCTTCCATTACAGAAAAATTGGAGTTTTCTGACACAAACATTCGTTCTATTTGCATAATGAAAACGCTTTTGGATAGATTCAGTTAATTCAGTTTTCTCTAAATCTTTTTTGTACATTATTGTATATGTCTAGTTGAAAACAATTATTTCAATCACAATTTTGGGTAAATTATCTAAAAAAAAAAAAGTTTTGAGCTAATCAATAGTTGATAATCCAAATGCTACGGCAAATCAATGGTCGGTCTCGGAGCAACCATTTTACCACTTCTGGTCCTGATGATGGTTCCAGTGCAGTCGGAAAAGCACATACACGAGGGTAGCTAGAATATTGGCAGTTGTTTATAATTAGACCCTGGATATGTATGCAAAATAAATTTCGTTATATGCGCATATAATATGCACCAAAAATTTCAATATATGCAAAAAAAAAAAGTGAAATATGCAAAATAAAAAAATTTATTTCAGTGAAATCATTTATTGCAATAACAAATTAGTGCCATTTCTAAGTGCTGTGTGGTAAAACACTGTCGTTTGTCACTAAGCACAGACTTAAATTGCGAAAAAAATCGTTCAACATCGCAACTGGTGATCGGGGCATATGTAAATTTGGCAATTTCAGAAGTGGTATAATTCTGTAGTATAGACTCATTTTCTCGGACTTCACCGCACAGTGTAGCACTAACCAACTTTAACATCTGAAATCCAGAATTCTTTTCCAGTGTATTCTTTAACTTCAAACCTGCTGATTTGCCTCTTGAGGGAAGAGTAACAAATTACTTTTCCAAGTTTTCTATTAAATCGATAGAATCCAACAGTGGGACGTTTTGCTGTTCAAGTTTAGTTGTGGTTTCAGAGAGTAGTTTAAAATGTGCCGAAATGAAAACAAGTTCAGTTTTCAATGCCCTACTGAAAAGCTCTTGACAATCAGCTACTCGTAATGAGTTTTTGTCAATTTCATTAACGTACATTTTTAATTGTTCCCGCGTCAACTTTGAAGAGACAACTTTCGGCATTGTTTCAAACAAATTACACTAAAATGCAAGTGCATGTGCTATTTAAATATCAAAACAGTGATACGTAAATAAAACATATCAAAACAGACAGTACGTATCATGTTCGTACCTAAAAAATCGCAATATATGCATTTATTTTCCGATTTTCGGAAAATATGCAATATAAGCCAATTTCGGCTAAATATGCAAAATACATATGGAGCATGCATTTATGCATTTATCCGGGGTCTATTTATAATTGATTGAAGGCATATCCCTGCTTAGATAGTGCTATATGACTCATCCGGACCACACAAAGGGTATTGTTCGACCATTTGACCTCAAGTATCCAGAGATTATTCATTTGGTTCAACTTTGAAATCTATTAGTGGAAATGATAAATCCAGTAAATAAAAGGTGAAAAACCAATAACACCGCCCTAAAAACAAAACGAAATTAGAAAATCAGACAAAACGAAAGTGCAACTGCTCCCCACAAACATACATCTAAGTAGACCACCCAAACAGCACTTAGCACTTAAATGCCACGTCCGTTTTAGGCACTGGCTAGGCGGGAGCGATCTCCTTGTCGCACTCAGTGCGCGCACGATGATTTGCGGGTCCTGTTGACTGGGAGCAGTTATTTGTGACCTTCCAGCGGCCCAGCCGCCATTTTCTTGTTCCACTACTTCGATGTAAACGGAAGCGTACTTCACACTACAGTAGCCATTGTTGATTTTGACTTCTGTCTGGCCTACATTACTCAATGACTGAGTATAGGTCAACGGCCAATGGGATTAGCACTCGTTTTCCTCTCTCTTCTCCCTTCTTGCTCTTGTTGTGAGTTACAGGGAGCCATTTTGTTTAGGTGCGGTCCTTGAATGCTGTTCGGATGTAAATATAAATGTTTACTAGAGCATTCTTTTACCTTTGGAATTGTGAAATCACACTCATAGATTATCTTTAATGTTTGGTTTAAAAAGATGTAAGTTGTAGCAAAATAAAAGAGACCTTCTTTTTGTGAGTTGTAAAAGAACACTGGTATTTTATTTCAAGACAAGAGAATAAAAAAGGGGGAAAAAGGGTATGTGGCGCTCTCTGATTGGTGAGCAGAAGACATCTGATCTTAATTAATTAGTATATTCTAGGAAAGGTCAGGTGGAAGTTTTGGAGCACCAAAAATTAAAACTAAATGATTGAAAACTAGATCATCCAGACTCCACTCCCCATCCAGGGAAATAAAATTTCTAGATAATCTATCTGCAATGACATTTTTCTTCCCTGCCACATGTACGACAGTAAAGGAAATACCGAGTTCTTGGGCCTCTTCCCACAATTTGAATCTCAAGCAATTCATAATAGTTGATTGTGACATATGGCTCATGGCACAGTGTTAATTGTAAATATAAAATTAGTAGCAAAAACCGAAATGGAACAAAAATCACACCGCCATTCTCCTGATGATCTATGATAAATCATCTGGCAACAGATCCTCAATCGAAGCGCCGATTAAAACTCCTGTGATATTCTAGAAAAAAAAATTAATTGTATTTTCCAATTAGAGAAAAATACGAGGCTATATACTTACGTATCTAATTGACTGTCCACAGTTGGGAGCGGGACAGTGGGCGGTTGGCATCAGATGATAATTGTATATCTCGAAATTCAATCGCAGATTTTCAGTTACGTGAATGAATCGTCCGCACCCTACAGCTGTGCATCTAGAAAAAAATAAGAAATTTTAAGACCAGTCAATGTTAACAATACGTGCACAAAACGTGCACTAAAATAATAAAATAATCAACGCCACGTATTGTCCACGCACTGTGCACAAACATTGATAGATTTGATAAGGAAAAAATTCTTACTTTATGTGATACGGAATTTCCAAATAGTTGTCCTCGTCCTCAAGGGATCTTAATATGATCTCCAAATACGAATTTATATAAGCGAGCGTTTGATCATTGTACGCTGGATTGGTCATCAGTTCGCGCATTCGATGCGTAAAAACCGGAAAAGCTTCAGTTCTTTCAATCCGTTCTATCAGATCAGTCATGCCATAAATCAAGTTTAGTTTAGTCTGTCTTGACTAAATATTATAACTGCAATGGAGCATGCAAAATAATGTGACCGTTGGTGTGTTGAGGTTTTACATAACTGACTAGTTTATTCCAAGATAGGTGGCGCTGTAGTAGCAGCGTCACAATATATAACAATGGTCAAGACTGACCAATGGAGTGTGAGACACTCCAGTATCCCCTCAATTGTGGAATGGGGGAAGGAACAATTTAGAATACAGTGAAATCAATTGATCTACAAGGATGCAATGTAATTAAAGTGGTTTAAAAACAATCAATTAAACAATGAATTAAAAGCTAACAAGTAACATGCATTGGAGTGAAGACACTCCATAGTTTGCGCTGTCTTTCTGTTTGATGCATCTTAGGTGGCAGGAAGGAAAAGGGCGGCAAAGGGAAAAGAACTTTTCCTATTCGGACAACTGCGCCACCTGTCGGTCAAATTAATTACAACCGGCGTAATATTTTCATGTTTCGTTCAACTCTTTTTTCTTTTGTTTTATTTTATTAAAACAGAAAATTCACCTTGATCCAAAATTTTTTGAAATTTTTATTTTTGACATTTCGACGCATGCGTATACGTTTCCGGAAGTCCACCAGAAACGTTTGCTGTTCGTTCCCAGAAGCCAATCGCGAACGTTCGCTACAAGTTCGCCGGAAGTCACCCTTTATATACACAGTGTTTGAACGAAAAGGATCATTTCTGTGATTTTTAATAATTCTTTTCTTATAATTATAATGGCACTTAAAAACATCAGACCCGGTGCAAAACTTGTCAAATGGGATCAAGGTAGCAATCTTGATAACAATAACAAGCATCATTCAGATTCAAAACCAACTCCAAACAATGTTCCATTTAATCTCTTAACTGCAAGAAAATTAGTGTTATTAGTCGATCTCGACCAAACGTTGATAGACACGACTCTGGCAAACATCACACTCGGTGTTGCCGATGTGCATCGCTTTCAGGCGGGCGGTTCGTGGTACCACACCAGAGTGCGACCCGGAACGAGAGCGTTCTTGAAAAGGATGAGCACAAATAAAATAAAATAAATAGTTGGATTGTAATTTGGAGCTCGTGGATCTTGACTTTTGACATTATTTATAAAATGTTCATTGCATATTTTTGAAGCTTTTTTAGGCTTCCAGACGGATCCATCTTTTCTAAATTTCAGGTGTATAGATTAAATGTCTGAAAAGTATTATTTAAATGAAACTTACGATTCGCGGCGACAAGCCTGTATTCATTCCAGTCGCAATGAGGAAGCGGAATTGTGCCGGAACAAGTGACGTCAGTTTGTGGAGAAAATTACGCATTAAGCTAATAAAGGGATCAATAAAATACAACAACATGGGGTAGAAAAAATTGGCAGGAAGTTTTCTTGATTATTTTCGTGAGGGATTTTATGTGTGTGATAAAACTTCGAAATTGATGAAACAAGGTGTGACGATTCTACTTTTAGGCTAAATTAATAGTTCTCGAGATAGATAAATCGGTTTAAACAAGACATTACTAAACCTAGTAACAACCTAACCGAGATAAGCTTACAGAAGTCTGTGTAAAAATGTGAACACGTGACTGAGTAGAAATAACTTACAGTATTAGTGTGACATAACATGTTTATTATTTATAATAACATAATTGGGTTCTTGACCCGTGTAAGCAGGCGGCATCAACTGGTTGAGGATCCGGGCGAAGCCAGAGGGATACGGCTGACTTGCGGCATCGTCACAAATATCGCTACGGAGACGTATTTGGTCCGCAGCTCGATTGTCTAAACATGCGAAGAGTCCTTCACATTAATCGGAATATTCGGCAGAATATTCCCTGTTTTTCAATGAATAAAAGTAAGGTGATTAAAGTAATATAACAAATGAATTGTTATATAAATATTAATTGGGCGGGGACCGTCACGACAATTGAGAGAACGTCGCGGGAGTTGTTGAGACTCCATCCGCCAGCATGCCTTACGACGACAAGATCTCGTGATCAGGCTCCGAGTATTTAATTGTACGCTTTAAATCGCTGTCGGTGGTACCAACCACCAGGTAAACATTTCTATGGACTTACCGGTATAAAAGTTATTTGCCAATACAGGATTACCAATGCCCGAGTAATTTGTTTAGCACAGTGTTTTTCAACTCCTGTTCACGGGTTACTAACCCGGAGGGTACGATGGGGTGGGGACCGTCACGACGGTCGAGAGAACCATCGCGGGAGGAATTGACTCCTCCATCCGCCAGCATGCCTTACGATGACGGGGTCACTGGACCGAGCACCGGATAAAATATTAATTGGCCACTGCCGTTGGATTACCATTATCCAGGTAGTTTTTTATCGCAACATCTTGAAGATATTACTCACGGGCTACCAACCCGGCGTGTTACCTGTGCATTAGGCCTTTACCGACTTTTAACGTGCGGAAGGACCAATCGAGAAAAGACGGGAACCTGCGTGGGCTGTTTACAACAGCCATCCTGCAGCAGACTGAGGCCAGTTAGCTGAGGGACCTACTTTCATCTAGCAAGGTCTTACTGTGTATGGCCATTATATTAAGCCACCGTACGAAGTCTAACTGTCCCGTAGAACAGCAAGCTAACGTTACGGGACCATTTCATGCCAACGCATGTCTATTACCGGATTGGTCTTCCCGAAATAGCCCTACAACAGCAATAACAATATAGTAATGAATACCAAATGTGGAGAGCTGAGGTGGCCTGATGTGTCGATAGAGAAAATGAGATCAAACGATAACAACAATTCAACTACAGACAATATACGAGTTCAGTTATCAAGCCAGGGGGGGAGAGGTTGAGAAACTGGAGCTTATATAGTTCTGTAGAACGACTAGATTGGCAGCAGCCAATCCGTGTACGAATCGGTGGATTCGTGGGTCACTAGTCCGGACCTAATATAAGACTATGTCCAGATGGGCCCAGTTGGGGTCCGGAAGGGTCCGATTGGTTCCCTTCGACAGGTAAGTACGTGGATATTGATTCGACAGAATCAACATCATCAAGTAGTTAATACTTAATTAATATTGAATAAAATAGTTATATTTTATTCATTGTGCCAAAGTAATAATTTATTACGCCTTTTAGTTTTATTGAGTTTGAATTATGCGCGTTTGTTAAACAGCGCCATCTATTGTGAACATTGATAAATACTGATTTGTAATCATCACAAAGGTAGTAACCCCAAGACAAAAGTGGACACCTGATGACTTGGTGTGTGGAAAATGTAAATGTTTTAGAGGTTTTAATTTTTATTGATCTAAATTTGAACAAAAATTTTTTCTTTTGTTGTATTTTTTATTTTTACGTGACGGTATCGACAAGTTCTGTACAATTTTGTAAAATTATATTTTGGGTTCCGTAATAACCGCTGAAATAAATGATAATTTCGGAATTAGGAAACCAGTGCCACCTGATAAGGAAATCAAAAGTATTATTTAGTTCGAAGATTGATTCTATTATTAGGTGTGCCCGTGTTTTACGGAATGTAAACCCCGTGTAATATAACTGTAGTGATGGCACATGTTTAGAGGCCTACCGACCGGTAAGTTGGATTTGGGCTTGGTTGGTTTCTCGATGGATTTGATTATGTCTAGAAAGTGTGAAATGGATTTTAATTTCAATTTTGCAACGTGGCACCAATAACAATAATATTTGTCGAAAATTGTAACGAGATTAATTCGATTGAAAATTGCTTCTACGATTTCTCAATATCCGTGTTTTATCGAATGTAAACCCCGTATTGTGATACGGGGTTTACATCTGTCATTGCACGTTGGACGCACGCCGACATGTTGGATTTCGTTGAATTCCCGTTCGATTTTTCCTCGTGAAATTGCATCAATTTGTTTCATTTATCTTTAATTTTAGCTCGGGTATTTGTCTGATTTGTCTGACCGATGCGCTTGTTTTCTTGGAGCCGTGGTTTGGGTTTAAAAAAGAGGAATTTTCAAATTCTGGTAAATTATGTTCCAACTCAAATTTCTCTTCAATGAAACGATTTTGAAGTCCAATATTTACGAAGTGAAAAGTAACATTTTACGGAATTATTATTTTTATTTTTCTTAAAATTTGTCTATTTTTAATTCTAGTTTATTTTGATTTTTCGATTCGGCCTTTTGGCCTTTTTGGTTGAAATCCGATACAAAATCTCAAGTTTGTTTTCATTGGGGGTGTAAAATCCAACTCTCTACCTCTGCGTGGTCACCCCTGGATAAACTGATGACTTGACAGTCTCAGTGGAAACAGAAGAGAGCTCTGGTCATTTTCAAATTTATTTGCTTCATTGTATTGTAAGCCCGCATCCTTCTTGACAGGAATGTGGCATTTAAATGTGTTTGTATTGTAAGCCCGCATTCCTCGAGTAGGTGTGGCATTTACAAACGCTTTAAATGCAGCTAAAATTGTCATTTTGTTGTAGTTCACTTGGTCGTATGTTCGCAGCTTGTTTTGCATGATCACATGTCCGAATTTGCTTGCAGAATGTCCTCTAGGTGCCAAGACACCTCTGGCGACGGAGTGGTCAGCTTTGGCTAGCCGAGCAGTCGCAAATAGTTGCTCTCCATCACCATCAAAAAAAAAAAATGGTAACAAAATTTTATTTGAAATTTTAGGACTAGAATGGAACTTTGAACATGTATTTTTTAAAATTTATCTTTAAGAATTGTTGAAACTTGTTTGAAATTTCTTCAGATGTTAAGTTAGTACAGATTTTGTTGCTTTTAAATATTTTTGGGGGCTGCAACTCCTTGTTAAAAAAAAGGAAAAAAGTATACGTGAAACTGCAAGGATCTAGCTAGACCTGTTGTTATTTTTCAATAATACAATCGTGGTGGCAAATTTGTCTTTCTTTCACAGACAAAATGACAATAAAAACATAAAAGGAAAAATGTATAAGACAAATGACAAGTCATTCACACTCATCCTCTTTGGGAAAACACATGCAAATGGTTTCAATTGTGCGCTATTCTGTTCTTTCTTGGATATGTCATTTGTTCAGCCGGTATGGGACCATCAAAAGTGGCAAGAGGGAAAAACTGAAATCGGTTGGTGAAGACAATGCATCTGCCTATTCCTTCTATAATCTAGATGGAACAAACGAGCCAAGCAGCCACAGACAAAAAGAGCCGAGAAAAAATTTATCTCTGTATCACACGCGTCCAATCTGCATTGCATAATGAATGCATTCAGCAGGGGGGAACCATCCTGCAACTATACCAACTGGATGTACTATTTTTCGACTCTTATCTCCCCCTTTTTGGTCCTTTTTATTGTGTATGTCGTTACAATAATTGAGTCCTGGATCGGCCATGAGGAGTGAGAAAAGTCGAGTCATTTTTAGGTCTATTGGTTGATTTTATTGGGATTGCCACATGTAACATTTGTTTATTCATTCAAATGAATTTCTATAATAACTTGTGAAAAGGAAACACACAGTTTTAAATTGAAATTAAAGACTTTAACTCAATGGATTGAATTCCAATGGTTAAGTTTACACAATCTTAAATCAAATCAAATAAATAAGAAAATTCAAAGTCAGAACAAGTAAGCAATCAATTATCTTTTCAATGTTAAGAGCTCTAACCAAAGCACCTGGCACCAAATGTCGCCACTATTATCGACGCTTGTTCAATTAACTTGACACGCACTCACAGGTTTGGTTTTGCTTTAAACTTATTCAGTATCTTCATGCAGCAGCAATCGTTGTCGAAAACCTTAGGCCCTGCAACAGATCGAGATGCGTTAACCCGAGACGGTGTTTGGCTATTTTGTCCACGTCTCCAGTGATCAAACTCAGATAAGAAAATTGAGTGAAAAAACTGAGATAAGAAAATTGAGTGAAAAAACTGAGATAAGAAAATTGAGTGAAAAAACTCAGATAAGAAAATTGAGTGAAAAAACTCAGATAAGAAAATTGAGTGAAAAAACTCAGATAAGAAAATTGAGTGAAAAAACTCAGATAAGAAAATTGAGTGAAAAAACTCAGATAAGAAAATTGAGTGAAAAAACTCAGATAAGAAAATTGAGTGAAAATTGGTTGAAAAGGGAGGATAGGAAGAAATGGCTTGTTGACAAGGGATATGGCTGCTTTTCCGTCAATCCCCATGAAGGGTGAAAGAGTAATTAGCTAAGCCCAAAGAGTGTTGGACAAATATAAATAGAAATTAAAAATTAAAACAATTAAAAATAACGGCCAAACAAGGGAGGCCAAAGAGTAATAGGACTGAAGATTTTGATGTGGCATTCTAAATTCTGGCGTGTGTGTGCCTGACAACCTGCACATTGTTTACATGATAAAGAAAGAATAAGTTTCCAGTATACTAATTTAGATTGTTGCTATGGATATAACAAAACAAAACGTCGGTTTTTAGCTCAATGTTGAATCAACATTACGCAACAAAAATACATGAAGAATTTGTTTGGTGTTAGTATTAATAAGCTCTTGTACCACGGCAAGGTCCCAACCATCACAGGAGAAAATTGGTAGAAAAGCCCTTAACCACCTAAGGAACGTTTCTGTTTGTCCCTGAAAAAAACAAAAAAATAAATATAAATTCTGTAGTTAGTAATTGTCCTTACCGCGCAGATCTTGCAGCCTCGTCTGCCTCCTCGTTTCCCAGGATTCCTTTGTGGCTGGGTATCCAGCAGAAACGAACGTCACATCCGACTTGTCTAACCTGAAATAGCAAATCCATGAGTGATGACACTTCAGGTTTTCGCGCACTCAGACACTGCAGCGCGTCTAAGCAATCTGTATAAATGATTACTTTTTCGTGATTCCAGTCCATGACGTGCTGCAGTGCCAGCCGGATTCCTTAGAGTTCCGCCTCGAATGGCAATGCATTTCCGTTTAAAACTTTGGAAATGCTTTGTCCACAACACACGGCGGCCACTCCCACCTTCTCATCACTTTTGGAACCGTCGGTGTAGATGGCCCGGAAATGTTTGAAATCTTCTGTGTGGCGGTTGAAGAGAGACTGATATTCCGTTGGTACGGTTTTGGCCTTGCGAAATGCGCGATGGAAGTTGAGTCGTTTGTGGCGTGCGACTATGAAGTGTATGATGGATTTAGATGGATTGATGGTGTTGGATTGAGAAAGGAACAACTCAGGGTTTGACCATCACCTTGGTGGCTATTTGCATAAGTGCATTTATTCTACAGGTACACACAGGTGGCGCTGCAAAGGGCGGCGTCACAAAATGTCAAAATAAGTATGGAGTACAATACACTCCAACATCCCCTCAATTGTGTGACAGGAGGGAAAACAATTACAATATTGCAGTTGGAATAAAACATGAAATGAAATAATAAACAATACACAATTGAATTCTGACATGGAATAAATGAAAGTAATTTGAGTTATTGTGGGAAACCGTAAAATTGGGTTTGCTTGCGGTTTCTCCCAGATCTGCGTCTGCGTGCTGGTAGAGCAGGAATCGCCGGTGGAGTCAGCGGGCGCAGGACAGGCATCACAACCGGAACGGGAGCAATGGGTTGGGCTGGAATAACCGCAGTTAAAGTGGGTGCATGAGCTGGGGCCTGGGTTGCTGTTGTTCGAGCGGCTGGCGTCTGTGCAGTTTGCGGCACATCTTGTGGCCAAACGAACGGAAAGCTGCTAGAACTTTCCCCCTCAATTGGGAGCGGGCGCCCAATTATAACACGCTTACGCATTTGGTCCACGTGTCTGGACCATTTCACAGCGTTGGCAACCTCGACCGTGTACGTGGTCGACGAGTTTTTTGCAAAAACGGTGCCTGGAACCCACTTGTCGTCGTGACGATAGTCTCGAACGTAGACTGGATCGCCAATTTCGAAACTCCTTGCTTTGTCCATGATGGTGACGTCGGGCAACAAACGAGGGTTGAGCAGGTGTAATCTGGTGCGCAACTGGCGCTGAAGGAAAATTTCAGCCGGTGACTTTTGTGTTGTCACGTGCGGGGACGAGCGGTACGAAAACAGGAAACGGTTCAAAGCTTCTGCAAGTAAAAGATTTTGTTTGATTAATTTCTCCAACTGATGCTTGAAGGTCTTGACGAATCCCTCGACCGCTCCATTTGTGGCTGGGTGGTATGGCGGCAAAAACGTGTGTCGGACGCCATTCCCGGCCAAAAATTCGCGAAAACACGCTGCAGTAAACTGTGGTCCGTTGTCCGAATGCACGTGGATCGGTAAGCCGTGTTGTGCAAACCAGTCCTGGAGAACGGCAATTGTTGCAGCGGTTGTGGTGGACGACATGGCGCGAACTTCGCACCACTTTGACTTCGCGTCCACGGCCAGTAGGAACGACTTTCCTAAGAATGGCCCAGCAAAATCGATGTGGACGCGGCCCCATACCTCGTCCGGTATCGGCCATCGAGTGGTGGACGAGCGAGGAGGAGCTGGGAGTGCCGTTGGCAAGCGTCGCACGAGCGCACGGTGCGTTCGACGTCATTGTCGATGCCTGGCCACCAAACCGTGGTGCGCGCAAGTGATTTGGTGCGCACAATGCCGTAGTGGCCTGCATGCAATTCCGCCAAAATTGCAGCTTGCAGGCCGACCGGAACCACGATTCTGTCAGATAAAAATAACACATTATCGAAAATGGAGAATGAGTCTCTGTGCTTGTAAAATAGTGCCATTTCAGGCGTGTGGTGCTGCCATCCATTTCGTGCGCACTGAAGCACGGCTTGCAACAGGGGGTCAGCTGCATAGGCTGCGAGCAGAGACGTTGGTGAAACTGGAAACTGGCGGACTGACGTGGAAAAAATCTGAATTGCGCCGACTTCAAGGTCCTCTGTGGTGTCGACCAAAGGTTGGGGGTTTCTGGACAATCCATCCGCGATCGCGTTGTCCGCTGCTGGAACGTGGGTGATCTGGAAATTGTAAGCAGAGAGAAAAACCGCCCAGCGATGGAGGCGTGCAGCCACGATCTGGTTGCAGCCTTTCTTTTCTCCAAAAATCGACACTAAGGGCTTGTGGTCGGTGCGGAGCATGAATCGTCTGCCGAACAAATAATGGTGAAATTTACGCACACCAAACACAATTGCGTAACCTTCGCGGTCGATCTGCGCGTAGTTGCGCTGCGCAGGCGACAAAAGGGAGGACGCGAATGCAATCGGGCGATGCACTGCTGCGCTGTCGATGTGGGAGAGGAAGGCTCCGACTCCCACTGGCGAAGCATCGACCGTCAAAAATACTGGTTTGCGTTGGTCGTAATGTGCCAGCGCCGATTCCGTTGAAACCGACGTGCGAACCTCTTGCCATGCCGTCTCGTGCTGTTTGGTCCAAGTCCACTTGACGTTGTCGCGTGTCAGGCTGTACAGCGGCTCGAGCAGGGTCGACAAGTTGGGCACAAATCGGCCATAGTAGTTTACTAGGCCTATAAACGACTTGAGAGAAGTGACGTCCAAAGGACGAGACGAGTTCCGCAGCGGCTCTATTTTCGAGGCAATCGGTGAAATCCCTTGTTTGGAGATTTGCAGGCCTAAAAAATCAACAGATTGGCGCAAGAACTTGCATTTAGATTTACTCAAAGTCAGTCCAGATCGGTTGAATGCAGCTAGCAAGCGATCGAGATTGTCCAAGTGAATGTCGTTAGTTGCGCCTGTGACCGCCGAGTCGTCGATGTAAGGTTGTGTTGCATCTATTTCTGTCGTCAAATCGTCCATTGTGCGTTGGAACAGCGCTGGAGCCGTGGAAATCCCGTAAAAAAGTCTATTGACACGAAAAAGCCCAATGTGGGTGTTAATGGTGCATAAATCTTTGCTGGCGTCGTCCAATTCGAGTTGGTTGTACGCATGATTCATGTCGAGTGTGGAATAAGATTCCCCACCCGACAACTTTGCTGCCACGTCAGCGAACAGCGGCAATGGGTATGAGCACGGGAGCACCGCCTTGTTGACAGTGCGGTTGTAGCACCCGGCTATCTTCATTGTGCCGTCCGACTTACGGACGTGCATGATGGGCGTAGCCCATTTGGAGGACGCAACAGGAGAAATTATGCCCAAAGCTTGCAATCGATGCAATTCCTTTTCGAGGTCAGGCTTAACGGACAGCGGAACTGGGTAGGCCTTGAGAAATATCGGTTTGAAATGTGTGTCAATGTCAATACTCACGGTGGTCGGCAGGTAGCGACCAATCTCGTCACGAAAAACGTTTTCGTGTTTGTGCAGCAAAGCGTCCAACTTTGCCAAAATTTCCGGAGTCGCCGTGGTGAGCGGAGCAGCAAACGGCAGAGGAGCGGCAGACGTCGCAGGAGCAGCGGCAGCAGCAGCAGCAGCAGCAGCAGCAGGGGCGTCTGTCACAGCCGGCGGCGGAACGAGAGGAGCAGCGACGGGCGGAGGTGTGGGCACAGCACCTGCACTCGGCGTGAGGGCGTACACGACAGCACCAACCGCATCCTTCGTTTTCTCGATGAGGCCAAACGCATCCAGCCAGTCGCGACCCAGCAGCGGAACGGTGCCAGCGGTCGCCACACACAACGGCAAACGAAACGAACGATCGCCATAATGCACCGGGACGGTGCAAACGCCTTCCATCGGCAGCGCGTGGCCGTCGTACGACGACATCTCGATGTCCAGCGGATCTAAAGGAAACTGACGAAAATGCTGATTATAAAATTGGTTACTAATGAACGTTGCACCAGCGCCTGTGTCCAACTCCATCCAGAGCTTGGTGGACGCAATGACAACTTCAATAACAAGCGGTTTGACGCGCTTGATTGCCACAGCATTAACAGTTCCAGTTCGAGGTGACTCCGACGGTTCAATCGAATAAAAGGGCAGCTGCTTTGGTTCCACATCGATTGCGTGATGTGGCGTCGACTTCGAAGCAGCTCGCAAGCATGCCGACTGGATATGGCCTTCGCGACCGCAGTTGTTGCATTTGTACGTGCGGTATTTGCAGTCCGCACGTTTGTGACCTTTTCCGCCGCAGGAATAGCACTTGTCGGGGTCGCGTTGGTGTTTCGCACCCGTCGACTTGCGGTGAGGCCCAGCGGCGCCCTTCGCGGGGCGTTTGCCACTGTCGTTATATTTAGCACTGAATTTCGATTTATTACTGACTTGATGCACGGAGGTGGACGCGGTGGTGAAACTCATGATGTCGGAGCTGACCAACTCAGCAGCGATGGCGGCAGCCAAAGCTGTCTCGAAGGTAAGATCCGTTTTCAAATACAGTGTTTCCTGGACTGCTCGCATGTTGAGTCCAAAAATGAACTGATTCCTCAGCTCGTTGTTGAGGTTATCACCCAGCTCACAATATTTTGTGAGCGCTTGTAAGGCGTCGGCGAACTCGGTGACCGTCTCGCCTTTGTTGCGTCGGCGGGAACGGAAGCGAATGAGCTCGCCCTGGGCCAGCGGCTTCGGTTTCTGATGTTTCTCGACGAGTGCCGTGATTTCCGCGTATTTCATCGTGGTTGGGTCTCTTGGCCGGACCAAATCCACGATTTTTTGTACCGTTGCCATGCCGACACAGGCCAACAGGTAGTTGACCTTGTCTGCGTCTTGCGTGATTTTATTACAAGCAAAGACGCACTTCATTTGAAATAAATACGTTGACCAGTCGTCCGACGGGTTGTATTTTTCAGGGTTCCCGGTCAGCGGCATCGAAATGGCAGGAAAATACAAGCGAAAATGGGAATCGTGTAGGAAAAACTCACGTGGCCTACGTTAGGCCTAGCACGCGGACGCGTGGTCAGAAAGTCCGAAAATCGTCGAAAATCGCATCTAGACACTCCAAACTTCTGTGGATGTTGCGTGGAACATGAATCTCATCCCTCGTCGCCAATTGAAGTGTATGATGGATTTAGATGGATTGATGGTGTTGGATTGAGAAAGGAACAACTCAGGGTTTGACCATCACCTTGGTGGCTATTTGCATAAGTGCATTTATTCTACAGGTACACACAGGTGGCGCTGCAAAGGGCGGCGTCACAAAATGTCAAAATAAGTATGGAGTACAATACACTCCAGACTATTCTTTGAATTTTTCTCACTAGAAACCTGATGAGTTGACGACACAGGGCAAATTACGACAAATTGTGTTTGCACTAATTCGTCTTGAAAGATTCTAACGAAATCGTCAAATACGAAATTTCTCAATATATCACGCCCGCAGGAATTACACTTGATGTCACGGTGGATGCAGACAGGGGCTGCTGCGTGTTTCTCTACACCACCCTCATCGGGAAAATCAAGATTAGAAGGAATGACTCCAGCAGGAGGCCCAAAAGGAAGTGTAGTGACCTCCGATCTTATTCCTCTAAAGTCACTACTGGCTGCCACAACGGGACTTACACAAACTACACTAAATCTTACAATAATTCTAACTTAGCAAATAAACACCAAGTTATTTCAATAAAATCTCAATGGATTTATTTGGTTTTCTGTTGAATAAATCACTTAAAACTAATACAAATAAATACGAGATACATTTTTAAGTAATAAACTAACGATTTAAATTACACAATGCTAAAAAATGACTAAATAAAATACTTTAAAGAAACGAGCATGAAATAAGAAAAGTGGCGTCGATCGGTGCTGTCTTTCCGCTTTCGACGTGGCTCGACGATGGCATCTTATCCGCAATCTTCTCTGAATTAATGTTCGCACGGTTAATAACGGAAGATTTTCCGAACCGCTTCTACTGCTCGAGACACGCTTTCTCACTCGGGTCCTCACTTGCACGTCGGCAATGAGCGACCGTGACGGTGACAAATGGCGTCTCGATCTCCACTCAAAACTCTCCCAAATCTTGTTCACTCCCACGATTCGGGTTTTGTCCAGCACGCCGGCCTGAACGACAACCTTGACGGCGGCACAAACAAATTGGTTTAAATGAACTCCCGTCGCTAAAATGTCTCGTTGTTAAATCGTTTAACAACAAGAATGAAATCTCGAAATAACAATTCGGTTATTTCAAGAAAGGTGAGTTTCATAGCTTGGCAATTTGGCCTTAAAATTGTTGCAGAGTTTTCTGGGTTGTCTGGAGCAATTTCAGTTGACTAGTTTTGACAAGGTTTACAATAAGACTGAGGATTTCTTAGTTTTTTTCCTCATTAGCAGGAAGCACTTCCTGTGCCACGTCCTCGTGGGTTGGTTGCCCTGGCAACCTCCCACATGCTATTTTTTGTTAATTTTTCCAAGTAGGACAAATTTCTCAATTACTCCAGGAAACTTGTGACGATTATACTTTTGGGCTAATTTATTAGTCCTTTTAAGATAGATAATTCGGTTTATACAAGACGTTGCTAAGTTTAGCAACAACCTAACCGAGATAAGCTACGGAAGCCCTTACAAACATGAATATGTGATCAAGTAGAAATAACTTACAGTTTTAGTGTGACATAACATATTTATTACTAAATATTAATAATAACAAAGATGGGTTCTTGACGCGTGTAAACGGGCGGCATCAACTGGTTGAGGATCCGGGCGTCGCGGGAGTTGTTGAGACTCCATCCGCCAGCATGCCTTACGACGACAAGATCTCGTGATCAGGCGCCGAGTATTTAATTGTGTGCTTTAACTCGCTATCGGTGGTACCAACCACCAGGTAAACATTTCTATGGACTTACCGGTATGAAAAGATATTGCCAATACAGGATTACCAATGCCCGAGTAATTTGTTTAACACAGTGTTGTTCAACTCCTGTTCACGGGTTACTAACCCGGAGGGTACGATGGGGCGGGGACCGTCACGACGGTCGAGAGAACCATCGCGGGAGGTTTTGACACCTCCATCCGCCAGCATGCCTTACGATGGCGGGATCAGCAGATCGAGCACCGGGTAAAATATTATTTGGCCACTGCCGTTGGATTACCATTATCCAGGTAGTTGTTTTATCGCAACATCTTTAGATATTACTCACGGGCTACCAACCCGGCGTGTTACCTGTGCATTAAGCCTTTACCGACTTTTAACGAGCGGAAGGACCAATCGTAGAAAGACGGGAACCTGCGTGGGCTGTTTACAACAACCATCCTGCAGCGGACTGTGGCCAGTTAGCTGAGGGACCTACTTTCATTTAGCAAGGTCGTACTGTATACGACCGTTATATTAAGCCACCGTACGAAGTCCTACTGTCCCGTAGAACAGCTGGCTAACGTTACGGGGCCATTTCATGCGAATGCATGTCTATTACCGGAGTTAGCCTTCCCGAAATAGCCCTACAACAGCAATAACAAAATAGTAATAAATACTAACTGTGGAGAGCTGAGGTGGCCTGATGTGTCGATAGAGAATAATGAAATCAAACGATAACAATTCAACTACAGACAATATACAAGTTCAGTTATCAAGCCCGGGGGTGAGTGAGAAACTGATGCTTATATAGTTCTGTAGAACTACTAGATTGGCGACAGCCAATCAGCGTACGAATCGGCGGATTCGTGGGTCACTAGTCCGGACCTAATATATGACTATGTCCAGATGGGCCCAGTTGGGGTCCGGAAGGGTCCGATTGGTTCCCTTCGACAGGTAAGTAATGTGGATATTGATTCGATGGAATCAACATCATCAAGTAATTAATACTTAATTCATATTGAATAAAATAGTTATATTTTATTCACCGTGTCCAAGTAATAATTTATTACGCTTTTTAGTTTCGTCGAGTTTAAATTGCGCGCGTTTGTTAAACAGCGCCATCTATTGTGAACATTGATAAATACTGATTTGTAATCATCACAAACTCTTTAATTGCACAAATAAAATCAGGGTTAATATTTTTAATGAACTCAAATTATTTTACTACAATGAACATGAAGAATAAAAAATAATACGAGCAAATATTGCAAATTAACTTTTTCGTCTCTCGGAGGCATCCAAGTGAATTAAGAAATAATAAAATACAAATAATATTTTTAAGTGGTGAAAAATACTTTATTACAACAATCAATCGAGATCACCACACTCGGAGAACAAAAGCCAACAGAATCGTCGATGTACGGCTGTGTGTGGCTGACGTTAACCATCAGTAGATCCATCGTTGGTTGGAAAATGGCAGGAGCTGTTGAGATTCCACAAAAAAGACGATTAACCTGGAAGATACCAATATGAGTGTTTATGGTGCACAGTTCTTGGCTAGGACCGTCCAGCTCCAGCTGGCTGTATGCTGAGTTCATGTCAACGGTGGAGTAAGATTCTCCACCCGACAGCTTGGCCTCAACATCTGCGAAGAGTGACAGCGGATACGAACAAAGCAATACCGTCTTATTTACAGTATGATTATAACACCCAGCAATTTTAATTGTGCCATCCGACTTTTTTACATGCATTATCGGAGTGGCCCAACGCGAAGACGCAACCGGTGTAGTAATTCCCAAGTCCTGCAGACGTTTCAGTTCGAGTTCCAGAGATGGTTTGATCGACAGCGGCACCGGGTAAGCTTTTAGAAAAAGTGGGGTAAATGTTTTGTCCACATCAATAACTTACATACCGGCGCCACATTATATTTGCTGATTTCGTCGCGAAAAACATTACGATGTTTTTGTAAAATCGCTTGCAATGTGTTAATATGCCCTTCGAGGCCGCAGCTGTGGCACATCGCGTGGCGGAACCTACAGTCGTCCTGATGACGCTGTCCCGTTCTTAGAGAGCGGTTCTGAACCATCCAACCTCTCAGCAAGATCTCATTATCTTAGTCACATTTCTCTTAGATTTTCTAGTTTAGACTATCTCAGGCAAAACCATGTTTTTATTTTTTTAAGCAGTACAATACAGTCTAATTTTATTCAAATTAAATCTAACGTCGAATCTCCAAATCCAAGTTGCTACTTTTCACAAACCTCGCAATTTGTTCGAAATCCGATAGGCCAATGCGACAACAATCTTCCAAGATGAGCAAATTCAACGGATTTCTCATTTCTAACAACTCCATGATCGAGTTCAAACCTACCGAATTACACGAACACAAACGTAGAGACTTCAGACGCGAGAACGCATTCAATTTGATAAGATCTAAAATCAAATTGTCAGTCAACGCCGTGCAGTTTGTAACACAAAGCGCTTCCAAATTCGGGCACCGCGCCAAAAACATTTCCCACTCACGCATGTCGTTTTCAGTAAAATTAAAAAACTGCAGTTCTCGTATATTCGTGAAAGCAACATCGCCATCACTCTTTTTACTAAAAACACCACATTGGCGCAGTTGTAACTTCTCCAACATTGGACAGCAACGACCGATGACCGAAACATTGACCGAAGAAAAACTAAACTGATGTATGTGCAAACTGGTTAAACTACGCAGCAAGATTTGTTCGGAACTGCGCGGAGCCGTACAAAAAACTGCACCAAACATAATAAATAACCTCGATAAGTTCGGAAAAGTCCGGCTCAAAAAAATGATGTCATCTTCTTCCGTACTTCTTACCATTTTCGGGATTTTGACCAGAGAATAAGTGCGCAAATTTTGATTCGATCTGAAACGCGTTTTTAGCATCTCGTACAACTCGCCCCAACAGCCATTTTTAAAAACTCTCAGAAGTGGCAGTTCGTGGAGAATGTAAAAACACGTCCCGGATGTGACGGAAGAACGGTCGATGTTCAATCGCTCGAGTTTCTTGCAGCGCTGCAGCGAAGCGAACCCGACGTCGGTGACTTTGCAGCACATAGACAGGTCGAGGTGGGTTAACAGGGGGCAATTTTCGGCAATTGCGACTACGACTTCGTCGGTGCATTCGGGTCTATCCTCGAGTTTAAGACGTCGAAGTTTCGGTGAATGTCTCATCAGGTTGATTAGCGATCGCGAAGGAATTTCGTCCCGAATTCGTTTCAACTTGAATTCGACAATGTTTTCACAGACTTGTGTAATTCTGTCCAACAAAGGTTCTATCGGCAGATCTAACGTGTTCAAATGTTGCATTGTTTTGCAGTCGGGATGAACGAAGATGTTGGTGGAGTGTCTCGCACTCCATTGGTCATTCTTGACCATTGTGTATTTTGTGGCGCGCGTCTTTCACGTCATTCACGTCGCGTTCCCGCGACGACACGAGATCGCGAGCAGCGCCACCTGTACTTTCATGTCATTAAAAAAGCATTCTAATTCGGTTCCTTGCAACCACTGCCTCGTTCCTTCACCACCTCCAACACAATCCGACTGAATCCACGAGAATCCGAAGTCATCAACGCACAGAACACATCAGTTGGACGGTAAACGTCGAACGGGAGGTGTTGATTGCTTACAAAGTCGTCGATACACTTCGTCAATAAATACCGAAGGTTGAGTTGCTAATTCGTCTTTGAACACTCCGAAATTAGCCGACACGGCTTGTAAACACAATTCTTCCAGACACGAAGCTGATTTCTTGCACGGCATGTCGAAAAAAATTGAACGAATGAATGGCCACGCTGTTAAATCCGTTTATTAGATGAATAAGTCGCCAATGACGTATGAGGAACGTCGAAATGTGTCGCGACTATACGATCACATCCATCAAATGTTGCCGCCAGAAATTTTCATTTTACACATGAAAAGTGCCATTCTGCACAACTTCCTCAACGCAACCGGCTTTGCTAATAATTCAATAATCGACCGTGAAGTGACCGAATCGCACAAACAAAGCGTCAAAGCTTTCACGTTTCCAAACATTTCCAACTCAAACAGCCGAGAAATCGAAACATCAGTCATCGTCGGACAATGACAAACACGCAACACTTCCAACGTCTGCTCAGCACATTCTTTGAAAACCGTCATACCGGAAATACTACATCGATTCAATATTAACTCGACCAGCATCGGACAGGAACGACAAACGACCGAAACATCCAACGATTGAATCGCGGACAGCTGCAGAGTCCTCACTCGTTGCAACACGTCGTGTTTGTGGCCACGCAGCGCCAACACACAATCCAGAGTTAAATTCGACCAAAGCAACACACTGCGCATGTTTGGAAAACTTCTGATCATAAAGATCACGTCTTCTCGGTCAATTCCAACGATTCCCACCGTCCCTTCTAACGAATAAGTGCGCAACGATTCGTTTAACGCGAATTGTCGTTTCAACGCATCGAATATCCCACGCCAGCAGTCGTTTTCGAAGGTTTTCAATCGAGGAATTTGGTTCAGAACAGACAAACAGTCATATTGTGTCGCTTTTATACGCCGTACGTCCAAATATTCCAGTGTCGTGCACCGGAGCAACGAACGTACCCCTTTATCCGTAATTTGGCCGCATAAGGACAAATCGAGGCGGCGTAAGAGCGGATATTTCTGGCCGAATCCACCGACGATTTGGTCCGTGCACGCTTCGCCGTGGAAACGCAAGCTTTGAAGTAGTGGTAAGTGTGGCATGAGTTGGATTAGGAATCGCGGTGGGATTTGCGTGGCGGACAGAGATAGTTTCAGGTCAAAATCGACGAGATTCTTGCAGATGTCGCCGATTTTGACCAATAAAAGGTCGATGGGGAGGTCGAACAAGTGCAAGTGGTGAACTGATTTCGTGCGCGAATGAACGAAGACTTTTGTTGGCAAACCTCGATTGCCGGGTTTGAATTGCTGGCAAAGTCGTCGACACAGTTTGTCTGCATTAATGTGTGAATGGGTGATCAAATGCCCGATAGGGGCGCTGAAAACTCAAGTAACGAATAAGCGACGTTACAAATATAAATAATAAATATAAATAATGGACAAATTTTTTTTTTTTAAATTTTTGGCTAATCAATGTTACGTCAAAAGTTGGCCTTTTTGATAAAATAATTGGTTGCTTTTGGTAAACTACCGTAGTCGCAGTTCTCTGATATAAAATGGACGCAAACTAGAGATTTCTCCTATCTAGAGTAGCTATTCCCTCGCTTTTCGTTTGTGAACCCCGTACCATGAATCGAGACAAAGCGATGTCGTTTCTTCCTTTATTTCGGGCGTCGTTACCAGCTGTTGTTACTTCTCGCATCGAAGCATTTTCGGTTCCGTATTTGTCGCAATTTCCCGTGGTTTTTCCGTCGTATTTATGCAGTAACCGAGGTACTAGATGAAGGCTGGTTGCGAGTCGATGGATTGATTCGAGTTAACATGGTCGAAAGTGTCATTTTGCACGCCATTTTTACCTGATATTTTTTCTCGAATTCAAGGCATTTTTATATGTTTGTTAATTCTCAGAAACACCATTGTTTTTCGATCGTATTTATTAATAATTGTATCCACGCATAACCATGAAACAGGATTAAGATAGGCTTTTGTGACGATGGTTTGATTTGGTTAAGATTTATCCCTGTTTATTCATTTATTCTCGGTTAATGGCGACAAATCGTTTGGATGTTGTAAGTCTGCATTCGAATATGCGAGTGTAGCATTCCCCAATGTGATTGAAATTGATAAATGCAGATTTTAAAAAAAAATTTATTTTGGTCATCCAGACATACCGGTAATCTTACTATAGAAAACTATAGCATGTAAGATTTTATTTGGCTTTCATGCTGGTATTATTTTATTCTAATTTTGGCTATGGTTTTTTTTCATTAATTTTTTGAATGTCTTAAATTTAGACATTTTTTTCAATTCTAAAATTAATATCTCTTTGTTAGATTGTTATTATACTGGAAATTTTGGACTCGTATATTAGCATTCAGTTTCGTAGTATTTGGCGCAATTCGAACATCATCCTGGAAGACCAGGGTGCATTGAATTCTGCGGAAAATAGTAAGGATGGACCATCCTGTCTGAATGTTCCTGTGGGTGTTGCAGAAACCTTTCTGTCACGTCATTCAGTCAACTTGTCGCGCCCCTACTTCGCTCTCGCTGACTCGTGGGTTGATTACTTAATTCGACTAACTCACTACCGCTTTGCTCAAGCGGTTTACCCAAAGAAATGATTACACAGATATAAAAGGTAAAATATAATATAGATTTATTCTGTGGGACAATGTACAGATATATCTTATATATATATATGAAAGGTAAGTAAAAGGTAAATCGGAATGGGTGCTGGGAATGGAAAGGTAAAGGTAAGATGAAAGCTGGCTGGAATCGGCGAGGTCGTCTGTTGTCTCGTTCGTGTCCAAGATGGCGTCCTCGTTGTGGCAACGTGATGTCGTCTTGGGCCGGCGTGGCAATATGGCGTCCTCGGCTCGTCTCTGGCTGGTCCTTCGGGCTCACGCTGGTCAGGCGCGAGTGAATGCTTAGTTAAAAGGCTTACTTCGGTCTGTTGTCTAGGTTTTTGTGTGGTGTCCGGCGATCACACAGCGGCGGACTCTTCTGGCTCCCGGCGGTCACACAGCGGCGGGAACGCTCGTCGTGGTTTTACTGCAGTTTAGGCTTGTGCGACCGTTTGTCTGCACAACTCGCTAAACTGGAGTGGTTTTTACTATTTCTAGCTGGTGTGCTAAAATAGTGTGGTAATCTTATCTCGCAGGTTACTCTGCGGAGTTTGACACTGACCAAACGTACTCACGGTAAATTGTCCTTTGTCCTTGGTCAATCCCAGTATATTTACTTGGGCCTGATCTTGTAGGACGACGGGTTTTACGTGTGTTTCTCGTTTGATGGTTGTGTTGGTTCTGCCCGCTCAGTGCAAGGCACATTCCTTTGCACAAAGCGGGGTTGACAGGTGACCGGAATCACCCAATGGTGGGGTGGACGAGCCATCCCCACTCCCTCAGGGCAGACGCCTGTCCATTGACTAGATGTCAATGCACTGAGGGAAGGGAGACGCGCTTGCGGCTCCCCTTACACCCGAAACGAGGTCACGAGAGAAACTCTTCGTTGACCCCGGTCCAGTCGGGTCACCACACTTCCCCCTCCGAGCTCAGACCGTGGGGCTGAGCGATCACTTCTTTTCTGGGGGACCCGACACTGAGTCCGTCACCTGGGCGTAACTCACTCCAGGGACAGGCGGTTGAGTGCCGGGTGGCGCGGGTAGATCGCCTACTAGCGCCGAGGACCGATCACGGGGGTCCTCATGCTCCGTAATGAAACATAATGCATGGCCGTCAACTGGCTCATGCGGGGCACGCGTCCTCTCGTGTAACCAAACGCTCGGGATGTAGGCGGAGAAGCCGGTGTTCGTATGCCGGATGGCATTGGCTTCCGCTGGCGTCACTGGCGCACGGTGGGCTCTCAGCAACCTCTGGTGGAAGATGAGGTCTTTAGTCTTCCGGATCTGGTTGTGAAGCCAGATGAAGACCGATTTGCCTTTGTCCCGCTGCGCGAGGATAAACCTCCTGGTCGCCGTCGTCATCGAAAGATGGGGAAACTCGTCGATGATTCGCCCATAATAGTCTGGTGGAGGCGGTGCCGGCTTCGGCTTCTGGGTGGCCGCGGGAATCACTGCTTGCGTTGTTGTCGCCGCTCGGGCCGGTGGGGTCCCGGGCGGTGTCGGCTTCGTTTGCTCGACGGACCTGACGGGTGGCGTTCGGCACAGCAAGCGCTTTGGTTTACCCGCCACTTCGAACAGGGCGGGTCCTTGCGGGGATATCTCCGCAGGCATCGGTGGCGGAATCGGAACTCCGCTCGTCGGCGAGATCACCATGTCTACATCCTCTGCCGATTCTTCCGTCTGGATGGTCAAGGCGCGCAGTTGTTGGGTAGGCGCCGCTGTCCAGGTGGCGGAGGTGTAACGAAACGCCGTGCTTCGCAACTTGTACCCTTCAAATTCTGGGTTTACCACATCCCTGGTTAGCTCGTAGCGAGTCAACACAGGGTCGGGCAGAATGGAGCTCCACTCTGCGAGGAGTGCACGGGGAACCTGTACACCCTCTCTGTCCACGACAGACCATGCGGCCATCGACTGACGCCCTTCTCCGAAGAGTGCTGGGGTTAGCAGCTGCATCATGACCTTGGTCAATGATAACTGTAGGCTGCGACGATTCACTGGATTCGATCGCTCTGAATCCGCAGTGAAGGCATGCGAGAGCTTACTCATCATCGCGATTGCCCATTCGATAAAATATCGCTGTGTTTGATCCACACCTTGCAAGGCGGGCGCGGAGACTCTTGGGTCTTCCATCACGAAGCGAAACGCTGAGAGCTCGGAGATAGTCGGGTTGGCGGCTTCTCTCGCGAGTCGCGCTTCTTCGTCTCGCCTCTCGAAGAACAGGGCCGAGGAACCGGGTCGGGGTCGGCTCGGCCTGTAAATGTCGGTCAAATTGGCTCGACATTCCTGCATAATGCTCTGTCCAGCGGGGAGAAGGACTGAGCGGTCGGTGGGTAAATCCGGCGGATCGCTCGAATTCAGCAACGACGGCGGCGGCAGGTTCGGAGGCGGCTGCGTCTTGGTCGGCAGGTTCGGAGGCGGCTGCGTCTTGGTCGGCAGCGTTGGCGTCGGCAGCGGTGGTGGTGGCTGCGTCGGCGGTGGTGGCGTCTCCGTCGTCTGCACCCCAGTCATTGCGACTTGGGGCGCCGGGAGATGTTGTTCGGAGCTTGAGGGCTGCACGATGGCGGTTGGCATGCCATCGGGTCGCGGTCGCGAATTTATGTAGTCTGCGAGCCACCTTGCCACCTCGTGTGGGGTCACCATTCCGTCGGTGACAACACCCATCTTCCTGGCGTGTTTCATCGCGGGATCGAAACGTGTCAGTTTCGTCCGCTTCATCTGAGTCAGAATCTCGCGAAGGTCCCGCGTATCTGCCGCTGGGACGTTTCGCTCACCTGATTGGCTACCACTTCGTCGACCCGCTCTCTTGGAGATGTAGGCGGGTTCGGGGATGGGACGGCCCCGAGCTTCGCACCTCGCGAAGTATCGCTCCTTGCGATCTCTTTTCCGCTGCTCGCGATGAGTCAGCGGACGTCTAGAAGTGCTGGGACGAGAGACTCGCTCTTCGTCACCAGACATCCAAACCTCCTTGCACTCCTTACCGTCTTTAATCTGACGGTTTACGAAAATTCGCGGTTGGGAATACTGCGAAGGGTCACGCACCGTACTAGTGGATGGCCCAGCTTCGTTGCCTTCAGTCGTGTTTTGAGTGACACGCTGCTTCTTGGTTGTCACCGGGGAACGCGACTGGCTGTTCCCGGCGCCTTTGGAGCGCTTGCGCTTCCGCGGGTAGCTGCTCTTGGGCCCCAAAATCCCCAGGTGGTGGAGCTGCCACATCTCGGCTTGGGACGTTAAAATTCCCATCCGAGGTCTCCACTGGGGCGTACTCTCCCCCAATCGCAGTCTCTCAAACCACAGATGAATATCATCCGCGGTCATCCCCTCGTTTTGGAGGATGCGCTCGGCCACTGCCGTAGCGGTATCCACCAGCTGTTGCCTATACTGCTGATAGATGGCCTCACGGGCCTCTTCTGTCTCGGCTGCTCGCCACGCATGCAGCACGTGTTCCTCCGCCGGGTTGCCAGTGTACTGACTTGACAATCCGGGGTGGAAAATTGGCGATTTCGGGTCATCGTCACGAGCTAACTCTGTGGCGATGCCTTCGCGCATCCCCTCCGGGAACGTGTCCAGGAGCGTGCAGTCTCGTACCCAACGTCGGGCGATGCATCGGGAATGTAGTATTCGCAGGCGCCAAGGGTCGGCGTCCTCGCCGAAACATCGTCGGTAAAATTCGGGCAGCGCGCCTCGAAATATCCCGCCACGAGCGATGCAAGCGGGGTCTAATGGTCCCCATGTTCTACGTAATGCCATCTGGAAGGATGGAGAAATAAACAATTAATAAAAAGTTAATATTAAATACGTAGATAAATGGTTGGTTTCGAGGGACGTTGCCGATACGTGCAGCCGTCCGTCGAGACCGATTCCTGTCTATCGGTGCAAACGTAGGACGAATTGTCCCTCGTCGGATAGAAAAAGAGAAGTCATCACGTAAAAAATCTGTCTCATGTCCAAAACGCACAGCGAGACGGAATCGAGCCTTTAATCTGGATTCTTATCATCAGATTTTACTTCAAATTAATTCTAACGTTAATTAGGACATTACTAATAATTAAATTAACAATTATCAGTCATTCGTAAAAAGAATTCGTCGGGTGTAAATTATTACTAAAATTGCACAATAAATGTGCTTGTCGAAATTTTATTAAATAAATAAACCTAATAAAGAATTATTCCGAAGTCGGACTTTGTCTAATTTTTTAAAAGAAGTTAAAGTCAAATTAAATTTATCTAACACATCGAAAAATTCATCGTACGAATGTTAAGTTGCATCAATTTGATGCGTCAAATTACTTGTGGAGAAAAATATTCTTTTACAGAATATTCTCCCCTTGTCATAAAATTATTTATGGCTCGAGCCCATTGTCTCGCTCGTGACTCATGTCATGAGGAATTTTCGAGACGCGAGGCGACGTGAAGTCTGCGATCGCACCCCGAAAACAAATTAACAAGGAAAAAATACGATCGTGTGAGCGATCGCGGTTAATAATTAATTATACGCTATTGTGAGTGCAAAGCACTCATGTCAGGTATTAGTCAAACAAAATTTCTTCTTCAGCAGCACGGAACTAATTCTCATGTGCCGATGCCGACTTCTACCTGATCGGGTGGGACTTGGTTTACATCGTGGTCCCAGTTTGCCTCGTCCTCGTGCTCGATGGCAAGCACGTCGTTCTCTTCCTCGTCCATGGCGAGGAGCGCGCACAAAAAGCTCAATCACGATTGAAAAAGGATGATAAAACTATCTCAAAAAACTCGGTAAAAACTCGGTAAAAATGTTAAAAACGAGGATCACGCACGGACGCAGCGATCAGCTGTGAAAAGCGGAAGTCCGTGTGAACACGAGGTAATCGCGATGGATTCTGGGTAATATACTCCAGAACCCGGGTGTTTGAGACTAGTGCGCACCTACCCGTGCGCATGTTACGCTACGGGTCTCCTTTGTTTTCACTCCCGTGCGCGATTGCTGCTACGGGGTCTTTTGCACGCGGTATCCGACCCGTGCCGATAATTTTGCTACGGGTCCCGCGTTTCCACGCCATCTTGTGACGTGAATTCGACCGACATCGCTTGTTGGACTTAGCGAAATTTTTCAGAGTCTCGGATTTTGATGGCTAGCGCTGTCGATCGATCATTTTTTTGTTTTTCAGCGTCGCCTTTCCTACGACCTTTCCGTCTTTTATAAACGGATTACTTCTACGGGGCCGCAGGTGATGAGTCGAGACAGGTACGACGTTTTTTGTTTTTAGTGTCTGTACCTCCTCATTATTGTTTTCTTTTTTATCCGTGTTTTTTATGTTTGTTTCAGGAGTTTCTCCTGTTTCCCCCCCGACCAAAATTGGATCCGGAACGGATTCAACGATCTCGTTGACCGGAGGTGAAGGGGCGTCGAAATACTCCTCGTTGTCACTTGGCGGTGCTTTTTCCGACTCGCCAGCGAACATATCGACGATTTGGCCGTCAGTTTTAGACTTGACTTGGCCCTTGGCCCACATTTCTTGCGGGAATTCCGGAATGTACGGAGTTAACTCTCGTACCTGGATCGATTTATGCTCGGTATTGTCCTCGAGCTTACGTAATTTATACGCGTTACCGCCATGCTTGCCGATGATCACATACGGACCATCTCTCTTGTCGGCCAAGCTGGCGGTGATCCCTCTCGCTGCATTTGAGAGGGTGTGTGCATCTTTCCACACCAAATCATTGATCTCGAAATTCACGAATTTTCTACCGCTTTTATCTTGTAAAATGCGGTCGCGCATGTTAAAAATGTGCGCCATCATATGCTTGTATGTGCTCGAAATTGTTTGTTCCAATTTATACACGTACTCATGTGGTTTCTCGGGGTCCACCACATTTACCGACTCTGCCACTCGTGGGTCCCAAGGCACTCGTAGCTCTCGGGCGAAGTTGAGGTAGGCCGGAGAAAAATCTCTCGTCCTCGAGACTGTTGTTCGTATGCTGAACGCGATCTCCCTCAAGTATTCATCCCACCTATTGTGGATGTCAGTGAATATACTTAATGCATATTTAATGTCCCTGTTGAGTCGCTCAACGGGATTTGTTCTGGGGTTGTAGGTCGAAGTATGTGACGCCACAATCCCGAATTTCTCACAAAACTTACCCCAAATTTTCGAGATAAATTGGGGTCCGTTATCGGATATTATTTTACGTGGAAATCCATAACGTAACGCTACGTCGTAGATACATTCGACGATTTTTTCTGCTGAAGGTCTAGCGACGGCGTACAACTCGGGCCAACGAGTTGCTACGTCCATTATAACGATAATGTACACATTTTTATTTCCTGTAACGGGTTTTGGGCCCATCACATCGACACTTAAACAATCAAAAGGCGCGTAAGGCCCTAAGAAGATAGTTTCGAATGGTGATTTGCTCCTCGGCTTGCACGCTTGACATCGCTGACATTGGTGGACAAAAAGAGCAATATCTTTTTTCATCCCTGTCCAGTGAAAAAGCTGTGTAGCGCGATAGAGTGTTCTGCTTACTCCCGCATGGCTCGCAAGCGGGTGCCCGTGTAACAACCACAGCACGCGACCGATTAAGGAAGCAGGTATTACTACCTTTACCGCGGTGTCCGATTCACTCAAGTCATCTTGGTGATTTGGGTGATGTTTCACCAAAAGGCCGTCATCCAATAGGTAATCTATGGATTCGTGTGCATAACGACGCTTCTGCCTTCTGGTTAAGTTGGGCGGATATTTTCCTGTCAGTACGAATCTAGCTCTGTCCTGACATTTTTTGTCTAATTTTTGTTGCACAATTATTTCCTCCCTTGTTGGGGGATTGCTTTTCATTTGCTTGCCGACACGAGCGTGGAAGGCGCTTAGAAGCGGGTCATTTATTCTCCGCTCTAGCTTAAATTCCTTCTTTGCATCTGGGTAATTGTCAGCAGTTGGTTGGTATAACCGCGTCCAGAATCCACAGAATTTTACATCTGCCGGAGACGCGGTGGGAATTTCATTCATTTTCCTTAAATCCCAACGGTGACAACTCGTAGGGCAATAAATGATGCGGGAGTCATCCTCGCCATCATCGTCAGCGTCGATTGGATCTGACACTGGTGCCCGTGACAGAGCGTCAGCCACGACGTTATATTTGCCGGGCTTGTATTGAATGGTCAAGTCGCATGCCATCAGTTCTAACTGCCATTTGGCTAGTCGACCGGCTGGCTCCTTTAATTTCATCAGCCATTGTAACGCTTGATGATCTGTGTGGACCACAAATTTGGTATATTCGAGATAATCTCTGAATTTCCTTATGGCCCACACAACTGCCAAACACTCCAACTCTGTGGCGTTGTAATTTTTTTCAGCGCCTTGGAGTTTGCGACTTATAAACATGCACGGCAGGTCTTGTTCGACTCCGTCGCGCACGTGTGTTTGGAGCAACGCCGCTCCTAACCCAACTCTGCTGGCGTCCGTATGTAATATGAACGGCCGGTTTAAGTCGGGTAGAGGCATTACGCCGACTTCCGTCAGCATCCTCTTTATCGCATTAAATGCGATGTTGCACTCATTTGACCATACAAATTCGTTTTCATTCTTCAGGAGGTCGGTAACTGGGGCTGCCACTTCAGCTAGACCCGGTAGCAACCTGCCGAAGAAGTTTATCATTCCCATAAACCGTTGGACACCTTTAACGTCCTCGGGTGGTGGGAAACGATTAATCGCATCGATTTTTTCGGGGCCAATAGCTAAACCATTGACTCCAATGCGATAACCCAGGAAGGCAAGCTCCTTTCGACAGAACTTGCTCTTGCCCGGGTGAACGTGTAACCCAGCTTTTGCCAGCCGGGTGAGCACTTGGTCGATGTGCTCAATGTGCTCTTCGAATGTTTTGGAGGCAATAACTATGTCATCTAGGTATGCCCACACAAACTGATGCAGGATATCACCCAATACGCTTTCGATTAGTCTCTGAAAGGTACTGGGAGCGTTCACTAAACCAAATGGCATGACGTTGAACATCAACCGTCCAATTGGCGAGTAAAATGCTGTTTTTATCTTATCCTCTGGCCTCATCTCAACTTGCCAGTATCCCTTCGACAGATCCATCGTTGTAACCCAAGAAAAGGGGCTAAGCTCTCTCAAAATGGATTCGATAGACGGCATCTGTATGGGATCTATCTCTGTCACCGCGTTTAATGGGCGGTAATCAATGCATAGGCGTGGGTCCGAGCCCGGGCGCATCACGAGCACAACTCGCGTCGCGTATTCTCCCTGGGCCTCGGAGACAATGCCACTGTCTAGCATTTCTTGGCACATTTTTTGCACTATTTCACGTTTTTGCGGGTTCATTCCCTTATACGCAACTCGTATAGGTTTATTATCCGTCAATTTAATTTCGTGAATAGCCTTATTCGTTCGGCCCGGTTTTTTCGACAGGATCCCCTCATATTTAAGTAGGACCCTTCGTAGGGCTGCCGCTTCGTTTAATTCTAAAGCGGCGTCGGCGACAAGCGTTTCCACTACATTGTCCCGTCGCAATTCTGTTACGAATGCTTTAAAATCGTAGTCTTGAACGAATTTCTTTAGGCCTTTCTCCCACTGTGTCTTGTCGGCCGCTTCTTTTACAAGAGCTGGTGGCACGACAATTGCGGGTCTTTCCTTATCATTTCTGATATAATTCCAAGATTTCGTTATTGGATTTGGTTGTATTTCCATTGACGCCATGAGGTCTAAGCCCAACAGAAAAATTCTGTCGCATGTGGGCAGGACCAGGAAAGGGTGCTGTTCTACCCCTCCGAGCCACTCCATGGTCAATAATATAACTCCTTTTGGACGCGCCATTCCGTTGGCGGTTTTTAGACGTATATTTTTATTAACGCCTTTTATCTTATCGGTGAGACCCAATGATGCTACTATGTCTTCGGAAACGAACGAGCGATCTGCTCCCGAGTCTAGCAGTCCCATAATTTTTTCACGTTCTATTGTCATGGGCAACATGCATAGGCGGTTGGTGTATTCGACCGCCACGTTGCACATGAAAACACGAAATTCTTCTGTGTCTTCGACTACTTGAGGTAATTCTTCAAGCAGTAGGTTCGGTTCTTCCGCCTCAGCCTCAGCGTTTGCGGTAATTACCTGCAAAGCGTTGTTGGCCCTGTCTTGAATTTGGGCGTTAGCTATGTCACTACCCATTTCTTTGACTGGTGGCGGCTTATCGAACCCTTTGTTAAACCCCTTCTTCTTCATGAATGGCGCAGACGGTCGAGAAGTTATTTCTTCGCCGCCTGCGCTGACTCGTTTTTTGACTCGTTTTTTGCCATGGCGAGTTTAATCTCTGCCATCTGCTTCATTATTGCGTCAAATTTAGCGTCTTCTTTCGCTGTTCTTGGGCACTCATTGGAGTAGTGGCCCGGTTGGTTACACTTGAAACAGCGAATATTTGATTTGTCTCTTGGGGCTTCAGTCGATTTTTTCTTTTCAGGGTCTGCTTTCGACGGTGGCGTGTAATTTTTCCGAAAATACTTCGGAATTCGGCCGGCATTTGGTTTTAACCTGGCGCGAAATTCTTCTACCGCTCTATCTCGATGGATGAGATGTACTAGCGGTCCTTCCTCATCGCAACCCGTTGATAAGGTATCGCGATAGCTTCGTATTTCTTCGTCCGTCGAATAATCGTCTTTTTCTTCTTTTTCGTCTGATTTTCCGGCATCTTGTCCGGCTTCCTCCCCCTCCTTGACCTCCTCCAGTGTCGCTTGCATGGCTGACGCTGTCGGTGCCTTTTTAGGGGCGGCCAAAGGGTTGGAAGGCAGCGTGGATGTCAGTTTATTTTTTATTTGTAAACCAACGCTAGCTTCTGCCAGCTCCATTATACCGCTAAGATATTCAGTAGGGCGCATGATTTTGTCTGTCGCCCCATATCTTTTCGCACTCAACTTGAGACGGTTAGCGGTTGCTGCTTTCTCTGCTTCTGGTAAAGCGGAATAATACCTCTTCTCGATATCTATCGTGTTCTCGAACAGGAAGGCGCTCATCTCCTCGTAGCTGCCTCCTGTCGGTGCCCTTTCTTCAAGTAACACCCGTTGCGAGTACTCCGACAAACCGCCGAGGAAGAAAAGGTTGAATCCCGTGGCATGAAATTCCATCGGGGCCTTTTCGAACAACAATCTGGCGCGAATGTCGTAATCCATTATGGTTTCACCAGGCATCTGGCGAAGACCTCGCATCTTTCGGCTCACCTCTTCGGGTGTCTCGCCGTAGCGCAGGTCGAATCTCATTAAAAAGTCGTCCCAATTGACGCCTTTCAATCCTTGGTACCACTCACGTGCCGAGCCTGTCATTAGCTCGACAATCCCGTGGGTGAGCATGTCTCCTACGGTGGCTTTAGTGGCAGTCTTAATTCGAATTACTTCGTCAAGGAAGCGATCTCCCGCTTTCCATGACCCGTCGAAACGGTTCTGAATATAAAATTGCCACCTAATATTCCCGGTAACACTCATGGTGTCACGTCGGGAGACAGCGTATTTTTTCTTTACGCGGTCACCAGTGCTACGATTACGATCGTTTCGTTTGCTCAGATCGATTCCCTCGGCTTTTAACGAGCCGAGTAGGGCTCTTCCAAGCTCTCCCATCGTATACTGCCGACCCGTCGAATCGGTAAACGCGCTTTGTCGGGGAAGGTCCTGAAACTCCTCCCGTCGGTGGTCGCTATTTTCCGATCGACGTCGTTTCTCTCTATCGTGCGGAGAGTTGGATCTCTTCCGGCGATTATTTGATTTATCCTTTCGTCTGTCGTCGTTGGATGAGGGGTCGGAGCTGGGGTCGGGAGACGGTGAGCGGCGTGGCGGGTTGCGCCGTGAAGAGTTTGACTCTTTCCGGCCCCTACGACGGTCGTCACGTTCCCTTTCCCTGCGTTCATCGCGTTCTCTTTCCCTTCGTCTTTCTCCGGAACCTCTCTCCGAATCGTGATGACTGGGTGCATTTGACTCCAGTCCATCTGACGACGAATCACTATTTCCGTAGTGATAATATTTCGGTCTTTCATCGCGTTTGCCTTCTTCTCGCGAAGAGGTGCGATCATGCGATTGTCTCCTTGACGACTCGTCGTCTTTAAGGATGGGCACTGGTTGTTGCCACTCAGTCCCTTGCGGATCATCATGCTGTTGGCTTGTGAGAGCTTGCTCTTCATTTCGCCTAGCATTATTAGCGTTGATTAACCGCGTTATCGCATTATTTGTGGCTGAATCGAGAGCTTGCATGCGGGGCCGAGTTTGTTGTTCTCTGGCCGACGCATCTCTCTTGCGCGGAGTAGCTGGTGTTGCCCTCTCCGGCTGGGGTTTGGGTTTGGCCTTCGGCGTGCGCTTTGGGTCTCCCTCTAGGCTCTCGTCGGACAGCTCGGATGAACTGATCTCTGGTTTGCGAACGGATTTCGGGTCATCTCGTCGCAATCTGGCCATAAATGCTCGCTCTGCTTCTTGTTGCGAGTGGAAAGCATATCGATGTGCTCTCAGGGCTCGGTCAACTATTTCTACCTCCTCGGGAGTAGTCGGATTGGGCTGGGTTCTGCCGTACTCGAGAGCTTGCGCTTCTCTTTCCGCCAGCTTCCTCCGTCTCTCGCGAATGGCTTGTCGAGCCTCATTCTCTGCATCCGCTTCAAATTGAGCGGAATCAACCAATTGTTGAGCGTGTGCACCTTCAACAATGGTGATTTGTGGGGATACACTGTGCGCTTTTAAAGCTGCACGTACGATTTGTAACGTTTCGTACACTGTAATCTTCCCCGTCGGAAGGGTGTATCTCACTCCCTCCGCTTGTGCCAATTGCATCGCATCAATCAAGGTGCCCGAGACGCTGTAAGGCTGGCTCGAAACACGCTTGACAGAGGACGAGTTGGACTTGTGCCCTTCAGACATTACCGAGGCTGGTCGACTGTGCGTAATTGGCGTGTTTAGCGCTGAATTCGCTGTCGTGTCGGACGCCGTCCTTTGTATCGAAGACGTCGCTCTCGGATCGCTCACCTCGGTATCGTGCGTTAGACGAGGCGATTGGTTACGGGATAAAACCTCGTTTCCGCTCGTCTCGCCGTCACGATTGGGACGCGGCGGTTTGGGGTGGGACGGATCCTCACTCCGCTCCGTCTCGTCTAATCGCTGCCTCGTCTCGGCGTGAGACGGGTGCGATGCCTCCGAAGCGCTTCGTCGGTCTGGCTTGGCCTTGCGGCGTTTTTGCCTAGACTCGTGCGCTGAGGCTTTGGGCAAAGGACCTCCCGACCTCAAATGATAGTCGGTTCCTTTGCGACTACCGGCTCGTTTGTTAACGTCTGAGTCGGAGTCTGTTACTCGAGTATTATCTGCCATTTCTTGCTTTGGGTATGATGTAATCACAGGTTAGAATCAGTTATTCAACTTGATCCCGGACAGGCCCCCACGTGTCGCGCCCCTACTTCGCTCTCGCTGACTCGTGGGTTGATTACTTAATTCGACTAACTCACTACCGCTTTGCTCAAGCGGTTTACCCAAAGAAATGATTACACAGATATAAAAGGTAAAATATAATATAGATTTATTCTGTGGGACAATGTACAGATATATCTTATATATATATATGAAAGGTAAGTAAAAGGTAAATCGGAATGGGTGCTGGGAATGGAAAGGTAAAGGTAAGATGAAAGCTGGCTGGAATCGGCGAGGTCGTCTGTTGTCTCGTTCGTGTCCAAGATGGCGTCCTCGTTGTGGCAACGTGATGTCGTCTTGGGCCGGCGTGGCAATATGGCGTCCTCGGCTCGTCTCTGGCTGGTCCTTCGGGCTCACGCTGGTCAGGCGCGAGTGAATGCTTAGTTAAAAGGCTTATTTCGGTCTGTTGTCTAGGTTTTTGTGTGGTGTCCGGCGATCACACAGCGGCGGACTCTTCTGGCTCCCGGCGGTCACACAGCGGCGGGAACGCTCGTCGTGGTTTTACTGCAGTTTAGGCTTGTGCGACCGTTTGTCTGCACAACTCGCTAAACTGGAGTAGTTTTTACTATTTCTAGCTGGTGTGCTAAAATAGTGTGGTAATCTTATCTCGCAGGTTACTCTGCGGAGTTTGACACTGACCAAACGTACTCACGGTAAATTGTCCTTTGTCCTTGGTCAATCCCAGTATATTTACTTGGGCCTGATCTTGTAGGACGACGGGTTTTACGTGTGTTTCTCGTTTGATGGTTGTGTTGGTTCTGCCCGCTCAGTGCAAGGCACATTCCTTTGCACAAAGCGGGGTTGACAGGTGACCGGAATCACCCAATGGTGGGGTGGACGAGCCATCCCCACTCCCTCAGGGCAGACGCCTGTCCATTGACTAGATGTCAATGCACTGAGGGAAGGGAGACGCGCTTGCGGCTCCCCTTACACCCGAAACGAGGTCACGAGAGAAACTCTTCGTTGACCCCGGTCCAGTCGGGTCACCACAAACTGGTAACCCAGCATTAATTAGGCGCATTGCAAATGTTTAGGATTTGACTCTAGTGTTAGCGGCCTGAATTTCTTTGCCCGTATTTGCAAAATAGACATGTTGGCTCCCCAGTGTATAATGAATAATGAGTTCTTGATGTGTTGTTTGAGGTCCAGGTAGTGGGTGGTCACTTTTAGTCTGTAATAGTATGTTGGCAAACCGGACAATCTCTACATCTGCACAGACAATGGAACAACAAAATATATTGTATACCAACAAATATTGTAAAATTAAACAAATTAGAAACATGTGCTTTCTCTTTCTTTTCTTCTGCATTTATCTAGACTGAGCCACAGCAACAGTCTGGGTACAGTTTATCACATGTCAAATGCAGATTCCTCTGCCATGACAGTGGCTATTAAAGATTTATTAAATCAAAAAATTATTTCCGTCCGTCGGCCAGCTTGCGGTTGGTGTGTTCGCGGTCGGCCTGCTCCTCGTGGTCGGCACGCTCGTAGATGTCCGCACGCTGCTTGCAGTCGGCGCTCTCGCGGTCGGCACGCTCGAGGGACATGGTTGCGGAAAATAGACGCAAAGTGTTTTTATCACATTAGATAAGTGGGTCGACCCCATTTACCATTCCACATCGGCAGGATAATTTTTGCCTAACAAGAACAATGGAGGAATGGGTTTCGTCTAACCGGTGCCCTTCTGGATTTGTGGCTTTATTGCAGGTGGCAGATGGTCAGCACTTCTTCTGGTCTTACTTGGAGTGGTAGAAGTGGGGGATGAGGCTGGTTTTGCCCACGAGTCTGTGACCCACAAGTCTCTGACCTAACCCGCTACCACGAGTAGCGTAGTTGGTCAAAGTCGACCTTAAAAGGCATTGAAAAGGAGAGAGCTAACACCACTATCCCATAAGGGACTCTAAAAGCTGAGGTCCAGGTACACAGAGAGAAAGACAAAGAAACAACTGCTCTCAGTGAAATCCAAGTCTGCCGTAGTCTGATTAAATAATACAAATGATGCAAACAAAGAAACCTTAGAGCAAAGAAAGCATACATTCAGATGGCAAAGCAGTATTGATAACAATGACAGCATAAAGTAAAAGGCTCAAACTATGTTTAACATGGGAATATAAGAAATTCAGAAATAACATAAAAATAGATGAACAACAGAAGAAATTGAGAATTAACAAGGCAATAATTAGAATAACTATTAATTATCCTCTTGCAGATGTAAACCGTAGGCTTTTAAAAAACAGCATTCAGTGACCTGACATTGGACGACGAAGCAAACGCTCTCTCACTTTCAATCGATGTAGCAGCCTACATTATCACAAGTGTGTATTGTCAGTAATGCATACAATAGCTTTTGAATATTAGGTGTGATGCTCCCATGTTCACTAGATTCATAGGTTTGAATTTCTTTGTAAAAGATTAACTTCGATGCTGCGAGGCAGTCGTCCCAGTCGTCGGGCGAAATTCGCGTACGTTTTCACACCTTTTGATCAACGTCCGCACTTGTGGTTCCGTAATTTTTTTTCTCCGCCATTCACTTTTAGTTTGGTTAGATTCCTAAACGGAATAGTGGTACGAGTTTCATTTCTGATGCTGCAGTTTTCTAATTTTAAACTGATTAATGCGAGACAAGGGACGTGGCTGCTTTTCCGTCGGTCCCCATGTCTGTCGTTGTTGGCTAAGATCAAGCTAATATAGATGAAGGACAGTGGTGGAGAAAAGCAGTCAATGAAGGGCGAAAGAGTAATTAGCTATGCCCAAAGAGTGTTGGACAAATATAAATATATAAATAAATAAAAAGGGCAGTGTAAAAACTGCTAAAAATAAAGGCAAAAAAAAAATAACGGCCAAACAAGGAGGCCAAAGAGTAATAGGAATGAAGATTTTGATGTGGCATTTTAAATTCTTTGCTCTAAAAGAGCCTGACAACCGAGGCATTGTTTACATAATAAAGAAAGAATATGTTATCAGTATACTAATTGTTGTTATGGATATACCAAAACAAAATGTCTGTTTTTATCTCAATATTGAATCAACATTATGCAGCAAAAAATACATGAAGAATTTGGTTGGTGTTAGTATTAATAAGCTCCTGTACCACGGCAAGGTCCCAACCATCACAGGAGAAAATTGGTAGAAAAGCCCTTAACCACCTAAGGAACGTTTCTGTTTGTCCCTGAAAAAAAAACACAAAAAATGTAAAATCGTGTAGTTAATCGTCCTTACTTACCGTGCAGATCTTGCAGCCACGTCTGCCTCTTCGTTTCCCAGGATACCTTTGTGGCTGGGAATCCAGCAGAAACGAACATCACATCCGACTTGTCTGGCCTGAAATAGCAAATCTATGAGTGATGACACTTCAGGTTTTCGCGCACTCCGACACTGCAGCGTGTCTAAGCAATCTGTATAAATGATCACTTTTTCGTGATTGCAGTCCTTGACGTGCTGCAGTGCCAGGCGGATTCCTTCGAGTTCCGCTTCGAATGGCGATGCATTTCCATTTAAAACTTTGGAAATGCTTCGTCCACAACACACGGCGGCTGCTCCCACCTTCTCGTCACTTTTGGAACCGTCGGTGTAGATGGCCCGGAAATCTTTGAAGTCTTCTCTGTGCCAGTTGAAGAGAGACTGGTATTCCGTCGGTCCGGTTTTGGCCTTGCGAAATGCGCTCAAAGAATAGTCGCACGCCACGAGCGACTCAACTTCCGTCGCGCATTCTTTGCATTTTTTGACTGCTTTGTCCCAATCTTGGCAGCAGTTTTCGCAAAAATACTTCTGGCAAACGACGCAAATGTCCACAGTATTGTGCTGCCAGTGGAAGTGGCACGCTTGTTTGGATATGCGTTTGTCGCAAGTATCCATGTTCTTCGTCCGATGACAAAACGCCGATAAATTAGGCCGTTTAGTATGCAATGCCAAGCTTGGGGAGTTTGGACCAAATGGCAAATATTCCATTCGAATATCGTCCTCGCAGACCAGGATGCACTGAGTTCTGCAGAAAATAGTGAGGATTGGCCATCCTGTCATGCCTTGTGGGTGTTGCAGAAACCTTTCTGTTACGTCATTCACTCAAGTGGAAACCCAGTATTAATTAGGCGCATTGCAAATGTTTATGATTTGACAGTGTTAGCGGCCTGAATTTATTTGCCCGTATTTGCAAAATAGACATGTTGGCTCCCCAGTGTATAATGAATAATGAGTTCTTGATATGTTGTTTGAGGTCCCATTTATTCCTAATCAAATAGACTTGCATAGTAAATCGCTGAGCCACAGATTCAGCATAATGCCGTTTGATACATCAACCCGTCAACATGGTAAAATCGTATAAGTAGCGTCTCAAAACTGATACGGTTGGGACAATTTGTAGTATTTGGACATTGCCCTTCCACCACAACGTTGTAGGGCTGAAGGAGAACAGGTAAATGATTCCATACTGGTATGCCACAGTTGCATCTTAAACACCTGAAATTTGAAAGAAATGTAATAAATTATACCGGTAATAAAAAACAATATTTTGCATTACTTCATGTTGTAGTACAGGCGGATATGCCTGACCACAAAACAATCGTGCAAGAAGTAGAAATGTCTTGCAAAAGAATTCAGGTCTTTATCCGATAATGTCGACGCAATGGCCTTCATGTGGGCCTCAAACTGGTACCAAGCATCAATTGAAAACTCCAAATTCGTACAATCTGGTAGGCGAGTAACAAATCGTATCCATTGTTCTCTCAGAAATACTAAAAAGGTCTTGATTGAATAAAATTCATCTGCACAGGCCAGATCTTGTCGACTGCGCTATTATTGTATTTCTCCTCTAACGTGTATGGAGCGATCGCTCCATTATGGAGCGACCGTAATCGAGACACCCATGCACGATGGTTACAATTTTTTAAGTGAGCCTTTTCTCTCTCTCGGTTAATTGCTACGCAACCGAGGAGACAATAGCCTTACATTTATTGTTTGTCACAGCAAGAATACAACATAACTAGAAAATTCCAAGGTGCTACAATTGTATCTATGCATCATGTTAAATAACACTTGAATCTAAATTTAGTAACAAATACAGTTTTGAACAGTACATCAAATAGGGTTTTTTTAAAAAAAGGCTTACAATCATTTACATGTGTAATTTAGGCACAAAAGTGAAAAAATAAATCAAAACAACAACATTCCAAGAAATACATTAAAAAACCCAAATGACACGTAAGAATCTCCGTAGGAGAATCAACATGGCATAATAGGCCTAGCAAAAACCCATAGATCACAACAGACCTGCAAGCCCTTCGTAAACCTAAATTTGACCAAAATAATAAACATTAAAGGCCTGCAAAAAACATCGAGAAAACTAAGCAAAAGAATACATTTTTAGGTTTAATATACAAATAAACATAACAAATAAACCCTAAAAATAATTAATTAACGATGTCTTTACATATGACAAAGAAAACGAGCAAACGGGTGAAACTAAAACCCGAAGACAAATATGAATGCTTTAATATATTGCAAAGAACAAAATAACTACAACTCTCTACATCCAACAAACAAAAGTGGGGCAAAAACACTTTAATAACACAAGATTGGACATTCTGTTTTTGTTACCATACCTAAATTATCTTTAATGGCGCCTGATCAGTCATACTTCTAAGCCTATCGTACTCGTGACTAAATCTTCTGTGTCTTTGTCCTCCCAGTATTACTGTAGTTAGGACAAACAATTAAGAAAAAACAAAAAAAAACTTGTTGGGTAATCAATAACCGATAAACATCAAAGACGATACACATGGATAAATAAACGTTAAACATTAATTCCGGAACCAATTTATAAGCTTACACGTGCACAGATTATAATCAGGGTACACGAATTAAACCAAATCTTTCTGAGAAGAGATCTTAACTTCTTCATTCACCATCGCTGCTTGTTTCAGCATTTGAAGAGGAATCTTCAGAAGAATCCTCTTCATTATTTTTATCATTGAACGACCTAATATATTGGTGGGTCGGTTATTGATAGCTAAACCTTCATAAATTGAAAATAAACGATTAACTTAAAAAAAAATCAAACTCTGCCCAACACTGGATTTGATAAATATTGTAAATGTTAAGGAAATTGCAAATAAGTTTGAAAAATGTAGGACAAATGTAAAAAATAAAATAAGATAAGTGGAGAAAAAACTCTAAAAATATGGAATAAGCGAGAGCTGAAGTGTAAAAGAGGAGGAAAGAACTGTAAAACTGAGAAAAAGAGCAATAAAAGTACAATGCTGTGTGTGTTTCAAAAAATTACGAACTATTTCAACATATTACGAAATATTTCAACAATTTACTAAATATTTCAAAAAATTAGGAAAAAAATAAAACAATTCCAAAAATTCAAACAAAATTTGAAATAATACAAAATGAATTTTAGTATTATGTTTGGGCAAAAAAATATTTGTTAAACTTGAAAATACCCCAAAAAACTGGTGTGTTTAAACTTTTGAAACAGACTGTAGAGGAATCAATTGGTAGTTCTGGCAATTGTGCACAGGAATGGCAACACTGCTTATGCAAATCACTTTTTTGGTTTCAGACGTACAAATTAAGGAAATTAAATCATCTAATCCAACTACTTTCTAAAGTTAAGCAAAGGGAATTGGTTGTGAGCAGAGTCCTTTCTGCAGCCATCAGGGACACATGCAGGGTGAATACGGGCTCGTTGGAAAAGGTCTGGGCCTTTGAGGAGTTAGGTATGTTCCAGGTTAGTCACAGATGTGGGACACTTGGGAAATTTAGGTATTATTTTATGTGGATCTTTGTACGGATGTCATCTTGTTCGCTAATCGTGGCTGGGATGATCTCGGGCCCCTGAAAATTCTCTTCCTTTGTCATCTTCATTCTCATTTTCTTTATTATTCATGTAAGTGATGTTTAAATAGCTTATTCAAGCTAACACGTATGCTGGAGAATTGAATCGCGCCTCAGAGAAACACATATCCTTCTAAGTTCAAATTGCAATTTTGTTTTTCTCCGTGGTTATTGGTGTGTCGGTTATTGATAGCTAAACCTTAAGAAATTAAAAAAAAACGATTAACTTAAAAAATACTGTACTCTTCTCCACACTGGATATTATAAATAATGTTGTCACGGTCCGGTGTTCACGCGTACGAGTAGTACGCATTGTTTCCCCGTGTTGTGTTCCTAATAAACCCTAATTGTGTTCCTACCTTGTATTGTTTTCATTTTGTCTTATGTTTAGCCGAGTTCTCCTCATTTTCTCTCATCTCTTCCTTTCCTATCTCTTACTCATTCCTATCTTCCTTCTCTTTCTCTCACTTCTCTCTTGTCTCTTCCTAGTTTTTCTATTTTTGTTTATTGTTTCGATGCGAACTCATTTGCATTTCTATTCTGGTCAGTACGCGTCAACGTTAGTCATACACTTAGTATGCACCGACTGTACTGATTGGCTCTTGACTCTTCCGTGATTGGTTGAGCTTGGATGAGTCCAAGTTTACCTTTCACCCTATCTTTCCCTTTTTCCTCAGTTAAGCTCTGTATCCCGAACGCGTAGGTGCTCCTTGGAGCCAGTGCTCATGGCAGAGTCTTAGCTCACTTACGAAGCTCACTCGTTGCTTTGTTTTCACCTAGTAGTTCTGAGACATGACTCTAGGTTTTCACCTCATCTTTAACAGTGTTAGCTCACACTTTTATCCACTTGAACCTGTTGTTTTTCCGCTTCCTTTCGTGTTGTTTTAAGCGCCGTGACGCGTCGCTTTTTAGGCAGGATAAGTTTGTTTGGCTTTCAAACTGAAATCTTTGTGTCTATTTATTTCATGCATCCGGCGCGTAGCTTAGTTTCGCCGCTCCCAACGAGCTTTAGCTTAATTAAGCATTAGTTTGAGGTTTAGTTTAGATTTGAGTGACCGTGCAGGCCAGTTACGCACGCGTTAGCACCCATTTCGCGCTTCACTTCGACAGCGAGGCGGACGCTTGTGAGTCGGGACGTTACGTGTTTCGTTTAACTTCGTGTGATCTTGTGATCTGCACGATACGTTGCGGGACGCGCGTTAAGTCTTGACTCTGGTGACCGCTAAGCAAATTCTGTCCCCCCATTTTAGTAGCTCGGAATACCCGGCCAAAATAAATATTCGTGAAAAGATCGGGATCTGGAGTGTGTGCTACCGACATAAGGCGTGCACTCACGGCTGGGCAGGTCTCGAGGACCAGGCTCCCAAGATTTTCTGTATCGCGGCGTCTTTCAAACGCGTCCCAAACCGCTCGGGAAACGCGATTCATTACACGTGGTGCCGAAACCCGGGAGTATTCCGAGTTTTTCCAATTGCTGCCCATATAAACTGCTTTTGCAGTGGGGTTTGGCAATTGTCTTTGGAAAAACTAAGGTTTAAGTGGCGTTGTTATTCGCTACTTTTTAAGCAGTAAGATCATTCATTTGAGTCACTGCTATAGTTTCTGTCTATCATGGCGGAAGGAGGTCATCTTGGTGATGACTCTACAAGTGTGTGGCCCGACTGGTTGCGTCGGGCGGGTGAGCGGCTTTACGAACGTACGCCGCGCCCGTCTGACTCGCAGCCAAGGCCCAAGTCCGTGCATGGCGTTCCCTTGGCAGGGGATGGTCGGCCGCCATCCTACTCGCAAATACACGAGGGTGCTGCAATTGCAGAGATGGGGGCCTCCACAACAGATGGCTCCTATCGCCCCGACACCTCCTCGTCTGTGCATGAGTCTCGAGTGGATTTGTCAGCGTCAGCGGTATTGACTCCCCCGGTGCGAAGAAACCCCACCGCTCCTCCGGGATCTAGTCCGGAGGATAATGTTGCTAGGGAGGAAGTCCAACGTGAACCAGATTGGTTGCGTTATTTACAGCGAGCCGAGCTGGCGCTGAATGAACGCGTTGTTCGAACAATGGAACAATTTAGTCATAATATCGACTGCAGATTGGTACATTGGAGGAATGAGACTCTAGGGGGGATGAGGGATGTAGTTAGGGAGGAAATTGTGGCTTTAACCGTGCAGCCCGTGGAGGGGGTTATTCCACCTGTTCAGCAGAGACCTCATGACACTCTGCCTGGCGACGGGCCTCCTCCTGGGCAGGATCAGGGGCCGAGACCGGTCCGCTCACGTATCCTGACGCCAAGTGAATTTGACAGACAAGGTTTAGCAGGAGAAGGGGGAGCGCCGGAGAATATAAACCCTCCACTCCCCCCCGCGAGAGAGGCCATCGAACGTGACAGCCCAAGCGGGCTCGCAAAGATACGCTCCGTCGGAGTATGCCAACAGTGAGGTTATGAGGGACATAATTCGTTCCAAATCCTCGGCTGTCAGCCTTCCTTCGACGGCAAGTGTTGACCGGGCAGCTGCTGCGCGCGGAAATTCAGTCAATTCGCGTCTCCGGCAGCGGACTTATCCGCCAATACCGGCTTTACAGCCGCGGTATGATTTGTCGCATGTGAAATCGGAAAGTGTGCCGAAGTTTGATGAGACGGACCTATCTTATAATGCTGTTGAGCGATTCCTGGCGAAATTGCGTGCACATTTTGTTATGTCACGCGTGTCGGAGGAGGCGTACATCGACTTGTTTATTCCTTTGGCCCTGGGTGGGAAACCGTTAAATTGGTTCCTGCGCTTACGCCATAAACCTAAAACATGGAGTGAATTTGTCGTGCGCTTCCGCAGGGTGTATTCCCTGTCTGAGGCTGACGCGGCAGTCTTCTTACAAGATGCGTGTCAGGAAGTTGGAGAGGATACGGCAGAGTTTCTGTGTGAAATGAGTCGTTACCTTGAATTGACAGGTGTGCTAGGGGATCGGCAGCAGTGGAACTTGGCTCAGCATTGGCTGCAGCCGCAGATCACCGATACGATGGTCCGGTATGGCGTACATTCCATGTCGCGAGCGATAGATCTGGGTCAGGCGGCGGATCGTGAGTTGAAGATGCGTGCCCTTCAACACCGTAGATTTGACGAAAAAGGGGTTTGAAAGGGCCCAGTACCCGCTCCCGAACCCAAACCTAGGAAAGTTAGGCTTGGGGAGACTCGGAAAGTGGAACCGGCTAAGACAGAGAAACCTCCACCACGCCTCCAATTTGATAAGAGAAAATTGGTCGCGTTGGCTGAGGTTTTGGGCTATCCGATGGCGGATGGTGATGCGCAGAGTGTCGTCGGGCAGTCCCTGAGGAGTGAACCTCCGGCGCCGACACGGGTAATCAGTGCCCCTACGAAGGCCCCGGAAGCAAAGGTTCCTCCGGGTGTCGCGGTGGCGTTGTGTGGCCATTCCGCACACTCTTTTGCCAACACGGCAAGCCCTCCCAATTTAGTGTTACCACCCGGAGCTGAGTGGGTGCGAAATCGCAAGGATTGTTGGTATATGCGTGATATTGAAAAACGCATTGCTCTATGTCCCCATTGCTTCAAGCCCTGGCAGTTTCCGGGAAACGACCTGGGTCCGTCGACCAACCCGTCCGAGAAGGCGGCGGACCCGAAACGCAAGTAAATCGGTCGTTGGCTGCTTCTACAGGTGGCCCAAGTGATTGGATTGAGCCACCCAAACCAGCAGAAGTTGATGCTGCTGTTGTGGCTGGTGCCTCTCCGAAAATGACAAATTTTATTATGCTGTCACCACCCGAGTTTTTAGCTTCTAAAGAACCGAAGCTGATAATCGGGTTGCAGGACCGTTGTCGCCGCGATGCGCCCTTCGTGAAGATAGCTTGGGTGAACATCGAGTTTATAGCCCTAATGGATAGCGGAGCACAGACATGTATAATGACTATGCCGCTGTTCAAAAGGCTTTCCAAGGAAATTGGAGTGGAGATGGTTCCAATGGACGAGACGATTCGGACCGCGTCAAATCAAATTGAACGCGTCATTGGTTGTGTGCAAATTGCCGTCCGAGCTCCCTTGGCGGTAGTTTGCTTTACTTGTCTCATCATTGCGCAGGGGTCGCAGGAACTCCTCCTGGGGCTGGACTTCTGTAAGGCCGTTGGTTTATGCGTAGATCACGGCAATAACTATTGGTTTCTCCTGGGAGATGGAACGCGTCACCCCTTCCTGAATGAGGAGCAAGCTCGAGCCTCGGATCCGGTGGTCCTCTTCCCTCTGACCAAGGAACAACCCTCGTTGCCGGAGGGAGTTGTCGTCCGAGGCCCGCCTCTGTACAACTTGCCGGGAATGAGGAATCCGCCGGTCAAATTACCAGAAAACCCGGCGGAACCCATTAGCTCGGTTAAGCAGGAGGTGAAGCCAGACGGGGGCACCCCTTCAGTTGAAAAAGAGGAGCCCGTGGTTACTAAGCCGCCGATTGGTGAAGCGAATTGCGTTTTCCTGAGCAAGCGTGAATTTGAAGAAGAGTTGTTTGAGCCTCCGTATTCGGACAATCCCCACATTGTGAAGGTTGTTTTGGCTCTAAGGAACCCCGACTCTCAGCAATGGACATTCATTTGGTCTCCCCGGAGGCGTGAAAAGGCGCGCAAGAGTATTGTGCGAATAACGCGCAAACCGGGAAAACGGACCATGTGTTTGAGCCAAATGCGTCGGGCAGTTAAATTGCGCAAGGCGAGGGTGAAGGCGGCTTCTCGAAGCCCTTCGGTGGCCCTTACGGCTTCTCCCGTGGTGGGGGGCGGCGTGGGCAGCGTGGAGACTCCTCCTACTTTCCCTATAACAGAAGGTGTTGAGAGCACTCCTAGACAGCATGATATTAATTTTGTGCAATATATCCCGAATAAGGACCCGACCAAGCTCACTTGGGTCTACGACCAGTTGTGTAACCAATTGGAGCCTAAACGCATAACTCATCTAATGGATGCGTTGAAGCCAGTTGCTCACATTTTTCGTGAGGAATTGGGGCTCTGTAATAATACGCAATTTGAGGTGAATTTGAAGCCCGACTTTAGGCCGATTCATGTTCCGGTTCGTCCGGTGAATCCGGCAAAAAAGGACATTATCGACGCTTATATAGACCAGAAAATGTCACAGGGAGTAATAAGACGCTCCAAAAGTGACTGTGCTGTAGCGCCAGTTGTGGTCCCGAAGAAGGACGGGCGCTGGCGCTGCGCTATGGACTTTAGGCCGATAAATGCCCAAACCTTGCCCGACGTTTATCCGCTCCCAGATATCGACAACATCTTTGCATATCTTGGTGGAGCAAAATGGTTTTCCATAATCGACGGAAGGGAAGCGTTCCATCAAATAGGAGTCCGACCTGGAGATGAACGATATCTCGCGTTTGTCACCCACAGGGGACTCTACGAATATACGCGTATGCCCTTTGGTCCTATTAATGGGCCGGCTACCCTGCAACGCGCCATGAATCTTACATTGGCGGAACACCTCTACAAGTTCGTCTTTGTCTATATCGACGATATTATTGTCTTTAGCAAGACCTTCGAGGAGCATGTTGTTCACCTGCAAAAGGTGCTCTCGCTCCTCGACAACGCCGGTTTTACCATGAACGCCGGGAAGACTGAATTGTGTAAGAGGAGCCTTGAGGTTCTTGGCCATATCGTTGAAGAGGGAATTATCCGACCCAACCCGAAGAAGACAGACGCTATCCAAAAATACCCAGTGCCTACTAACCTCAAGGAGCTGCAACGCTTCAAGGGGATGGTCGGGTATTATGCGTCGTTCTTCCCCGGTTTTTCCAAGACTTGCGAGGTATTTCGTGTTCTGATGCGAAAAAATGCGCCTTGGGTGTGGAAGCCCGAGCACCAGGCGGCCTTTGAGTATTTGAAAAACCAGATTTCGTTGTCTACATTGCATAGAAATTTCCCCGACTGGAAAAAACCCTATATTCTCCAAACAGACGCTAGTTATTCGGGGCTTGGAGCCGTCTTGATGCAAATCAACAATGACGGTGTACGCGTTCCCATTGCCTTTGCGTCGAGAGCCCTAAACAAGGCGGAGAAGAATTATATGACAACTGAAATTGAATGCTTGGCCGCTGTGTGGGCCGTCAAGCGCTTCAGGGCGTATCTCGAGCTAATGGACTTTTACCTCGAGAGTGACCATAAGTCCTTGCTGTGGCTTTTCACCCAACGAGAGCCAAAGGGCCGATTGGCGCGCTGGATTCTTTCTTTGTCGGAATACCGTTTCACGTTCCTACATTGCAGTGGAACAAAGAATCGGGTTGCCGATGCGTTAAGCCGCGCCCCTGTCGACCCACCAATCGAGTTGGATGATGAGGATTGTCCAGCTTTGGACGACACATGTTATTGTGCGTTCTTTGACGATTACAGGGACTGGCCCGTGCCAAAGATGGAGGAGTTGGAAGATTTAACGCTTTTCAAACCATCAAATGCTAAAATTGTTCGAGCTGTCACAATGCGTCGTCAAAAACGCATCTTGCTCGCCAGGTTGGCCGGGGCGGCTCTGGGGTCGGTGGATATTAGTCCGGTGGACAACAACCTTCCAAAAAGGAAGAGGGGACGTCCACGAAAGCACCCGATCGCCGGAGGACCAACACCAGTTGGAGCTACTCCGGTGAAAAGGAAGAGGGGCCGACCAAGGAAGCATCCGGTCGTCCAAAACCCAATGATTGATGGGCTCGTTTCCGATGATGAGGAGTCCGTGGCAATTTCTCTCCCTGCTGGGGATCCCCCCGCAAAGAGGAAAAGGGGCCGCCCGAGGAAACACCCAATTATTGAGGACCCTGCGGAGCGTCTGGCCTCCGAGGAGGGAGAGTCCATGGCGGTTTCCTTGCCTGGGGACGTCCCTGTGAAAAGGAAGAGGGGGCGACCGAAGAAGGTTGTGGAGAAGAGACCTGTTGGCAGGCCCAAAAAGGCTCCCATAATTTTCGACCGTGCTTCCGACTCCGAAGGCAGTGAAATGTCCCTTTTAAGTGGGGAGCCGCCGGGCTGACGAGTTCCAGATTCCGGACTTGCCACTGGATTTGGGGCCTGCGACGCAGACGCGGCGACAATTGGCCTCTCCAACACCCTCCGTCGACCCGGAGTTGTCCCAACACTCCGACCACTCCTGCGATGGCAGTTTTTACTCACTTCCTGCGGATCACCCGACAATTGAGATACTTCCAACGCAGAAAGCCATTAAAGAAGCCCAAAACGCCGATGAATGGTCGAAAGGACTAATCTCGTATCTCAGTTCGAAAAGTCTTCCGCCGGATGAAGAAGAGGCTGAAAAGGTCAAGAAACAAGCAATTGACATGGCTTTATACAGAGGCTTGCTTTGCAAGTTCCCTCCAACCAAAATTGGTCAGCGGGTTCCTACACGTCGGATATATCTTCCACAGCCGCTACGCTACAAGTATTTCCACTGTCTACATTTCCCGCCTACCTCCGGCCATTTAGGCATCGAAAAGACTGATGCGTTTAAAAACACGCGTGTTTTGGCCGGGGATAAAAAAAGATGTGACGGAGTGGATCAAGGTGTGCGAGTCCTGCCAAAGGGCGAAAGTGGAGCGAAGACTTCCGTACGGCGAGATGGAGACTGCGAAGCCAAGGAGGTTATTTCGAACTATTTACATCGATTATTTTGGAAAGAAGCTGAAATCGACTGGCGGCCACTGTTATGCGTTTGTCATGGTTGACGCTGCCAGTCGTTGGGTGGATGTACGCTTAACAGAAAGAGCCGATGTCTCCACCACAATCAAACAGCTTAAAAAGTTCACTTATCGATGGGCATATCCAAAAACCATCATTAGTGATAACGCCCCCACCTTCCGCTCCGCCAAATTTCAGGCGCAGTGTGCGGAAATGGGAATGGTCAATAAGTACCTGTCTGTGTACCATCCGCAGGGGAACTTGGCGGAAAGACTCAACCAATCGCTTAAAACATGCATCCTTGCGTATATTGATGAACATACGCGTTGGGATCGACATATTGGTTCATTTATTCTCGCCATCAACTCTGCATACCAGACATCACTTAAATTTTCACCATATATGATGGTTACGGGACAGGAAGCACGGTTTCCAGGCGACGTGGACTCGGATACGGACGACGGAGAACCACTACCACCAGACGAGGCTCAATTTCTCCATCGATATTTGCTACGCGTTCGAGAAGAAGCTAAGAAGAACTTGGAGGCCGCCAACTTACGCCACAAGAGGTGGTATGACCGGAAACGGCGGCCACACGCGTTCAAACCTGGAGATTGGGTCACCGTCAAAAATCGGACTTTGTCGTCGACCGACAAACAGGTAAGTTCGGGTTTCCAACACCGAACCGAGGGCGTTTACCTGCTGCATCGTCTTCTTGGACCGAATACCGTGCTTTTAATGGACGAGAATGGGAACATCTCGCAGCCAATTCACGTGGCGGATCTCCGCCACTGGTATCAGGCGCCAGAACCAGAACCGGAAGTTCCTGACGTCGCCAGTGACCCTGAAGACGAGGAATCTGGACTGGAAATGGAGGATTTGTCCCCAGCAGACCAAGATGACATCTCCGCCCGTGTTGCTGAATTTCAGACAGAAATTCAGTCTATTTGCATTAACTTCGCAAAGGAACGATGTTTACGCGTCAAAACATCGGAAAACACGGCAGAAGTCGTCTCCTAATCGTGTCAAAGTGTTATTTTTGTTTCTTTATTGTATTTGGAAATTATTGCTAATTTTTACTTGTTTTATTTGTTAATCTCGAGTTTTTGTATTTTTTCCGTGTCCTTGTCTGCTCGTCGGGGCTCAAGTTCGCTATTCAGAAGAATTGGTAAGCAATTTCCCCGTGGGGCGGCGCTGAGTGTTTATTGGTCAGATGGCCAATCACGTGTTTTTCACACTTGTGCTCGGGCGCCATTTTCCCCCACTTGCTGGACGCGTTTACCTCGTGCAATTTCAGCTGAGTTCGACAACGCGTAGGATAGCGGGTTTGAGTGTTCGACGGGGCGAGAGACATTGGATTTTAGTGTATTTGTAACCGTGAGTGTTATTATTTTTCATTTCATGGACAATTTTGTATTTTTATTCGTGAGTTAGAGTGGCGAACGCCGTCGCTCGCGCCGTGTCGACAAAACTTTATTTTCTTATGTCTTATTGTTAGAATTGTTGAGTTACTCGATCATTTAACTTCGTTTAGTTTGTTTTTACGCGTTGTTGGTTTTGTTTTGACATTTTTACGGCTCGGGTTCGGAATTTTCGTCACTCTCACTTTTTGAAAAACAACATGGCCGAATTTGCACTTCGTTGAGGAATTTTGTTGGGGTCACGTGACTGAGTCCTAGCCTCAATCCGGGCTTGGGCGTCCATCTTTGTTGGACTTAGAACATTTTTCTTCGCGTTTGTCTTTCGACATTTAGCCACGCGCTCGTGCTCATATTTGTTTAGAATGCCTATGCATTTGCAGGACGCGTACTTTGTACTTTTCACGTTCTTGTTTGTATTCTACTTGGAAGAGCTTTGCTATTGCTTATTTGTTTGCACTTTAGACATTTTGATCTTTATTTTTAATTTATTCATGTAATGCAAGCTCATTTTTTGTGCGTATACCTTTGGCTATTTTATGTTATATACTGGGTGTTCTGCATTTTAGTTGAAGCTGTATATTGGGAGTGTGCAACTGCATTTTATATTAATTTGTACCTTTTCTTCGAAATTATCAAACTGTCAGTTATAGCGCTTGTATTCACCTTGTGGGTTATAGCGAGTATTTTGGAATCCGGTGCTTGTCAGCGGCCTGGATAGCTACCATGCTAGTTAGTGTTGAGGCCTATGCGTTCTTCGTTTTGATTATGTTCATTTATGCGTTGCACACTTATGTAAATTTCCTTATCAGAACCAGTGTAATAATTTTGAGCACGGTGTATTTTCTGTTTGTTCGCCATGTTTATTTACGTTGAACTTTGAATTTCTGTCCATGAAATTGAACCGTTTTGCAATTTATTGTTTGTTCATTTGTTTACATTCTTTCTGTAATCTAGAGTAGTGTGTTGTCACCATGCCGGATTCCGACAGTGACAACGAGAGTCTCGATGATGTTTCCACGGATGAAGAGTTTTGGGACGACGAGGGAGCGCCAGGAGCGGAACAATGTCCCGATCCGCGTCCACGTTCCTCAACGCGTCGTGGGACTTACAAACCACCCTACCCGGTCCCGGATTTATATGCCGGTGGACCGATTTTGATTCCGCCGTGGCACCCCGATCATCCAAAAGAGGGAGGATTCCCTAACTTTGAGATATGTCCCTACTGCTCGGGCTGGGGCCACATCGAGAAGGGGACCAAAGAATGCCCGGCGTGCAAGGGAAAGGGTGCCCTCCGCCGTGGCCCATTTAAGATCTGGATGCGTCGGCTCCAGGCGATGGCCCTCCGTAAGCCCTTTTGGGACAGGCGAGATCTCTCTCAGTTCAGATGGCCGGAGGAGTTCCAAGTGATTCGAGGTGACGCGTACGCGACAACGCGTTTCGTCCGGCGCCACGAGACGTTCTGGAGGAACACCGTGTCGGAGGCCACGGCGGCCGGGATTAGACCTAGAAATTGGCAGTATCCGCCGATGAACTCGATTGTGCCGGTAGAGGGAGCTTGTGCCCCCCCGTTGCCAGTGATGTTACGCGGGCTACCAGATGGCACGAGCTCGATTAATGTCATCCGACATTCTAATCAGGACGAGATGCCGACCATTACTCGCCCCCTCCACTCCAGGGAACTGCAGAAGAGAGAGGACCCCGAAACAGTGACCAGATGGGGAGCCACACCCGAGGAGGAGGAGCAGGAACGCGTATGCTGTATCGAGGAGCGTAACGAACATCTGATTGAGGAGATCGCCCAACTTCGTCGGCTCCATCTCCAGGCGGCCGCCCGCCTCCGACGAGCCATTCCACCAGATTCCACTGTGGAGATTCGAGATGTGACCGAGGCGGCAGGAGGACTTCCGGCAATTGAGGCGTCGCAGCCCATTTGTGAGGTGGAAGAGTTGGCTTTGGTCCCGGTGAGGAGGGCCGCGGAGGCGCCTACGATCATCCAGGAGGCACCCAAGATTGCGGGAGAAACCCCTGAACAGTTTTTGGCTCGGAACTATAGTGGGTACTCGCGTCATCAACAAGCAGCGCGTACTCGTTTGGAGCGACGGGCCCTCGCCAAGATTGCGGAGGGGCATATTCGGGGCGCTTCCGGAGGAAGAGTGGCTGGTGGCGCGCCGGCCCCGTGTAAGCGAAAGGCTATCATGCCTGCCCCTGAGCCGGACGTCATCCCCGAGCAGGCGACGCGTAGATTTGAGCGCCAGGCCCGGCGAGATTCGAGTCCCAGTTGCAACCCCCTTGCGGTTTCCAGTGTGAACGTAAGGGACTTGAGTGCTGCAGTCCAGCGAGCAATTTTCCGCCAGCAAAGCAATGGCGACTGGATGCGTTATACGCGTGTGAGTGAGTTCCCTTCAACTGTGTGGGCGCGCGCCGGCTTCGACGAGCTTTTCCCCTTCGGGGCCCTCGATTGGCAGCGGCCTTCTCTTCGCGACCCCACGACCTTTCTGCAAGCAGACCCGGACTTATGGCGGCAGTACTTTTATGCCGTCGCGAGGGCAGAGCATGGATGGCCGGAGAATCAGGCCATGGCTCTCTTCGAGTTGGACGACACCCAGATCGGGGCCTTGGAGCAACTCATCGCGTCCAACCTCACGCGTTATCGTCCCCGAAACGAGGACCAGCTTGGGGATGTGATTGCGTGTCGTGTGGTGCTCCTGGTCGAGGAGATTCTCCGTGTTGTGTTCCCAGGAGATAGTGACTAAGTGTTTAACAGTGACTTGAATCTGTGTGGACTTACTGAACGTGACTTTTTGTTTTAGCGCATTTTTTGGTTTGGGTGGGTAAGTCCCCATTCAAACGCGTGTTTAATTTATATTTTTATACTTCGTTTTCCAAGTTGTGATAACTGAATGTGATATTTTTTACCGATTGTGATATTTATTTCTTTTTGTTTATTTTCTAGTGTTTTCCGCGCCTTCTGTGACCACCTGCACGGCCGAAGGATGTTCATTCCTCCTCCGGCAATCACGTACCGGATGGAGATGACCCTTAAATTTTCTTCCTTTGGCTGTGCGGCTGGCCACGGTGGGCGTTGGTTTTCCCAACAATCGAGGATTGTATGGTGATTTTTTGTTAGTTTTAGAGTTTATCTTAGTGCCAAATGCATTCTTGTTGTTGTTTAGTTTATTATTTAACGCGTCTGACGCGAATGTTTGATTTAGTCATTCTCTTTTGTTATCGCATCATTCTTAAGTTTAAGTCCGCTAAGGTTGCGGCGAATCTAGTCTATTTCGATTGTTTATTGATTTTGATTATGTTTTTTGATTTTGTTCCTGCTTTGTATCGTTTCATTGCTATTTTAACCGGAGCAATAAAACTCTGGTGGTTGGGGCGTGTCACGGTCCGGTGTTCACGCGTACGAGTAGTACGCATTGTTTCCCCCGTGTTGTGTTCCTAATAAACCCTAATTGTGTTCCTACCTTGTATTGTTTTCATTTTGTCTTATGTTTAGCCGAGTTCTCCTCATTTTCTCTCATCTCTTCCTTTCCTATCTCTTACTCATTCCTATCTTCCTTCTCTTTCTCTCACTTCTCTCTTGTCTCTTCCTAGTTTTTCTATTTTTGTTTATTGTTTCGATGCGAACTCATTTGCATTTCTATTCTGGTCAGTACGCGTCGACGTTAGTCATACACTTAGTATGCACCGACTGTACTGATTGGCTCTTGACTCTTCCGTGATTGGTTGAGCTTGGATGAGTCCAAGTTTACCTTTCACCCTATCTTTCCCTTTTTCCTCAGTTAAGCTCTGTATCCCGAACGCGTAGGTGCTCCTTGGAGCCAGTGCTCATGGCAGAGTCTTAGCTCACTTACGAAGCTCACTCGTTGCTTTGTTTTCACCTAGTAGTTCTGAGACATGACTCTAGGTTTTCACCTCATCTTTAACAGTGTTAGCTCACACTTTTATCCACTTGAACCTGTTGTTTTTTCGCTTCCTTTCGTGTTGTTTTAAGCGCCGTGACGCGTCGCTTTTTAGGCAGGATAAGTTTGTTTGGCTTTCAAACTGAAATCTTTGTGTCTATTTATTTCATGCATCCGGCGCGTAGCTTAGTTTCGCTGCTCCCAACGAGCTTTAGCTTAATTAAGCATTAGTTTGAGGTTTAGTTTAGATTTGAGTGACCGTGCAGGCCAGTTACGCACGCGTTAGCACCCATTTCGCGCTTCACTTCGACAGCGAGGCGGACGCTTGTGAGTCGGGACGTTACGTGTTTCGTTTAACTTCGTGTGATCTTGTGATCTGCACGATACGTTGCGGGACGCGCGTTGGGTCTTGACTCTGGTGACCGCTAAGCAAATTCTGTCCCCCCATTTTAGTAGCTCGGAATACCCGGCCAAAATAAATATTCGTGAAAAGATCGGGATCTGGAGTGTGTGCTACCGACATAAGGCGTGCACTCACGGCTGGGCAGGTCTCGAGGACCAGGCTCCCAAGATTTTCTGTATCGCGGCGTCTTTCAAACGCGTCCCAAACCGCTCGGGAAACGCGATTCATTACAATGTGTAAGTTGTAAAAATGTAGGAAAAATATAAAAAAAAAAAAAAAATGAGTTGGGAAATTGTGAAAAACTCTCAGAATTAGGAAAGAGACCTGAAGTGTAAAAGAGTAGGAAAGAACTGGAAAACTGGAAAAAGAGCGATAAAAGTGCAAAGCTACACTATGAGAAAAAGCGAAAGATGTGCAAAATTATGAGAAAAGTGTAAATGAAGAGCAAATAACTGAGAAAAAGAGTGACAGAAATGAGTCGTCCTGGTGGGCGGCAGCTCTTAGTCTACCGTCCATGTCGTGTGGTCTGTTTATATTTGTTAATAACTCTTCGAAGTTTCGCAGTTTGCTCGTCTCGTGTCGTGCATTTCAAGATCGCGCGTTACTCTTGGTTTTCGCCTCGTGGTTGCTCTCGATCGTCGCCTCGAATCCGCTCGAATCTTCTCGTTTTTCGGTCTCAATACCGTTTTTTTAGTTCACTGTTGTGGCTGATGATTGTTGAACCTTCCTTTCTGCTACCATTTGTTATGAATCCAAATATGAACGATTGAAGTTTAATACAATCAAATGCGTCCTCACGGTTATACATTGAGCGGATGTGTGAAAAACACAGGAAGTGATCACTCCAAATATGGTAGGAGCGTCACCACGTGATACAAAACATAAATTACACAATCTACGACATCAAGTGATGATTTTCACATCAAATATTCCCAACAAACTCTGCCACGTGTTTGGTGTAATGCAGTTTGAGTTAACCGGTTGATTTTGGTTGGCTTTTTGGGGTATCTTTGATGTACCTGTGGCAGAAAAATAGGTTGTTCAATCATAGCCAAAGCTACTCCATTCGATGGTTCTATTGACTGTTTGCACTGTTTACTGTTATTCACACAAAATCTGAGGAAATTTTCGGAACTTGTAAATAGTTGCAAAAGTGTAAAAATGTACAAAAAATAGTGGGAAAGCAATGAAAAACTTGCAAAATAAGGATAAAAGCGACCTAAAGTGCAAAAGAGAAAGAACGAAGTGCTAAACTATGGGATAAAGAGCGATAGAAATGCAAAACCATAAGAACTATAAGAAAGTGTAAATGTTATGCAAATAACTGGCAAAAAAAGAGCGGAAGAAATGAATTGTCCCTGTGGGCGGCAGCTCTTAGTCTACCGTCCATGTCGTGTGGTCTGTTGATATATCCATAGAGTTTAAAGTAAAACAGTTTGAATATGGCAAAACTCAGGTGCGGGTGACAAAACTGTACGCAAAAACGGCAAAACTGCACTTAGAAACTTGAAATTTGAAAACTGTGCATAGAGATGGCAAAACTGCTTGTGTAAATGGCAAAACTGCATGTTGTGGTGACCTCAAATATTCCTATTTGAGTGCGCACCATATTTCCAAATTGTCTTTTAAACATATTCAACAAGCTTATATGTTCTGTTTCAATGTAAATTGAAATAAAACATACATTAATAAAATATAAAACAAGACACAATATTACCCAAATAATATTGTGTTTTGCAGCAAGTTTTGGCCCAGCAACAGCGTCAACCAATCGCGCTGCAGCGTGCATTGGTTTGATGATGCTGCTAGGCGTGTGCCTGGGCGGAGCATCCCTTCCCCTCGCGCGTGCCCGGCTCAATTGTTGCACACGACCCGAAGGCGGCCGTGTGTGATCTTTGTGCAACTCGTCATCTGCGCAGCTTTTCTGAGCAGATTTAGAAGTGAGCCAAACGGTTTTGGCCCACTCTTCCCGCACTCTTGATTCCACCTCCAAACTGTTCACAACCGTGTCAAACTTCTGCCAAAACTGCAAAGTGTGATCTGTGATTCTTGGACGAATTGAGTTTCATCGCTGGTCTGTACCCACTGTACGGAATAGCAACTTTCTAGCTTGAATTACTACGTGTAATTTAAGCCATTTCTGTGTGAAACTAACATCGAGTTTACTCTGTTAGTTTGAAGGCTTTGTGTCGAGTTTAACTCCACAAAGCGATTTGTGTAAAGACCGATTGTTACGTCGAGCTTGCTCCGTAATAATCGAACCGCTGTGTGCAAGACGTATTCTCGTGTCGAGCGTGCTCCACGAGGATTTTAGAATATTTTGGCAACGTATTTTAGCGTCGAGTTTACTCCGCTAAAATCCCGCGCTCACACGACGCCATCGACGCCATCTTGGAGCCAACGGTCAACTGTGAGTGTACATTTGAAGAAGAAGCCAGATCGACCCCAAACATTTTAAATAATACCTCCCTTGTATTTTGAACGATTAAAACTATCTAATTTTTCCTTTACTCTGTGTAAAATCATTCCCCTAGACAAACATTTGGCCACAGAGTAGAAGTCCTGTACGGCATCTCTACGACGATTGCTTATTGAATTTACATAATTTAATAAGTAAAAACCCGGATCGCCGCAATGTGTAAATAGCAAAACCGCAGGTATAAATGGCAAAACTGCAGATGTAAATAGAAAAACTGCAGGTGTAAATGGCAAAACTTGGAATTGGAGACTGAAAGTCTACCCAGTACCCAGTAATTTCACACACTCGAAATTAAGCAAAACTCTTTAACTTACGATGGAAATGGTGTTGTACGTGAAAACTATTTATCCGTATTTCTTGAATTATCAGCTGGATTCCCAGAGACCTCAAGTAAAGGTTAAATTTGTGGACATTTCTGTATAAAAAGTGCGTGTTCGCATACAAAAAGTTGTGAATGCATTTTTATTCTGAATTTTTGCACAAAATAAGTGATTTTTTTGCACGATTCAGTAAATCTTTTTACGGAAAAAGTGAATTTTTGCATTCTCTTAGTGGATTTTTTTTTTAAAAAAAGTTACTTTTGCATTAAAAGAGACTTTTGCATTAAAAAAGCGACTTTATTCAGTTGTCTAGGGGATATGATTGGGTGTCCACCTATGGTCAAGGAGTTACCTAGGACCTAGGGGCACTCAACAGTCACAAACTACAATTAAAAAGTTTTCTTGCTGGATCCAATTCCAAAATTATTAAAATGGATTAGAGATACAAAATCCACAAAACAGTTTGACCTCGTTTTGATAACGTTACAGTCACGTATTTCTTACCATTTACGTAACGTTTTTAACACGTATCCGCTAACTTGGTATATATGTATAAAGCGTGTTGAGCTAACATTAAACATGTCCTCAACCAGGAAGACTCCAAGACTCCAGGAATCCAGGAATACAAGAATCTACAATATTTTAGACACAACACTTTATTTTAGACATCTGAAGTCCTGGTTATTATAATATACAATGACTTCCAGTCTCAAGAACACTTCAGCGATAGCATTCACTAACAAACATGCTGCAAATCTTGTCAAATGGAATGTTGTACGTGGCAGCAGAATTTCGATTGGATCAACTCTCTTTTCTTACCAACTTAGGACAAGACTGCTGTCAGAATTCAAATCAGACATTGCTGGGACTGTTATCAAAATATTAAAAGAAAATGGCCAAATGCTAAACACTGGCGACCACGTCTTAATCCTCAAACATTGTTTGCATCCCATAGTCAATGAATCCTTGTGCGTTGCATGCGGACTTGACTTGGCGCACAATACACAACGATCAACAGCATCCAAAGTGGTTAATCACAACTTCCTCGAGCTGCGCGTGAGCACAAAGCACGCAAAGTATATTTTGAGCAATGCAGATACAAAACACCTGTTGGACAGCAAGAAATTAGCATTGTTGGTCGATCTCGATCTAACGCTACTACACACCACCCAAGACCCAACCCCGGATGGCATTGCCGACGTGTTTTCTTACAAGTTGATGGGTTTGTGCTTCTGCACCAGACTGAGGCCAGGAACGAGAGATTTCTTGAAGAACATGAGCGAATTGTACGAATTGCACATTTGTACTTTTGGGTACGGCGAATACGCGAGGAAAATGGCTTGGTTGCTGGACCCGGACGGAAGTCTTTTTTCCAAGCGGATTTTATCTCGTGACGAGTTCGTACATCCGTCGTCGAAGAGTGAAAACATGAAGTACTTTTTCCCGCGTGGAGATTCGATGGTGTGCGTTATTGATGACCGTGGCGACGTCTGGAATTACGCGCCCAATTTGGTCCGTGTGAAGCCATATAATTTTTTCAAAGAAAATGAAGAGGTCGATTTGCAACAATTGCACCGGAATGATGATGACAGTCATTTGTTGCATTTGCAGGCAAAGCTGCGGATTGTTCACCAGACTTATTACAAGATGTACGAGAATTCGAAGGAGAATTTTGGCGTTCCTGATCTTAAGAAGGTGGTTCCGTTTGTGAAGAAGAATGTTTTGGAATCGGTTTATGTTGTGTTTAGCGGTGTTGATCTCCCGCCGAACGTGTCGATAGAAGAAAGTGAAATAGGGAAGATGGCAATGTCGTTAGGGGCTGTGGTTCAGAACAAAGTTGTAGGCAGGGGTGATCCTAATGTCAAAGAGACAACTCACGTAATATCTACTCGTTTGGACACCGAAAAAGTTCACTTCGCTAAGGTTTTTAAAAATGTACATTTAGTAAGCCCGGATTGGTTGTGGTGTTGTGCGGAACGTTGGGAAAAGGTTGACGAAAAGTTGTTTCCACTGGTTGAAAACTGTTGTGTCGATCAAGGTAGAAATGAGGTTCTGACGAGAACAAACCTTGTAGTTAGTTGCACGACAGAAGACGGAGTGAAAATGGATCAAAAGAGAAAAAGAAATGTTGTCGGAAAAATAACTGATAATAAAGGAGGTAATATAGTTCGGAGTAAGAGAAAGTTTGTAGAGTCTTTTGGAGATAGAAATGTAAACCCGTGTAAAAAACGGCACTTCAATTTACCAGCTGTTATGCCAACTTTTAGTCGCCATTTATAGCAGTGTGTGGTGATCTCGAGTGTTTTTATCTAATAAAATAATTTATCACTGCTTAAGAGTATTTGTTTTTAGTGTTTTTTAATTACTTTGGTTTGGCAGGTAACAAACCAAGTCATGTGACTGTGGGATGTAAATTTTCCAGGCACATCTCACCCCAATTTGATGCCACCGTTAATTTTGTAAATTGTAAATTTGGCTTTTCCGTCTCAAAAGGTTGCCGACTCCTGCATTAGGTCTATGGCGGCACAGTAATTAATTTGGCTTTGATTTGCGGCATTCGGAAGAGCAATATATTCGGGACCGCATCATTAGGAGCAACGTCGTCCGGAACAGCATCGTGACTGAACTGCCCTTAAGACCACACCCGCCTTCTGTTTTATGAGTTTCCTAATGTTGGCCTCACTACATTGCAAATTTCGTGTTGATTTCAAATTTCAATATTTGCCTGAGTGATGGTAAATTGTTTCCTTTCATTTCAAAGAGTTCATTTGTAATTTAAGAAAAATTGTATGTATCAAATTAAACTTTAATTTCGTGGTGTACACCCAAACTTAATAATTTTCCTTGGTCCGTACGTATTACAATATTACTTTACACACTTTTTGTACGTATGCAATATGGCACTTTTTGTGTGTAATGCCAATTTTGAATGATGGAACGACGAGAAAAGAAACCAGAATAGAAATGAAAAGAAAAGTTGATCAAAATTTGAAGTATTGTTTAATTAAAATATTAATTGAAAATTTATTGAGGATATTTTTAAAGATTTTGCGTTTCTATTTCTTTTTCGGCTACTTCGAATGCTGAAAACACGATCCCCTTTAGTTCATCTAATACTTATCTAATTACTTGTTTTTTCCTAGACCTTGCTGTGTACTCTTGGTAGGATGTCTTGACTTTTAATGACTTCCATTGCTCGCACCACGGGAGAGGATTTGCAGTGCAATGCCATGTGAACTTGGCCAAACCCGGCTCCAAACAACGGAACGTATTGCATACGTATTTAGGGTGTAACTTTGTACGGACGTAAACGAAAAATCAACACAAAAATGCTCCAAACTTTCGTTTAGCATTGTAAAAATCCTCTGTACTAAAATCGTATTGAAGTGGTTACTCGAAATAACAGAATAAAAAATAATTTATCTTTTAAAGAGTTAGCAATAAATTAACGAAACGTTAGCGATAAAATAGCCAATTTTTGACAATTAACGTTTCTGTCCGTGGTACTGGTTTCCAAAAAACCTACGAATTTTTGCAACGTCGTACTTGGGCGCCACACGTCGCATGGACGTGTCGTGTGCCAATTGTCTCGGGATGGCAAGATCTTCATCGCACGGCCATTCTCTCTTAACCATGCGCAAGTCCTCAGTCTGTTGACGAGTCGGCACACAACCCGACGTTAATCCACCGTGGTCGGAACGTTGTGTGTCTAATCTCTTACGTTTTTCGAAATGAATTCTTACTCTACGGTACACATTATTGTACAACTGCTTCGGAGCGAGTTGTTTGACTTGCATGCTCAAATCGTCGGTTAATTCCTCCAAGATCTTGTTGATTTCACTAACAAGCACTATCGGCTGAGTTTCTTCCTGAATTAACTGTTCGTAATAATCTTTCGTTAACTTGACCAAATGAATGGACATTTCCGCCGTGACTTTCACGTGCGGTTTATCCAAACAACTCTGATAAAAACTTGATTCTCCCTTTTCTTCTGTGTCGGATTCATAATTCATTCCTTGCTGATTGTGAAAATACATCCACTTACCAACAGGCAAAAGAGTTTCTTTATCACTGCCGGGATGCGTCGCATCCAAGTGCCTTTCAAGATACATTCCTTGCCATCCACACAGTGGACAACAAGATGGCGGCGGTGGCAACGAACCACCACAACTGATCTCATCCACCGGGTCTAAGCAATCTGTAGAAATCTCATTTCCTAATGGCTTTTGTGCGTGTATGTCGTCGACCAGTAGTGAATCTTGCTCTTCTTCGGTTGTATCTAACGCTGATGACACTATCGCCTTTAGTTTATCCAAAACATCGCGTGCTTGTATTTTTCCGATCGCTTGGAAGAGCGAAGAATTCGGTTCCAACTTCCATTCCTCGTCCCAGGGGCATGATACTTCCGTGCAAGGCTTCGCGAAGATTGCCAAACCGGGCTGCAATTGTTTGTGGCTTGGCCTCTGCTTGGTGCCTGAGCAGTTGAAGCAAGGCAGTAGCCACGCTCCGAGTCGCCAATAGCCCTGTCCGCTGCACATGGTGCACGTATCCCATATGATTCGCGCTCGTTTTGGCAAACTTTGCAGTGTCTCATCGTTGGATCGTTTCCGCGTGCTCGTGGTCATGTTGCTGCTGTGGTCGAGCCAATGTGGAATGTTTTCAAAGTGTCTAGTTTGTTTAATTATATACGAAGTTATGCGAGAACGAATGAAGTGTATACGACAATGCTTTAAGACAACTGAATTGTTATGTTTATTTGATAATGGTTTGGGTCTTTATATATCCCAATAATGTCATGTTCCGTAAACGTGACGATGTCACGTTTTATATACATGACAGGTCACTCGACTAATCAGTGTCGAGTTGACCAATACAAATGTGTATTGTCCAATCCAACAATATATTCAAGACGGAGGATCGTGTTAGGTGCGTATGCAGGTGGTTGTGCGTGACGTTTGATGGACGTCACCGTCTGGCAAACAAAACAAAATAATGCATTTTTGGTGTTTATCAGCGACCACACTCTTTTAGGGTCGCTACAAAAATCGTGGCGATAAACGTACTTTTGTGATGTTTTTATCGAGAAATTGGAAAAACTTTTTTGAATTTTTAATTAGTAATTTAACGTAATAGGGTTATTTATTTATTTCTGCTGACGTGGCCGTCTCGAGGGCTTTCTCGAAGGTGAGATTCTTTTCAAGATATAACGTTTCTTGCACGTTACGCATGTTTAGACCGACAATAAATTGGTTGCGCAACTCGTTGTTCTGGGTTTCGCCAAACTCACAATATTTTGTAAGTGCGTGCAAAGCACTAGCGAATTCAGCCACGGATTCTCCTTTGTTTCGCTTCCTATTTCGGAAACGGACAATTTCGCCTTGAGCAATCGGCTTTGGCTTTTGGTGGGTCTTCATCAGTGCGATCAGGTCCGCGTACTTCAGTTCCGTCGGAGCCTTCGGCCGCGCCAAATCCACTATTTTGGTGAAAGTGGCCATTCCCACGCACGCTAAGAGTGTGTTCACCTTATCGGCGTCCTCGACGACTTTGTTGCACGAGAAAACGCACCCCATTTGCATGACGTACGTCTCCCAGAACACGAAAACTCACAAAGTCTAAATTCGGGCCTAACGGTCAACGCGTGGTCAAGGATGCGAAAAGTTCATCGAAAATTCCCAAAAAGAGCACAAAAAAGTTCGTACAGTACACTGGGTTCAGTTATGTAGTTAAGTGGATGAAATTATAGGTGGTCGAAATAAGCAGCCATGTCTTAGTTGAAAATTAACATAAGTGATTTAATAAATTCAAAAAGTACAGAGGGCGCTCGCGTAAGCGGGCGCGTCACAAAATAACGCAAATACAAAATAGAGTCAGGACACTCCACAAATTACACAAATACTTAAAAGAAAAGAAAGAAAATAAGAGTTACAATTCAGACTGGTCAACAAACTTTCCATCCCACTGCGTCCATTGCATTCCAGTTGGTGTTTCGGGTTTAACTTTCCTTTTGCGAACATCTTCCCAGTTGTTGCTTAAAACTGTCCCCCCAGACTCGACGAAAGATTTATTCATCGCTCTTCTCATTTCGTCCGAACATTGACCAAACAGCTGACCCATCAGATCATCACCGCCGGTTTCTTCCGATTCTTTGTCGTCACTTTCCGTAATGTCGCTCACAACCTTGTCCCAATTCTTTTTCGACGACATAATTACCTGCGCTTCTTCTTCTTCTTCTTCCAACGTTTTCCACAATCCGCCTTCCAATTTTTCCATTTGAATTTCGATCTTCGTTTGCCTAACGTTCCATTTGCTGTGCGCGGGATTAACCGCATGCGCCAAATTAACGTCCAATTCGTAGGCAACTCGTTTATCGTTTCCTTCCACGCTGCATCGCAAACTTTGACCGCCAATTTGCACAGAAACTTCGCCCGGCTTCGCGTTTTTCACCAGAATAGTTACGATCACGTTAATTTCGGTTTGGTACCATTCGTGCCTCACCTTGATAAGACTACAGGTAGGTGTTATAGCGATAGAACGAACGATTTTCGATTCCCTGACCGCAATTTCTTTCAGTTTGACCGCGCACCGATCCAACCACACGCCAAAAGTGTCTTTACTCTCGCTTAAAGTTTTTCCTTCCAAAAATGCCTTCTCCGCGTCTTCGTAATCGCCCAAATGGAAGCACGCAACACCTTTCCACAGCCTTAATCTAGGTTCTTTCGTTCCTAATTCCAAGGCTTTATTCGCGTCGTATTTCGCTTCTTCGTACTTTTCAAGTTTCAAGTTGGAATTCGCCCGATTGACGTAATAATCCGTTTGCGTCGAGTCCATCGCAATGGCTTCCGTGTACAAATTAATCGCCGACTCGTATTCTTCTCTGACAAAAGCTTCGTTGCCCTTTTGGTAGTAGTCGGCGGACGATGTCATTTCGGATGCGATCAGACTCGGATAATCAAAAGAAAGGTCGGCACAATTAAGTAGTCGTGTCTAAACTGATTTTTACAAAGAAGATAGCTGATTAAATAGTAGGATGGATGTGACTAGTGACGTTGACGAGTCGTTCATAGACTTGTAAGCCAACCAGCGAACGTTCTTCCGAAATGAAGTAATCCCAATCTGCGGGGTGCGAAGGATTTCCGACACGGGGGCATGAAATAATCATCAGAGACGGTTAATTATTCATTACGGTAACTGGTTTATTTACAAGTTGCAATAAAGGGGGCGCTGTGGAAACAGCTTCACAAAATAACAGGTAAAAGGTCACTATTGTTGTGATATTTTGATGTTTAATTAATATATACCATGCTTGAGGCTTGTATAATCTTATGACCACACACGGCGTATTTTTTTTACTAGTGATAAAATACAAAATTGCTGACAATTTCAATTGCCAGCAAAGCGCGAATTTCTGACCTCTCTGAATAGAGAAAAAAATAAAATAATAGAAAGGCATTCAAAAAAGTCGTGATACGTCGCGTGTTTTAGGTGTTTTTTTTTTTGTTTTCTGATGTTAATAAATAGAAAAACAAAAAGACAAACACGAAAAACTCTTGGTGTCGGGAGGGGATAATGGGACACTTTTTCTGTGGGATTGGAAGACGGGTTATAATTTTCAGAGGGTGGAAGCTCCCGTGCAACCGGGGTCGATGGAGAGCGAGGCGGGAGTTTTCTCGAGCGTTTTTGACTGTAGTGGGACACGGTTGATCACGTGCGAGGCGGATAAGACGGTTAAAATGTACAGGGAGGACGAAACGGCGACGGAAGAGTCGTGTCCGGTTAATTGAAAGCCTGATATTTTTAAAAGGAATAAGCGATATTAAGGTTAGATTGAATTTATAATTTAAAAAATCGACGTTGAATTTATTTCGACACTGATTCCCAATAGAGAAATAAAAAAATTTGAACAAAAATTTTTTTTTTCGTTGTATTTTTTATTTTTACGTGACGGTATCGTCAAGTTTTTTAAAATTTTGTGAAATTATATTTTGGGGTTCCGTAATAACCGCGGAAATGAATGATAATTTCGGAATTAGGAAACCAGTGCCACCTGATAGCGAAATCAAAAGTATTATTTAGTTCGAAGATTGATTCTATCATTACGTGTGCCCGTGTTTTACGGAATGTAAACCCCGTGTAATATAACCGTAGTGATGGCACACGTTTAGAGCAGAGGCCTACCGACCGGTAAGTTGGATTTGGGCGAGGTTGATCTCTCGATGGATTTGATTATGTCCAGAAAGTGTGAAATGGATTTTAATTTCAATTTTGCACCGTGCCACCAATAACAATAATATTCGTCGGAAATTGAAACGAGATTAATTCGATTGAAGATTGCTCAACATCCGTGTTTTATCGATTGTAAACCCCGTGTGTTATACGCGGGGTTTACAACTGTCATTGCACGTTGGACGCACGCCGACATGTTGGATTTTGTTGTATTCCCGTTCGTTTTTTCCTCATGAAAGTGCATCAATTTGTTTCATTTATCTTTAATTTTAGCTCGGGTGTTTGGTATTTGTTTTACCGATGCTCGTGTTTTCTTGGAGCTGTGGTTTTGGTTAAAAAATAGGAATTTTAAATTCTGGTAAATTATGTTCCAACTCAAATTTCTCTTCAATGAAACGATTTTGAAGTCCAATATTTACGTCATAAAAAGTAACATTTTACGGAATTATTAATTCATTTTTCTTATAATTTGTCCATTTTTAATTCTAGTTTATTTTGATTTCCGATTCGGCCTTTTGGCCTTTTTGGTTGAAATCCGATACAAATTCTCAAGCAAGTTGTTTGAGTTTGTTTTCATTGGGGGTGTAAAATCCAACTCTCTATACTCAAACTCACCATAAGAGACACACCACTAACAACAGTTCCTATTGGCCGCCTATTCACTGGTGTAGGGCTACATAAAAGTAGGCCAAAATACAAACGCTTGAGTTACGGGAAGCCATTTTGTGTCCAGACATAACAATCAATCTTACATTTGAAAACCAGCTGGAGAAAGCAACCGATAAATTTAACGAACTAAACAATCATGTAATTTGAAGAAGTTAAAACATAACACATTGCTTTCAGACTTTTTAAAATATTTTATTACTACATCTAAGTCAATTTACATCTTTTCAAACACCGAAAATAATCAAAGTAATAAAAATCACAACAAACCTACTTTTCCTGGTAGAATAATACAGGGAGCAGTAAGGAGTAAATAGGCTCGGCCACAGTTTCCGGTGGGCTCGGCCAATAGGAACTGTTGTTAGTGGTGTGTCTCTTATGGTGAGTTTGAGTATACTTCCGCGTGGTCACTCCTGGATAAACTGATGACCTGACACGTCTCAGAGGAACCAGAAGAGAGCTCTGGTCATTTTCAAATTTATTTGCTTCATTGTATTGTAAGCCCGCATCCTTCTTGACAGGAATGTGGCATTTACATGTGTTTGTAATGTAAGCCCACATTCCTCGAGTAGGTGTGGCATTTACAAACGTTTTAAATGCAGCTAAAATTGTCATTTTGTTGTAGTTCACTTGGTCGTATGTTCGCAGCTTGTTTTGCATGATCAGACGTCCGAACTCGCTTGCAGAATGTCCTCTAGGTGCCAAGAACGACGTGCCAAGACGGAGTGGTCAGCTTTGGCTGGCCGAGCAGTCGGAAATAGTTGCTCTCCATTACCATCAAAGAAAAAGAAATGGTAACAAAATTTCATTTGAAATTCTAGGACTAGACTAGAATGGAACTTTGAACATGTATTTTTAAAATTTAATTTTAAGAATTGTTGAAACTTGTTTAAAATTTCTTCAGATGTTAATTTAGTACAGATTTTGTTGCTTTTAAATATTTTTGAGGGCTGCGACTCCTTGTTAAAAAAAAAGGAAAAAAGTACACGTGAAACTGCAAAGATCTAGCTAGACTTGTTACTTTTCAATAATACAATCCTGGTGCATAATGAAAATTTGGAGCCTTCTGACACAAACATTCGTTGTATTTGTGTACTGAAAACGCTTTTGGATAGATTCAGTTAATTCACTTGTCTGCTTGTCTTGATTGTCTCTATCTTTTTCCCACGTTGTATGGCTAGTTGAAGACAATTATTCCCATCACAATTTCGGGTTAATTTAATTACCGGTAATTAATTAATTAATTAATTAATAGAAGTTTAGAACAAATCCACAGTTAAGTGGTGTTTTTCCTGGGGTATCCAAAGTTAACAAAACTTCTCTTTCCTGGCTGATCTAAGCAAATACTTGTTAGGGTTAACTGAAAAACTTAGAAACTATACTCGCTATTGAATGCACACTTCAGAGTAACTAGGGACAAGTTTCATTGGCGTGGGATGCACGGTCACGTAAATAACGACTAGGGACTCCAGATTTGGTCCGGTGGCCTTAAATCATTTGTCTAGGGGTTGGAGTTCCCAGTCTAACCTAACTGCTGCCAGTGCAGTGAGGAAAATGCATTCCTAAATGAATAGATAAGAATAAATTACTTCAACTAGTTCTTTTTAAATTCATTAATTTTTAATATCTGGTTGAGCGTTTTTTACTTTTACAATTTTAATTTCTAATCAATCGGTAGTAGGATAAATTTACAAGTTCTCGAAACATTTGTAAAGTAAATAATCTTGAAATTTTTGTTAATTATACACATTTTAGATGATAACTGGGCGCCCATTAACTCGCCAAAATCGTTCTGAAATGTAAAAAAAATAAAATAGATTAAAATTTTTAATTAAAATTAAAATCAAATAAACTTGCGTTGTGAATCGGTGCTTGACAGAAATGGCAAAATGCCGTTGGATACATCAACCCGCCATAAACATGGTAAAATCCTATAACTAGCGTATCATCAAGAAGTTCGTACAACCTCTTGCATTGGTTGCACCTAAAACCAAAAAATTAAAGTTTTATAAATGTAATAAAATTAAATACTTACCTAAAGTTGTGAGGAATAATCAGAAAATGAATTTGAAACAAAACTACGATTCTATCCAAATTTGAAAGTAGGAATGGCATTTACAAACGCTTTAGATGCAGCTAAAATTGTTATTTTGTTGTAGTTCACTTAATTGTATGTTCGCAACTTGTTTTGCATGATCACACGTCCGAACTGGCTTGCAGAATGTCCTCTAGGTGCCAAGACACCTCTGGTGATGGAGTGGTCAGCTTTGGCTGGCCGAGCAGTCGCAAATAGTTGCTATCCATTACCGTCACGGCGGATGCAGACAGGGGCTGCGTGTACCTCTGCATCACCCTCATTGGGGAAATTAAAATTTGCTAGAACGTCTTCGGCATGAACATCAAAAAGATCGACATCGAACTGCGGTTCCGGCTCGTATACATTCATCAAAGAAAAAAAATGGTAACAAAATTTAATTTGAAATTCTAGGACTAGAATGGAACATTGAACATGTATTTTTAAATTTTTTTTTAAGAATTTTTAAAACTTTTAAAACGCTTCTTGACGTTGATAGAATAAAAGAATAAATTGAAAAAAGTGAATACCACATTCATAAAAGAATAAAAGAATAAATTAGAAAAGTAAATACCATATTCATAAAAAAAATAAAAGAATGAATTATAAAAAATGTTGTGGCACTGGAACTGGCATTATCCAAATGCTATGGCATATCAAATCAATGGTTGGTCTCGGAGCAGCCATTTTATCACTTCTGGTCGTGATGATGGTGCAGTCGGAAAAACAAATACACGACTGTAGCTTGACTAAATGAATTGTAGATAAAAATCCACGTCATTGTCGTGTATCCAAGACAATTTCCCAGGCTTGATCAGTCCGAGCGCAGACATCTCAGAGAGAATTCAAGCACTTAAATTGGTGGGTTGCTTATCACAGTTAAAAAATTTTTTTTTGATTTATTTATTTCGTTATCTTCTTATTTAATTTAATTTTAATGGAATTATATTTTAACTTAATACACGTGTGGTATTTGCTTCTTCACCCAAACATTCAACATAATAAATAGAGACCGGATAAATGCATAAATGCATGCAATATATTTTTATTCAATATAAAGCCAAAATCGGCTATAAATGCATATTTTCCAAAAATCGGAAATAAATGCATATTTTGTCGTTTTTCCGAAAGAAAATGGCGATTTGTGTCACTTTTTTACGATACGTAACGTGTACGTATCAATTTCTGCCTTTTTTAAGAAAAATATCGCGTATGTTTTGTATACGTTTCATGTATCGTTGTATACGTATGATTTGCGTTCGGAAGTGAGGACTTCGCCAAAAACAGAAACCAGGGGAAGTCACTAAATGTGTAAAATAAAAAAATAAAAAAATAGAAAAGAATGAATTGTGATTACTAATTATAATACATTTACATCATGAACACTTAGAAATGGTATTAAGTTGTTATTTAACACCTGTTTTCAATCGTATAAATTATTTTATTTTGCATATTTTTATTTTTATTTTGCATAAAATGGAATTTTTAGTGCATATTTTATGCACATAAAACAAATTTTATTTTGCATAAATATCCGGTCTCTAATAATAAGATAAGGTCCATGGACTCTTGCTCTTGGCATTGAGGTGCTTTCAGTACCGCTTTCAATTTTAAAGGATTCCTGGATCCATTTCACAATACACTCCTCGACATAATCGTCCTTTGAGTACAAAACTATGTCGTCTACATAGAATACAATGACAGCATCTGAATCCAAAGAATACACACAATTTAGGCCCATCATTGGCGTAAATCCCAGTTCAAGCAGGAGCTCGTGAAGGGCTTGATACCACATGCGCCCTGCCTGGTGTAAGCCATACAAGGCTTTCAGTAACGTCCAACATTTGTGTTGGTTCTCCGCTGTGCGAAATCCTTTGGGGACCTCAATGTATTGAACTTTATCAAGGTCGCCATAAAGATATGCGGCCTTGATGTCCAAATGAACATCTCTCCATCCTTTTAACACTACTAGAGTGCAAAAGAAAACCATAACAAGGACGAAATTGACCACAGGAGAGAAAACTTCTGTGAAATCAATTCCTGGCCTTTGTTTGAAGCCCTGAGCAACTAAACGGGCTCGGTAGCGTTTAACCGCACCAGACTGATCTCTCTTCATTTTGTAGATTCACTTGGTCCCCAAAAGTTGCGTCCTTTCTTGTTTGTCAATTTCTTTATAGACTTTTCTCCTTTTGAAAATGTCTATTTCCTCTTTCATAGCCCCTTCCTAGTCCTGTCTGTGAAAACCCTCCATCACTTCTTCATAAGTGGCTTCGTCATAAGTGTCGGGCTCCACAGCACAGAAACCAGCAAATGGTAAAGGCTCTTCCCCTTCCAAAGTTTTGAAGTCAAATAGACTGGCGTCATACGCATAGCCTTCCTCGTTGCACCAACTTGCGACGTCGACACGACTTATTATCCTGTCATTAATGGGTGTACGAATGGGTGTACGTAATGTGGACAATGTTTACCTTCCCTGCAGTTGTACGGCTCTTTCGAACAGTGTGAATTCGTTTCCTTTGTGTCAAGTCCAATGGTAACAGTTGTGGATGTAAAACCACATCCCCTTTCTTAGGTGGGTTCCGACGTGTTTGAACATTAGGAGGAAGTGTCAAATCTTCATCATCAGCGGGATAAATGTTGAAAAAAATACCGCAGAATGTCCCCTAGGTGCCAAAACACCTCTGGCGACGGACTGGTCAGCTTTGGCTGGCCCAGCAGTCGCAAATAGTTGCTCTTCATCACTAAGCCTGCTATTTTTGCGGACTAAAAACAATGGAACAAAAGAATAATAGAATAAATTAAAAAAGGTGAATACTACATTCATGAAATAATAAAAGAATAAATTGAAAATGTGAATACCACATTCATAAAAGAATAAATTAGAAAAGTAAATAAATATCACATTCATAAAAAAAATAAAAGAATGAATTACAAAAAATGTTGTGGCACTGGAATTGGCATTATCCAAATGCTACGGCATATCAAATCAATGGTTGGTCTCGGAGCAACCATTTTACCACTTTTGGTCATGATGATGGTAAAGTCGGAAAAACAAATACACGACTGTAGCTTGACTAAATCAATTGTAGGTAAAAATTCACGACACTGTCGTGTATCCAAGACAATTTCCTAGGCTTGATCAGTCCGAGCACAGACATCTCAAAGAGAATTCAAGCACCATTTGCGATGGAACTGATCTGCTTTCACCATCTACAGAGAGCTGTCTGACACAAACACCACTTTCTTATATTCTGGTTTTATAAAAAGTGAAATAAATCACGACTTGTATTCGGTCTATCCAGTTTGGCTTTGCGGTAATGTGCTCAAGGAATAGTCGCGCCACCTTCTCAGATATGAAAATTAAGTGAAAAGTTAGGATAGGAAGAAATGGTTCATTGACAAGGGACATGACTGCTTTTTCGTCGGTCCCCATGTCTGTCGTTGTTGGCTAAGATCAATGAAGGACAGTGGTGGAGGAAAGCAGCCAATGAAGGGCGAAAGAGTAATTAGCTAAGCCCAAAGAGTGTTGGACAAATATAAATATATAAATAAATAAAAAGGGGCAGTGTAAAAACTGCTAAAAATAACGGTCAAACAAGAGACGCCAAAGAGTAAAAGTACTGAAGAATTTGATATGGCATTTTAAATTCTTCGCTCTAAAAGAGCGTGTATGTTTTTTTCACATGGCTTCTCTGTACCATCGTTGCAATAAACGTGCCAGAAAATTCCAAAGCTAAACCTTCGGTAACGCTAAACTTTTTATCAATTACGGTCGTTCCAAGTGAAGTTTGGTAAATATTCGGAACGCGTTGCCGTAAGAACAATGCGCCAACAATTGCGCCAATGGATTGCAAAGTAATGTAAACAAAGCAACAATGCAACAACGCGGATTCCTCCCATGAGAAAACGGCTAATGGATACTGCCGGGTTGATTGGCTCATCTCCACGTTCCTGCATTTCTTTCAAATATATCTAAATCATTTGATTAATTGTAATTGGAAATTGGAATCATTCATTTCCGTAGTAGCAGGTTCGTTGTCGCTTGCGACGAGATTTAGAATCATCTTCACTGCCATCACACCCGACTCTCTTGTTTTTTGCCCGTAGCGCAGCGCGTTCATCTGGACTATCGTCACTATCATCGTCGATAATGATGGCAGCGTCAGGAATCGGTTGCATTTGAACACGCTCGGTGCGTGTGGCAACCTTCTCAAATTTTCGAATAATTGTTCTGTAGTTCTACTTAAATAATGGCAAAGACAGATGTAACGATGCTAGTCACTGCAATTAGGACATAGTCGTCGTAGTCCATAGTGTTCCATACGATAACTGACCCACATGTCAAAATTACTATCATACAAGTGCCAGCTAATTCAATCATGAAGTTTTTTATGGTCAAATTCTCGAAGCGGGTCGAGTGCGCTGAGCAACATCGGAACATGATGCGTAAGAATTCAAGTCCTGAAAGACGAGGATTTTGGCTCTAAAACGACAAAATTCAATAAATCAAAATATTTTTCATTTTTATTTTCCCACCAATTTTGGAACGAGGTGAAAATTGTGGAATGGCAATGTGCGTGTGGCACTGAGGACAACTTGTACGTTGAAGAGTTACGATGAACTGCAAGAAATAAAATGAAACCGATCATGTCGTAATTTTAAATTTACCGCTATTTGAGATGTGCGAGACAGCAAGGTACCGACGGTGACGTTGTGCCCAGTCTCTATGCTATGTATAATAAAGCAGGGAATAAAACTGGCAAGGATAGAAGAAACTATGTTGTGGGTCATTGCTATTAGCCATTAGCCATTAGCAATGAAATCGCAAGTTGTGCATGAAAAAGAGGAAGAATTGCAAGCTGCCCTCAGTAGGCATCTTATATCTGAAGGTAAATTAATATTAGATTTTTTTACAGATATCCAAATTTTACTATAAAATAGACAACTGAGCCTGACAACTGAGGCATTGTTTACATAAAAAAGAAAGAATAAGTTACCAGTATACTAATTTAGATTGTTGTTATGGTCTGCAACTCATCCTGCAACGATGCACCGATCAAAACTCCCATAGTACTCTAGAGAAAAAAAAATTAATTGTATTTTCCAATTAGAGAAATTTAGAGAATTTAGAGAAAATTCGAGAAAATTAAAGAAAAATACGAGGCTAAATACTTACATATCAAATTGACCTCTGACAGCCGAGACAATTTGTTGTGGGCACAAGGTGATGATTATGTACTTCAAAATTCATCAGAAGATTTTCTGCTGCAGGAATCATTCGATCGCAGCCTCTAGCTGTGCATTTAAAAAAAAGATCTGTAATTTTAAGACTAGAACGGCCAGACAAGTCAATGTTAACAATACGTGCACAAAACGTGAACTGAAATAATAAAATAATAAACGCCACGTATTGTGCACGCACTGTGCATGCACTGTGTATTTTAGTGCACGTTTTGTGCTCAAACATTGATGGATTTGATAAGAAAAAAATTCTTACCTGATGTTGTAGGGTATTTTCAAAAAGTTGTCCTCTGGGGGATCTTAAAATTATCCCCAAATACACATTCATAAAACCCAGTGACCGATTATCATACATCTTCAGGTGCAAGTGTGGATCTAATGACTTGGGAAGGCTTTGCATCGCTCTGCACCACACAAACCTTCAAAGCCTCAGTAACCCAGATAACAGCATGCCGAGTTAGATCAGGCTCCTGTGTATGCCCCGAGGGCACAATCAAGACTTTCGGTACCATAGTTTCAAGTTTTGTTACTCTTTAGCTAAGGGAGGTTGTATGCATTTCCAATCTACACAGTGCAAGTATGACTGTTGCAATGGTTGTGGCAAACCTTTCACGATGGAACTTTCCAAGCCAAAGGGGAGGAAAAACACTTAAAAGAAAATGGAATAAGTTTGTAACTTTTTTTATTTTAGTTTTTATTTATTTCAATTATATTCTTTTATAATTAAAATGACGGTTTGTTATTTTAATTTACTCCATTTATTCCAGCTGTTGATTTTATCACACGAGAAAACTTTCTACACGTATTGGATAAGGGCATGATCGTGTGCAAATTAGCTCAACTTATTCAAAGAAAAATAAAAGAATTAAAGAAATAAAAGAAATAAAAGAATTAAAGAAATAAAAGAAATAAAAGAATTAAAGAAATAAAAGAATTAAAGAAATAAAAGAAATAAAAGAATTAAAGAAATAAAAGAAATAAAAGAATTAAAGAAATAAAAGAAATAAAAGAATTAAAGAAATAAAAGAAATAAAAGAATACCGTATTTTACCGAATAAGAGTCGCCCTCGAATTGTAGCCGCGGCCGAGATAGGCGACTTGATATAAGAGCCGCCCTCGAATAGTAGCCGCGGCTATATACGTTCAATGAACGTAATACTAAAATATTGGCCGCTATTTAAAATAAGAGCCGCCCCCGAATTGGAGCCGCCCCCGAATTAAAGCCGCAGCTCAAAGTGGCAGTTTTGAATAAGAGCCGCGGCTCTTATTTGGTAAAATACGGTAATATAAAAGTATATAATATAAAAATAAAAGAAATAAAAATACCTGGGACAAAAACTGCCAATTGATTTGAAACGGCGATAATCTGAGCTATAATACGTAAGCGGTTGGCGGCCGTGGCTGCAACATTAGCTTGGTCCATTGCCATAGATATATAGAAAATTTGTCAGGAGATACTTGATAAAGCTGATAAAGATGGAGGACAGTGGTGGAGGAAAGCAGACAATGAAGGGCGAAAGAGTAATTAGCTAAGCCCAAAGAGTGTTAAACGAATATAAATATATAAATAATTAGAAAGGGCAGTGTAAAAACTGCTAAAAATAACGGCCAAACAAGGGAGGCCAAAGAGTAATAGGACTAAAGATTTTGATGTGGCATTCTAAATTCTTCGCTCTAAAAGAGTGTGTGTGTGTATGCCTGACAACTGAGGCATTGTTTACATAATAAAGAAAGAATAAGTTATCAGTATACTAATTTAGATTGTTGTTATGGATATAACAAAACAAAATGTCGGTTTTTAGCTCAATATTGAATCAAATTATGCAGCAAAAAATACATGAAGAATTTGGTTGGTGTTAGTATTAATAAGCTCCTGTACTTCGGCAAGGTTCCAACCATCACAGGAGAAAATTGGTAGAAAAGCCCTAAAGAACGTTTCTGTTTGTCCTTGAAAAAACAAAAAAAATGTAAAATTGTGTAGTTAATCGTCCTTACTTATCGTGCAGATCTTGCAGCCTCGTCTGCCTCTTCGCTTCCCAGGATACCTTTGTGGCTGGGTATCCAGCAGAAACAAACGTTACATCCGATTTGTCTAACCTGACATAGTAAATCCATGAGAAATGAAACTTCAGGACCTGATCCCTCTTGCAGTACTTCTGAATATTGTCGACCATCTCCTAGTGATGTCGTGGGTCCTTTGGGTAATTTGTCCACTGTTGCCTGCAGTTTGAGTTGCTTTATTTCCAGCTCGTGACATCTGGATAGCAGAATAGTGGAACTTCCGGAGATAATGTCTACTTCTTGTTTCATAAAGCTGATTTTCGTACTTTTTTCCTGGGTAGTAGCTCTGTTGATCTCCCTGATGGAGTTCAAATCTCTCGCCACCAGGTCCATCCGGCTCATTTCAATTTCTGTACTAGTCGGTGAGTCATCTGTACGCGGTCAATTATTTTGTCTCTGACTCTAGGGTGTAAAAGTAGACTCTTCCATTTCTATGTTGGCATGGGTCGAAAATGTGGTCTGAGAAGATCCTGTTGTGACAGGCGTATTCTGGGTTCCCCCCTGCAAGGTCTGATGGCCCGCGGTTGCCTTCACACTTATCCACTCTGTGCGAGCCTCCTCCATAGTCTCTGCATAAACGTAATTTTGACGGTTTGTCAGTTTCTGTCGGTTGGCATTTGGGTTAGTTTTACACCACTGCCGCATTCGCTCGTTCATAACGCCGTGAACCTTTCCAAAAATTTCTGGCCACCCTTCCGTCCATGCTTGATGGAAATTTAGAGGAGTCCCCTCCAAACTCATCGGCGTCAGCTACAACTGCTGTTGTTGTTGTAGATTATTAGATGCCATATTGAATGTCAGAAGTTTCATCACCTGCCCGCTCCACTTACCTCGGAGCCCAACGAAGGGACGCACATTGCGTCAGTGCTAGGCAGGGGATATACCCAGAACTAGTCCTGGTTGACCCTCACAGTCGAGATCACTAGCCGATTGAACATGCTCGGGCCTAGCATGCCCTCCCCCCCCCCGTCTGGGAGAAGCAGGGGACAAAGGCAGAGTATTGGCACAACCAACGCCGGCTTCACCTGCTACGAAAGCGCTGCCCCTTCACGAGTTTTCACTAACAAATCGTGGGCAACATCATCGGAGTCCAATGAGAAGGAATTTCTTCTTTTGGTGGGTAGCCTGTGTATCAGCTACGGCTAATACACACGAGCGGAATACGAGTGCTTGCTTGGCACAATTGGTACAAGGCAAATGGTACAATTGGTACAAGGCAAATCGATGTAATTAAGCAAATGGTCGTATCACATTAAAACTTTTAATGTGAAATTAAGAGTGTGCCAAATGCCCACATTTGATGATTCAAGCTTGGCACACTTCGAGTCTGCGAGCCAGACCTGTGCAATTGGCTCATTTTGGTGCAACAACCTAATTGTTGCACCAGAACAGTTAATTAGGGGCTCAACTAGCCAATTTGGAGTAAGTTGCACCTAGGGAGTTTACATTCCTAGGCATAAAGTTAAATAAAAATAAATAAATAAATAAATAAACAAAGTTAAATAAAATATTAAAAGTACGTTTAGTTAGACAATGAGAATCCAGATTATTAAAAAGTGGATTTAACAAAATTACTCTAGGTTGAGTACTTTAAATTGGATCAGTTGGCACCATATAAGGAAAAGAGAAGATCATCATTAACGATCTATAAATAAATTAAAAATAATTAGTTTTTATCATGATTACCGCACTGAATTTTTCTCACTATAAACCTGATGAGTTGACGACACGGTGCATGAGGGCAAATTACAACAAATTGTCTTTGCACTAATTCGCCTTGAAAAATTCTAACGAAATCGTCAAACGAAATTGCTCAATATATCACGCCCGCAGGAATTACACTTGACGTCACGGTAGATGCAGACAGGGGCTGCTGCGTGTCCCTCTACACCACCCTCATCGGGAATATCAAGATTTGCAGGAATGACTTCGGCAGGAGGCCCAAAAGGAAGTGTAGTGACCCCGGATCTTATTCCTCTAAAATCACTACTGGCTGCCACAACAGGACTTACACAAACTACTTAGCAAATAAACACAAAGTTATTTCAATAAAATCTCACAATGGATTTATTTGGTTTTCTGTTGAATAAATCACTTAAAACTAATACAAATAAATACGAGATACATTTTTAAGTAATAAACTAACGATTTAAATTATACAATGCTAAAAAATGACTAAATAAAATACTTAAAAGAAACGAGCATGAAATAAGAAAAATGGCGTCGATCGGCGCTGTCTTTCCGCTTTTGACGTGGCTCGACGATGGCATCTTATCCGCAATCTTCTCTGAATTAACGTCCGCACGGTTAATAACGGAAGATTTTCCGAACCGCTTCTACTTTGCTCGAGACACGCTTCCTCACTCGACTCGGGTCCTCACTTGCACGCCGGCAATGAGCGACCGTGACGGTGACAAATGGCGTCTCGATCTCCACTCAAAACTCTCCCAAATCTTGTTCACTCCCACGACTCGGGTTTTGTCCAGCACTCCGGCGTGAACGACAACCTTGACGGCTGCATAAACAAATTGGTTTAAATGAACTCTCGTTGCTAAAATGTCTAGCGACAAGAATAAAAACTGTCGTCGTTAAATCGTTTAACAACAAGAATGAAATCTCGAAATAACAATTCGGTTATTTCAAGAAAGGTGAGTCTCATAGCTTGGCAATTTGGCCATAAAATTGTTACAGAGTTTTCTGGGTTTTCTGGAGCAATTTCAGTTGACTAGTTTTTACAAGGTTTACAATAAGACTGAGGATTTCTTAGCTTTTTTCCTCATTAGCAGGAAGCACTTCCTGTGCCACCTCCTTGTGGGCTGTTTGCCCTGGCAACCTCCCACATGCTATTTTTTGTTAATTTTTCCAATTAAGGCAAATTTCTCAATTACTCCAGGAAACTCTTTAATTGCACAAATAAAATCAGGGTTAATGTTTTTAATGAACTCAAATTATTTTACTACAGTGAACACTAAGAATAAAAAATAATATAAGCAAATATTGCAAATTGACTTTTTCGTCTCTCGGTGGCATCCGAGCCACAGCAACATGACTTGGTTTGTTGCGTGCCAAACCAAGTGAATTAAGAAATAATAAAATACAAATAATATTCTTAAGTGGTGAAAAATACTTTATTACAGCAATCAATCGAGATCACCACAGTCGGAGAACAAAAGCCAACAGAATCGTCGATGTACGGCTGCGTGTGGCTGACGTTTAGCCATCAGTAGATCCATCGTCGGTTGGAAAATGGCAGGAGCTGTTGAGATTCCATAAAAAAGACGATTAACCTGGAAGAGAACAATATGAGTGTTTATGGTGCACAGTTCTTGGCTAGGACCGTCCAGCTCCAGCTGGTTGTAAGCTGAGTTCATGTCAAGGGTGGAGTAAGATTGTGCACCCGACAGCTTAGCCGCAACATCCACGAAGAGTGACAGCGGATACGAACGAGGCAATACCGTCTTATTTACGGTATGATTATAACATCCGGCGATTTTAATTGTGCCATCCGACTTTTTTACATGCATTATCGGAGACGCAACCGGTGTAATAATTCCCAAGTCCTGCAAATGTTTTAGTTCGAGTTCCAGAGATGGTTTGATCTAGGGTTTCTGTTTTCCCGCCTTTTTAAAATTCCGGTTCCCGGTACCAAAATGGCCGGCACTCCCGGGACCAAAAAAGGTCAGGCGAGAGGCGACGAAAAAAAGCAAATTTTTTTCTAATTTATTTTTTTATTTTTTGCCCATTGTAAAAAGATATGGTGCAGAAAATTGACTGAGTTTCACGTATAAACGTTTGACGGATGCATTAATGTGTTAATCGGTGATCAAATGCCCGATAGGGGCGCTGAAAACTCAAGTAACGAATAAGCGACGTTGCAAATATAAATAATAAATATAAATAATGAATAAATTTTTTTTTAAAACTTATTGCCTAATCAATATTACGTCAAAAGTTGGATTTTTTGATAAAATAATTGGATGCTTTTGGTAAACTACCGTAGTCGCAGTTCTCTGATGTAAAATGGGACGCAAACTAGAGATTTGTTCTATCTAGAGTAGTTATTCCCTCGTTTTTCGGTTGTGAACCCCGTACCATGAATCGAGACAAAGCGATGTCGTTTCTTCCTCCATTTCGGGCGTCGTTTCCAGCCGTTGTTTCTTCTCGCATCGAAGCATTTTCGGTTCCGCATTTGTCGCAATTTCCCGTGGTTTTTCCGTCGTATTTATGCAGTAACCGAGGTACTAGATTAAGGCTGGTTGCGAGTCGATGGTTTGATTCGAGTTAATATTTCTTCACGGTCGATAGTGTCATTTTGCACGTCATTTTCATTTGATATTTTTTCTCGAATTCAAGGCATTTTTATGTGTTCGTTAATTCTCAGAATCACTATTGTTTTTCGATCGTATTTATTAATAATTATATCCACGCATAATCATGGAACAGGATTAAGATAGGCTTTTCAGACGATGGTTTGATTTGGTTAAGATTTCTCTCTGTTTATTCATTTATTCTGGCATAATGGTGACAAATCGTTTGGTGGTTGTAAGCCTGCATTTGATATACGTAAGTGTAGCATTCCCCGATTGAAAATTGATACGTGCAGATTTTTTAAAAAAAATGCATTTTGGTCACTCAAATAATCTTCTTTATTATTAGGGTACGAATTCTTATTTTTAATTTTCAATTTTCCATTTGTTTTCAACGTTTTAAATTTCATGTGTGGTGCTGTTTCTGCTGAATTTCCAAATCATTTGTTTTTTCTGTTTGTACATACGATTTCCCAGTTCTCACATATGTAACAGGATTGAGATAGGATTTTGAGACGATGGTTTGATTTGGTTAAGATTTCTCCCTGTTTATTCATTTATTTTGTGATAATGGAAACAAATCGTTTGGGAGTTGTAAGCCTGCATTCGAATATGCGAGTGTAGCATTCCCCAATGTGATTGAAATTGATAAATGCAGATTTTTAAAAAAATGTATTTTGGTCACCCAGACATAATCTTACTATAGAAAACTATAGCATATAAGACTTTATTTGGCTTTCATGCTGGTATTATTTTATTCTAATTTTGGCTATGGTTTTTTTCATTAATTTTTTGAAAGTCTTAAATTTCGTGTGTAGTGTTGTGGTTGATGAATTCAGACATTTTTTTTTCAATTCTAAAATTGATATCTCTTTGTTAGATTGTGGCTACACTGGAAGTTTTGGACTCGTATGTTAGCATTCAGTCTCGTAATATGTGGCACAATTCGAACATCATCCTGGCAGACCAGGATGCCATGGATTCTGCGGAAAATAGTGTGGATGGGCCATCCTGTCAGAATGTTCCTGTGGGTGTTGCAGAAACCTTTCTGTCATGTCATTCAGACAAGTGGGAACCCAGCATTAATTAGGCGCATTGCAAATGTTTAGGATTTGACTCTAGTGTTAGCGGTCTGAATTTCTTTGCCCGTATTTGCAAAATAGACATGTTAGCTCCCCAGTGTATAATGAATAATAAGTTCTTGATGTGTTGTTTGAGGTCCAGGTAGTGGGTGGTCACTTTTAGTTTGCAATAGCATGTCGGCAAACCGGACAATCTCTACATCTGCACAGACAATGGAACAACAAAAAATATTCTATGCCAACAAGTATTGTAAAATTAAACAAATTAGAAACATGTGCTTTCTCTTTTCTTTCTTCTCCATTTATCTAGAACGGCAACAGTCCGGGTACAGTTTATCACATGTCAAATGCAGATTCCTCTGCCATGACAGTGGCTATTAAAGATTTATTAAATTAAAAAATTATTTCCGTCCGTCGGCCCGCTTGCGGTTGGTGTGTTCGTGGTCGGCCCGCTCCTCGCGGTCAGATAGCTGATCGTGGATGTCGGCACGCTCCTCGCGGTCGGCGCGCTTGCGGTCGGCAAGCTCGAGGGACATGGTTGCGGAAAATAGACGCAAAGTGTTTTTGTCACATTCGATAAGTGGGTCGAACCCATTTGTGATTCCACATCGGCAGGAGAATTTTTGTCTAGCAAGAACAATGGGGAAATGGGCTCGTCTAACCGGTGTCCTTCTGGATTTGTGGCTTTATTGCATGTGGCAGATGGTCAGCACTTCTCCTGGTCTTACTTGGACTGGTAGAAGTGGGGGGGTGACGCTGGTTTTGCCCATGAGTCTCTGACCTAACCCGCTACATCAGGTAGCGGGTTAGGTCAAAGAAAAATAAAGAGGGGTTAGGTCAAAGAAAAATAAAGAGAAATGTTTTGGGCTGCATAACGGACGAATAACAATAACCTTTCCTCATGTCGACGCATTGTTTGCCACAAGCTAATGGCATATATTCTTCCGGACAAACGCAAGTGTAGTTCCCTTCGACGTTAATGCAATGACCAACTCCGCAAATGTTCGGCTGCAGACATTTGTTGATATCTAAAAGCAAAATACAATTTATTAAAATAATTTTATTTAATTAATTTACCAATGTGCGTGACGATCATCAGTTCCCGCGGTCGAACACGATCTGACATACAAGTCTCTGACCTAACCCGCTACCACAGGTAACGTAGTTGGTCAGAGTTGATTTCAAGAAGGATTGAAAAGGAGGGAGCTGACACCACTAGCCCATAAATACTCAACTACAAATAACCAATTAATTAAACGAGAGTATTAATAGGTCACACTGCATAGAAAAAAACAGGAACTTATTAAATTTCCGTGAATGACACCGAGGCTACTAGTCTCTCATACCAATCAGCTGACAATATCTTCTGTTTGAGTTTCTGCCGTAAGATTCGCGGTGGTTCCACCACACGCATATAGCGCACCATCAACTTCCTGAAGAAAAAAAAAATTAGATTAAAATAATCTGAAAACAGTAGTATACGATAAGTTGCTTACTAAAAAACTTATTATTTGTGGACAACCATCAGGAGAGGGGCATTGAATTGTGTACTCGTTGGGGAAAACTTGGTCGAACAATAATTCTTCATTCTCTTCTATTGTGGTAGGTACACAAAGAGAAAAACAAAGAAACACAACTGCTCTCACTTGTCAGTGAAATCCAAATCTACCGTAGTCTGATTTAATAATACAAATGATGCAAACAAAGAAAAATTAGAGCAAAGGAAGCATATATTCAGATGGCAAAGCAGTATTGATAACAATGACAGCATGTTTAACATGGGAATATGAGAAAATCAGAAATAACATAAAAAATAGATAAACAACAGAAGAAATTCAGAATTAACAAGGCAATAATTAGAATAACTATTAATTATCCTCTTGCAGATGTAAAAAGTAGGCTTTTAAAAAACAGCATTCAGTGATAAATCACTCTGTGAAGATCGTTTTTTTGTCCTGACATTGGCCGACGAAGAAAACGCTCTCTCACTTTCAATCGATGTAGGCTGTATTGTCAGTAATGCATCCAAAAGCTTTTGAGTATTAGGTGTGATGCTCTCATTTTTCACTAGATTCACAGATTTGAATTCCTTTGTGAAAGATTAACTTTGATGCTGCGAGGCAGTCGTCCCAGTCGTCGGGCGAAACTCGTGTACGTTTGCACACTTTTTTAACAACGTCCGCACTTGTGGTTCCGTAATATTTTTTTCTCCGCCATTCACTTCTAGTTTGGGAAAATTTCTAAACGGAATAGTGGCACGAGTTTCATTTCTGATGCTACAGTTTTCTTATTTTAAACTCACTAATGCGAGACAAGGGACATGGCTGCTTTTCCGTCGGTCCTCATGTCTGTCGTTGTTGGCTAAGATCAAGCAAATAAAGATGGAGGACAGTGGTGGAGAATAGCAGTCAATGAAGGGCGAAAGAGTAATTAGCTAAGCCCAAAGAGTGTTGGACAAATATAAATATATAAATAAATAAAAAGGGCAGTGTAAAAACTGATAAAAATAAAGGCAAAAAAAAACGGCCAAACAAGGGAGGCCAAAGAGTAATAGTAATAGGACTGAAGATTTTGATGTGGCATTCTAAATTCTTCGCTCTAAAGGAGCCTGACAACCGAGACATTGTTTTCGTAAGAAAGAATAAGTTACCAGTATACTAATTTAGATTGTTGTTATGGATATAACAAAACAAAATGTCGGTTTTTAGCTCAATATTAAATCAAATTATGCAGCAAAAAATACATGAAGAATTTGGTTGGTGTTAGTATTAATAAGCTCCTGTACCACGGCAAGGTCCCAACCATCACAGGAGAAAATTGGTAGAAAAGCCCTTAACTACCTAAGGAACGTTTCTGTTTGTCCCTGAAAAAAACAAAAAAATAAATATAAATTGTGTAGTTAATTGTCCTAACTTACCGTGCAGATCTTGCAGCCTCGTCTGCCTCCTCGTTTCCCAGGATTCCGTTGTGGCTGGGTATCCAGCAGAAACGAACGTCACATCCGACTTGTTTAACCTGAAATAGCAAATCTATGAGTGATGACACGTTAGGTTTTCGCGCACTCAGACACTGCAGCACGTCTAAGCAATCTGTGTAAACGAATACTTTTTCGTGATTGCAGTCCATGACGTGCTGCAGTGCCAGGCGGATTCCTTCGAGTTCCGCCTCGAATGGCGATGCATTTCCATTTAAAACTTTGGAAATGCTTCGTCCACAACACATGGCGGCTGCTCCCACCTTCTCGTCACCTTTGGAACCGTCGGTGTAGATGGCCCGGAAATCTTTGAAGTCTTCTCTGTGCCGGTTGAAGAGAGACTGGTATTCCGTTGGTCCGGTTTTGGCTTTGCGTAATGCGCTCAAAGAATAGTCGCACGCCACGAGCGACTCAACTTCCTTCGCGCATTCCTTGCATTTTTTGACTGCCTTGTCCCAATCTTGGCAGCAGTTTTTGCAAAAATACTTGCGGCAGACGACGCAAATGTCCGCAGCATTGTTCCGCCAGTGGAAGTGGCACGCATGTTTGGATATGCGTTTGTCGCAAGTATCCAATATATCCATGTTCTTCGTTCGATGACGAAACGCCGATAAATTAGGCCGTTTAGTGTACAATGCCAGGCTCGGGGAGTTTGGACCGAATGTCAAATATTCCATTGCGCTTGAAAGTTGTTGTTGGCTTCGGTGGTTTCATGCAGAATGAATGACGTTATAAAACAGTTGGTCGCTTATATGCAGTTTTTTTTATGAACGTCGCATATACATAGCACGAATGTGATTTTCGTTACGTTTTGGCCACGTTCTCGTATGTTATTGGACGTGACATTGGAGATGGACAACGTTAAACTATTGCGACAATATTTTAGCAGCTGATGAAGTATAATAAGTGTGGATGCAGTGTCTTTAGTCCAAATAATGAGTTCCTGGGATTCCAGGTTTTGTTGGGAGGCATTCGTTTGGCACCTCTGCAGTTAGCACATACTGTTGCGTGCATACCGGAAACGATGGCTGTCAGCCAGCCACATCCCGAACACATGGGACATGGTACGTCGTTCTTTTTTCTTATGGGGTTCCAACTGCATATCTTGATACATTGAAGGTATACAAATGTTGTATTATAACAATTTACTGGTCCATATATGTATGTTGTTGAAAACATAATGTAGAAGTATCCTATAAATAAGTACCTGAGCAAGAACATGTTTGCATAAATGGAAATAACCAAAACTTTAATGACAAGACAAGAAATGAATATACGGAGTACTTGACAAAATAAGTGATGTACTGTATTACTGTTAGTTTACAACTTTGCTTTTTTTGACAGAAAATCATACATGGTCAATAAATACAACATTCTGGTTTGATGGTCATCTTGTGCTGATGGCCTGAGACGATCACAGGCACAAGGGCCTGACATCTTCCGGGTGCAGCTGCCTCAAGAAGTTGGGCAGGGCGTGGTGATAAAATAAAAATAATAAAATAATACAAATTGTTCGAAATTAATGAAAATTGTGCCAACATGAATCAAATTTGTCTACACTTTCAAATTGTTCTTAACGGTTTCTTCTCCTAGCAGCGATCAGTTTGTTTAGAGTCATAAAGCTGCACATAACTCCTAACAGCAATGCTCTCGATAGGTTTATCTGATACAAAAATGTTTTTTAAAAATTTTAAAAAGAAAATGTTCTGTGCATAACTTTATACAAGTGTCGGTTGTTTTGCCGCTTCTCGGGATAAGTGACCAGAAGATTATATCGATTGGTGTTGTATTTCTTCTGCCTTTAGCATAAGCTCTGAGGATTGTTATTCAATGAGAATTCCAGTTGCTTGAAAATACACAAACAAATCTTAAATCTTAAATCAAAATCTAATTACCGGTAATTAAATTTTGTTCACGTGTTAATGGTATAATGAATTTTATTGCGTTAAACAACTACACAAATAATACAAAGTAAAAATTGGCTAAAGCTAGCGTGGTTCGTAGGTCATCAATTGGTCATCGTACTCGGTCTTCAAGTTCCATTCGTGTCGACGGAGCAACACGAATGGGATCGTAAAAGTGTTGGTGTCTGGTCCAACCTGGCCACTGACATTAAAAACTCTGCTTAAATGCAGTAAATGACGAGGAAACGGATGAACTTGTTGGTGGAACCGCCTATCCAAAATATAGCAGTCACTGCGACGAATCAAAAAAGCAGTGTCGTACGCTTCGTACGAAAACCCAGTCCACAAGTTGACGTATCGGTACAGGGTGCGTTTATGCATTTGTCTGTGTACCTTTGGTTTAGTCTTATCACGGTCTAATGGTCCGAAAGAACATTTTGGGATTTTTAAATAGTCGTTCTTGGTATACGTCAACTAGACGAGAATTTTCTTACGTACGTAAGAATAGCCGCTCGTAGGGGATACGTTATTCTTACGTATACGTAAGAACATCAGGGGATTCACGCAGGGAAGCCCAGGATTTGTCCCTGAAAACAAACAAAACGAACCAAACGGACTATTAAATGTATTTTTAAAATTAATTTTATTATAAAACAAAACAAATTATACCAAACAAAAATAAGTTTTAAAAGTTACAAACAAAAAACAACACAAATTCAATCCAGTGCCACCACATCAGAGCAACACAAACATCACTTATTCTGCGCACAAACTCTCTACGTGTAATGGCTTTCACATGACGGTAACTCCATATGTAATTAAGCATTCACAGTGAAACCACTCACTGTATTCTAAGGAATAAACAATTTGATCAGACAGGCTGGGGAGATTCCCCATCATTTCTTCGACAGTCATTACTTCGAAAAGCAAATTTAAACTCCCTTTGATGCAGTTCCATTTCTCCCACACTCAGTTCTCGAATGGCTCATTTCTTCGAAATTCACTTCTTCGAATTGGTAGGTTCTTCGAAATTCACTTCTTCGAATTGGTCGGTTCTTCGAAATACACTTTATGGATCGTGTCGCTTATTTGCGTCAACGTGACGCCGCTAACAGTCACGTCGCATTCAGTCGGCACACAGACAGTTGAAGCCACTGTTCAGCCCAAATGCAGCTGGTCTTTTGCTATGGTGGGAGAACAATTATGTTCTTGGCAATGTCAGACGAAATGGAACATGTGCCACGCCGCTTTTCCCACCGGAGCTCTAGAGTTGCTACCAGTTCTATAATGAGGGTGAGCCGAGTACGAGCAATCTTGTGGAGTCATGGCATAACAGATTTAACATCCTTGTGGGTGCTAATCACGTTGGGATCTTCAGGATGCTTGTGGCGATGCGTCGAGAACAGGAAGACACTAAAGCCGCGGTCGAAGGTATCGTTACAGGGGTTCCAAACCCCTCCAAGAAACGTAAGGACCTGCTAAGAGAGGCAAGAATACGACACTTGATGACTGAGAGGTGCACAATGTCCACATTAGCCTTCATTTGTGGCATTGCCCACAACTTTGCTAAGTTTGAGTAAATTTTATAAACATTTCAAAACATTTCAAAACATTTTAAAAATTGAAAATTGTGGGTTACTTCTCAGTCGATCACTTCTCGAATGTGTCGTTTCTTCGAAAAATGTCTGTCTGAGAAATGACCTATTCGAGAAACGTGGTCTTTGAAATGATTGTCTAAGAAGTGAATTTCGAAGAAGTGACCCAGACTCTCTGGGGATCGACCCACAAAATGCTTCAGGATTGTCACACGACTGATATGTCATGAGCAATGATTTTTGCACCATTGCAGTGTGATGTCTTTTAAGACTTGAAGGTGCTGATTAAATATTTTAGTCCCATCTTTGAGGCACTGAATCGGCAACAAACAATGTCAGTCCTGACTTATCTCGGACAGCAAACATATGACAACACGGCAGCTTTCGCATTAAAAAAGACTGCAATAGATCTTTGAAAATTTTGGTCAGTTGATTCAATTATGGGATCATCATAACAATGGTTGAAATCCCCCTCTATAAGAAAAATTATTGCAAAATTGCGAGTGTTTGGACGGACACCATGTGGTCAGGGGAGGACTAAAAGGTGATGGACGCAACACATCGGAGCCGATCACGGTGAACTTCAAGCCCGTGTCTACCTGAAGTAACACATGAGTGTTATTAATGGTCAGCATCTATTGTTATTTGTGGTATGAAGCACTTATCGGTCCTGTAAATGGAACTGGTGGACCCAATATGGCAATTTTATTTGCCATGGGTGGGATGTTTAGTCTTAAAGGTGGCTTCTGTTTCTCCCTGTCACTGCTACTCCCACTAGTGGACATTCATGAGTCGCACTGACCAGGCTCCCAGTGCCATGTTGATATGAGGTTGTGGGTCGCTTCACAATCCACACATTTACACACGAATAAACGAACAGGTGATTAATGTTCAAATCGTTTAAAAGTCCATACGTTGGGATTAACGATGCACTCACAAAATTCAAAATGTCTAACTGAAGCTGATAAAAAACACAGTTTTGCAATCTTATCTGTGCATTTCTTCATCATTGCAGACAACTGTCTTGTTCACACTGGGCTCTCCGCGTCATGCACACCGGCGTTTAAATATGCATTGAGTATGACCATGTAATTACAGAATGTCCACGAAACAAACTTACGGTATATTACATTGCGAAATATGATGAATTGTTATATTGCTTTTGCTTTTGGGCCTACTGGTTCAGATAAATTAACTAACAAACAACATACATGAAAAATATTCTGTATTAGTAGTGCCATCGTGATCGGCAAGGCCCCTTCCAAAATATGAAAATTTTTAATCCTTCCCATTGTTCTTTCAATGTGTATTCGTATTTCAGCAATTCTTCTTCCTTCCACAATTTCAGGTACATCAAACTGGTGTTTATCTCTCAAAAAAGGTGGAATGTTTAATCTACAACCTCTTATAATTGTTAAAATTATTGTTAAATAAAGCAGTCACATGACCTGAAAAATGTATCTTTCTTATATTTAAATGCAACGCTCTCTGACATTTAAAAGTTATACCAGCAATGATTAGTAATAATAAACACACACAAGTAGAAGAATAATAATTTTAATATTTTATTTTATTTTTTAAATTCATAAAAATCATAAAAATCGCTAAAAAATTATGAAAATAAACATCGCTTTTCCAAAAAACAAAACTCATGATAACTGGTTTAGGTTTAGGTTTATTGTAGAATGAGTAAAACTAACATCAAACAAGATTTAAATTATTAAAATCGAATCAAATAAATAAATGCAGCACTGGATGAATTCGCGGGGCCATTTCTTTTATTATTTGATCGAAGTTGTTACATTTCGTTAAGTCATGTTTTCATAACGTGCGTTTATCCTTTTGCGTATACAATATAAGTGCAACACTTCTTTAAATGTTCACTTGTGTAAAGATAGAACAAATATTTAAAATTAATTAACTGTTTGGATTTAGTCTTTTCTAGTTTCCACGATTATAAATCGGTGCGCATCCGGGCTAAATTTATTTCATGGACCCACACGAAAAAGGGTGGAAAATAAACCATGAGTAAAACTTGAAGTGCCACCTTGTAGCTAAATCCGAAATATTATTTAGTTTGAAGATTGATTCTATCATTACACATACCCGTGTTTTACGGAATGTAAACCCCGTGTAATATGACTGTCGCGATGGCACTTCACGTTGGAGGCATATCCGTAAGTTGGATTTGAATGGTCGTATTCTCGATGGATTTGAGTACGTCCAGTAAGTCTGAAAGGGATTTTAATTTCAGTGTCTGCATCAATGACAATAATATCGGTCGCAAATCGAAACGACAAAATCAAAACGATTAATTCGATTGAAGATTACTCAATATCCGTGTTTGATCGAATGTAAACCCCGTATTGTTATACGGGGTTTACAACTGTCATTGCAGGTTGGACGCACGCCGACATGTTGCATTTTGTTGTATTCCCGTTCGATTTTTCCTCATGAAATTGCATTAATTCGTTTCACTTATCTTCAATTTCACCTTGTGAATTTGTATTACAGAAACACTCGATTTCTTGGAGCTGTGCTTTGGGTTAAAACCGAGAGGAAATTTCAAATTCTGGTAAATTATGTTCCAACTCAAATTTGTCTTATTACAGGAGTTTAATGAAACAATTTTGTATCCATTATTTTCGGAATTGTTTTCATTTTTCTTAAAATTTATTCATTTTAAATTGTTCTAGTTGATGCCGCCGATTTTGATTTTCCGATCTGGTCTTTGTTGGATGAAATTCAATACAAATTCTCAAGCTGAGTTGTTTGATTGTGTTTTCTTCGTCGGGGGTGTAAAATCCAACTCTCTACCTCCACGTGGTCACCCCTGGATAAACTGATGACTTGACAGTCTCAGTGGAACCAGAAGAGAGCTCTGGTCATTTGCAAATTTCTTAACTTCATTTTATTCTTATTTCTTACCGTTTCTTTGTTTAAAATTCCTGTGCATTGTATCGTAAGCCCGCATTCTTGACATGAATGTGGCATTTACATGTCTTTGTATTGTAAGCCCACATTCCTTATGAATGTGGCATTTACAAAAATGTCTCTAATTTTTTGCTGATCCAAGCAAATAGGGTTAATTGAAAAAAACTATACTCACCTTTAAATGCACAATTCTGCCCTGTTTTTCCTTTGAATATTAAACACTTTTTCCACACTTCTAATGGCTTAAACCATCCTTTGCGGCCACTAACTCTGCCACCCGGATACCCGCCGTTGCGGCCTTCATCACCTCCGGTCCGGCTGGGGGTTCCTGATCCGCCTCAGGAACGGATTTTCTTGGACGTCCTGAAGGGTCTGCTGCCGCTTTTGGTGTGAGATTTGCCATCTGCAATGGAAGTACAAGAAAAACGTTCGGAAGCTTTGATAAATGAGTCTGGCTTATCACAAAACATGTTTCCACTGGTCCAGTTCAAGTTGACAGCGTTAGCAGTGGGCATTATTATGACATTTTGACTTCATTATTGTTGACTAACAATTAAGTTCAGTTAGGAGTTTTAACACAAACCGAAACCATGCGCCACCGTCCATAGAGTAGCGCCTGGTGACAGGAAGCTCCGTGTCATTTTTTTTGCTCTGCGCATGCTTCCGGACTTTTAGAGCAATCAAACTTTAAGGTTCAGGCGCAACTATTGCGACCGATTTCCCGGTTCATTTCGTGTGGCTTTCCTTCCTCGCAACTTACGCGAACATAAGATAATGCCGGGGAAACATTCGCGGTTACCGCGTCTTTCGACGTGCCTCGCTTACCTTTACCTTCCCTTTCGTTGCAATCTTTGGGAAAAAAAAGAGGAAAAGAAACAAACGTAATAAATACAATTGAAACAAATCAAAACAAATGGGATGCTAAATTTAGTCCTATTGGTGGCTACTGCAGCAACAACGAAAGAAATATCCACACCACACATTGTTCGCGCGAGTCTGCGTGTGCAATACGTGCATAACCGCGCGGGATTAATTAACAAAAATTATCCTGAAATGCCAATGAAGTGTGTACAGCTGTGTAAATAAGTCTGGCACTGTTTTAAAAGTATCATTTCCAAGCATACTCTCAGCCTTTGAGAGGTGGCGAAGGTTCTTTTTCGTGGTAAACATGAACATTCGGGATCCGCAAATAAGTTGTCAACATATACATGAACCGCTCTCCTCTGAGAGTGTTCTGAAAAGGTCCAAGAGACTCACTGCCCAAATCACTGAATGTTAACGGATCTTTTGGTGCGTGAATCGGTAGTCTCCTAGCACGCAGCACAGCTGGTGCCATTGCATGACGTGAAGGTAGTGCCTGACGGACAACTGCATCTTCAGGTGCAAGTGCGGATCTAATGACTTGGGAAGGCTTTGCATTGCTATGCACCGCACAAACCTTCAAAGCCTCAGTAACCCAGATAACAGATTGCCGAGTTGGATCGGGCTCTTGTGTATGCCCCGAGGGCACAATCAAGACTTTCAGTGTGTTAATGTTCACATCAGTGGTCTTTCATCCACCACATGGTGACTGAAGCTAACGGTCCGGCAACATGTTCCATCGCGGTGGCCGCCGCCACTGCCCGAAAATCAACCTGGACGACTTAGACGGCTTTTGCGTTTCCCGATGCGGTCACCACCGTTGTTGCAAACGCGACCGCTTTGTGTGCTGCCGTGGCCGACTCTGCCGCTATCCCAGCCGCCAGAGCGACAGTTCTTGTGGCCTCAACCAAAGCCGACTCCAATTTGTCCATCCTAAATGGAAGCGAATGGCGCGTTCCACCGCTTTTACCGCTTTCTTGTAAGGTACTCTGGTGCAGAATATCGCAGTGGAAACTGTTGCTCGCATTTGTGTGTCATGTTTAGGCCTAAAATCCCAGTAGAAACTCGCGCTCGTTGTCTAAAACTTTCAGAAGTGGTAAACTGTTTAAAAATAAATGACAGCCATCGACACCGATACCGCGTATTTTCAACTCGACGAGTTTGGTGTAACGTTTAAGCAAATTAATCCTACTAATTTTTCTGCATTGTGACAGATCTAGATGCGTTATCCTGTGACAGTGTTTGGCTATTTTGTCCACGTCTCCATTGATCAAGTCGAACACGATAAACGTCACTCGCGAGCAGTGGATGAATTGGGCGGTCGAGTGCGAGGAGGTGGCGGTCGTCATTCGGACCGTCATCGGTGTGGGTGTAATGTATTTTTGCAATAAAAAAAATAACACTAAAGACGCTAAAAAAAATTGAAAGGGACATTTTATTCAAAAAAAATTAGAATAACTATTAATTATCCTCTTGCAGATGTAAAAAGTAGGCTATTAAAAAACGAGAGCATTCAGTAAAAAATCACTGTGAAGTTTGTTTTTTTTGTACAGAAATTGGCCGACGAAGAAAACACTCTCTCACTTTCAATCAAAGCAGGCTGTATTGTCAGTAATGCATCCAAAAGCTTTTGAATATGTCTGTCGTTGTAGGTTAAGATCAAACTGATGACGATGGAGATCAGTGGTGGAGGAAAGCAGCCAATGAAGGGGAAAGAGTAATTTAATTAGCTTAGCTGAAAGAGTGTTGGACAAATATAAATATATAAATAAATAAATAAAAAGGCAGCCAAAGATTGGCGAAAAGGGCGGCCAAAGTGAGTGGCAAGAATGGTGGGCAGTGTAAAAACTGCTCAAAATAACGGCCAAACGAGGAAGGCTTAAGAGTAATAGTAGGGTTTCGGTACCGGGAAACCGGGGTACCGATTTCCCGGGAATCCCATTGAGAAATCACGGTACCGGGAACCGGGAAATTGGAGAAAAACCGGTTCCGTCAAAAAATCGTTGCAAAAACGTCATTTTCGTCATTGAAACGTTACATTTTGCAAAGTTTTAATGATGACAATGGCCATTTTTAACGAATAATGGCTACAAATGGCCATTTTTAACGCAAAATAGTTAAAAATGGCCATTTTTGATCAAAAACGGCCATTTTTAACGAAAAACGGCCATTCTTGATCAAAAACGGCCATTTTTGACGGAAAACGGCCAGTTTTGATGGAAAATGGCCATTTTTACCATGAAAGATGGCTAGAAATGGCTAAAAATGGCCATTTTTGACAAAAAACGGCCATTTTTTGTCATTTTTCGTCGTTTCCCGCCTGACCTTTTTTGGTCCCGGGAGTACCGGCTATTTTGGTACCGGGAACCGGGAATTTTAAAAAGGCGGGAAAACAGAAACCCTAAGTAATAGGACTGAAGATTTTGATGTTGCATTCTAAATTCTGTGCTCTAAGAGCGTGTGTGTGTTTGCCTGACAACCAAGGCATTGTTTACATAGTAAAGAAAAAATAAGTTTCCAGTATACTAATTTAGATTGTTGCTATGGATATAACAAAACAAAATGTCGGTTTTTAGCTGAATATTGAATCAACATTATGCAACAAAAAATACCTGAAGAATTTGGTTGGTGTTAGTATTAATAAGCTCCTGTACCACGGCAAGGTCCCAACCATCACAGGAGAAAATAGGAAGAAAAGCCCTTAACCACCTAAGGAACGTATCTGTTTGTCCCTGAAAAAGAAAAAAAAATGTAAAATTGTGTAGTTAATTGTCTTAACTTACCGTGCAGATCTTGCATCCTCGTCTGCCTCCTCGTTTCCCAGGATACCTTTGTGGCTGGGTATCCAGCAGAAACGAACGTCACATCCGACTTGTCCTCGGACTTGTCTAACCTGAAATAGCAAATCTATGAGTGATGTCACTTCAGGTTTTTGCGCTCTCAGACACTGCAGCGCGTATAAGCAATCTGTCCATGACGTGCTGCAGTGCCAGGCGGATTCCCTCGAGTTCCGCCTCGAATGGCGATGCATTTCCGTTTAAAACTGCTCCCACCTTTTCATCACTTTTGGAACCGTCGGTGTAGATGGCCCAGAAATCAATGAAGTCTTCTCTGTGGCGGTTGAAGAGAGACTGGTATTCCGTTGGTCCGGTTTTGGCCTTGCGAAATGCGCTCAAGGAATAGTCGCACGCCACGAGCGACTCAACTTCGGTCGCGCATTCTTTGCACTTTTTGACTGCCTTGTCCCATTTTTGGCAGCAGTCCTCACAAAAATACTTCTGGCAGACGACGCAAATGTCCACAGCATTGTTCCGCCAGTGGAAATGGCACACTACACTTGTTTGGATTTGCGTTTGTTGCAAGTATCCTTGTTTTTCGTCCGATGACGAAAAGCTGATAAATTAGGCCGTTTAGTATACAATGCCAGGCTTAGTGAGTTTGGACAAAATGTCAAATATTCCATTCGAATATTGTCCTGGCAGACCAGGATGCACTGGGTTCTGCGGAAAATAGTGAGGATAGGCCATTCTGTCATGCCCTGTGGGTGTTGCAGAAACTTTTCTGTCACGTCATTCACTCAAGTGGAAACCCAGCATTAATTAGGCGCATTGCAAATGTTTAGGATTTGACACTAGTGTTAGCGGCTTGAATTTCTTTGCCCGTATTTGCAAAATAGACATGTTGGCTCCCCAGTGTATAATGAATAATCAGTACTTGATGTGTTGTTTGAGGTCCCATTTATTCCTAATCAAATAGACTTGCATAGTAAATCGCTGAGCCACAGATTCAGCATACTGCCGTTGGATACATCAACCCGTTAACATGGTAAAATCCTTTAAGAAGCGTCTCAAAACTGATACGGTTACAATTTGTAGTACTAGTATTTGGACATTGTCCTTCCACAACAACGTTGTAGGGCTGAAGGAGAACAGGTAAATGATTCCATATTGTTATGACACAGTTGCATCTTAAACACCTGAAATTTGAAAGAAATGTAATAAATTATACCGATAATAAAAAAAACAATATTTTGCATTACTTCATGTTGTAGTACAGGCGAATATGCCTGACCACAAAACAATCGTGCAAGAAGTAGAAATGTCTTGCAAAAGAATTCAGGTCTTTATCCGATAATGTCGACGCAATGGCCTTCATCTGGGCCTCAAACTGGTACCAAGCATCAATTGAAAACTCCAAATTCGTACAATCTGGCAGGCGAGTAACAAATCGTATCCATTGTTCTCTCAGAAATACTAAAAAGGTCTTGATTGAATAAAATTCATCTGCACAGGCCAGATCCTGTCGACTGCGCTATTATTGTATTTCTCCTCTAACGTGTATGGAGCGATCGCTCCATTATGGAGCGACCGTAATCAGACAACCATGCACGATGGTTACAATTTTTTAAGTGAGCCTTTTTTCTCTCTCGGTTAATTGCTACGCAACCGAGGAGACAATAGCCTTACATTTATTGTAGAATACAACATAACTAGAAAATTCCAAGGTGCTACAATTGTATCTATGCATCATGTTAAATAACACTTGAATCTAAATTTAGTAACAAATACAGTTTTGAACAGTACATTAAATAGGGCTTTTTTAAAAAAAGGCTTACAATCATTTACATGTGTAATTTAGGCACAAAAGTGAAAAAATAAATCAAAACAACAACATTCCAAGAAATACATTAAAAAACCCAAATGACACGTAAGAATCTCCGTAGGAGAATCAACATGGCATAATAGGCCTAGCAAAAACCTATAGCAAGTAGGGAATCCATAATTTGTTGCAGTGCTTTTTCTTTATTATGCAACTGTTCGTTCGTTTGTCTGCAACATTCTATAGCTGACAACACGATTTCAATTACTTTAAGTACATTTTTGGCTGCCATTTTTGAATATCTGAATATCGGTAGGCAGACTAGAATCCAGAAATCAAGAAATAATATAACAACTCAATAAGAATAGAAAATGATTTTATTGCCCTGAAAAATACGTGGAAAAATATACAGTACACTATACAGCAAGCACCCATCCAGATCATACGATTGATAGGGTTTTCAATGACTGTTCCGCTTCTAACGCGAATGTGTGGTAGATGCGCGTTTGTTCGTACCAATACGTAATCGTATTTTTGATTTTGGACAACGCCAACCTCCCCGTCTGTTTATCGCCCGTTGTCGTCCTCAAATGTTGATTAAAAATATCGCAAAGTAATTTTTTTAAACGACCTGTTTGTAACATCGCTCCATACGCTGCAAGCGAATACAAATAAAACGTGTGAATATATGAATAAACAATAAATAAAATTGCAACTAACCTTCAGTTCTGAAACGATCGTTCACCAGTAGATGTGTTGTGTTCTTTATCTTCAAGAATTCCAATCGGGATATCAAACTCTTGGTTTCGCCAATAATACACAGATTCGCCGACCTTTCGATCACATGTTTGAATGTGTCGGCATCTCTCAATATCATTTGCAAACCCGCCAAAGTTTCTGTCAAAAACTTGCCACGATGCGTCAAATACGGACTAGTTCTTGTCGCGTGGTTTGCCGGGCGGGAATGATCGGTTTGGCATCTCCTGCTGCACTCGGCGCACACAAATTCGCTGCAGATTTCACACCAGTCCGTGGCATCGGTCCAATGCTTGTTGCACATGACGGGCGCGGCATTCGTAACGTCGGCGGGTGTCGGGCGCCAAATGTCCACTTCTTGGCTCGTTAGTGAAGTCCAGGTCCATGTTGCACAGTCGATATCGCATCGTTTCGATTCCATTTGCGACGCTGTTTCGGAAAGACGCGGGTGGTTTGTTGTTTCGAAGATTACTTGCAACACGTGACTTGGGTTATGGGTTTCCGTGGCTTATGACAACAGATTATGTAATCAGAATAGGCCAATGGGGACAGGTTGGTTACAACAATGGTGCCACCTAGTGGCCAATGCAATCTTGTCAGAATAAGCCAATGGGGAAAGGTTGGTTACAACAATGGTGCCACCTGGTGGCCAATGCAATCTTGTCAGAATAGGCCAATGGGGAAAGAGGGATTAAAACAATGGTGCCACTTAGGTAACCCCTCGTACAATGATCTTTGAAGTCAAACTGAAGTTCAAATAATCATAATACACAATTATGCCATGCAGCAAGGCCCACAGGCTGCGAAAGTCCCAGAAGACTTCAGACCGATCTTGTGGTCACCATCTGCTCCGACTAGACTTCCTGCACTGGAGAAACTGTCTGAAAGAGGCTAAACATCACCATGTTTGATGTAAACCAACCTTTATTAATTTACCATCGTATATACAAGAATAGTAAGACCAAAAAATGTCTTCAGGTCAGACAATATCAAAGACAATCAATAATATCACTTGTAAAACCAAGAATATCACAGCATTTATTACATAGGTTAATATTTTTAAGCAAATTTACGTAAATGTTACAAATGGTGGGCTTATTGAGCTCTTTGCTAGTAGACTACAGTTAATCATGTATAAATCATGTATTGACATTTATAACTTGTTACATCAGATACTTTTATGGATGTAAAGTTGTGATCTAATTTTGGTTTATTTTGGATCATTTTGGACCAATTTCAAGGTCTCCACTCTTTATTTTATTTAGGAAACTTTTCTTAGTTTTTTTTTATGATGTAATTGTGATTTTTACTAGTTTTTACTAAATCAAAATCCTCCAGTTGTGTCCCATGCGAGAGTTTCGGCATCAGGTTTTCGGGTTACTTTTAGGTTTGTTTACGTTTTGCAAACACTCGAATTTAATCAAAACTCTTTAACTTACGATGGAAATGCTGGTGTTGTACGTGAAAACTATTCATCCGTATTTCTTGAATTATCAGCTGGATTCCCAGAGACCTCCAAGTAAAGGTTAAATTTGTGGCCATTTCTGTATAAAAAGTGCATGTTCGCATACAAAAAGTTGTAAATGCATTTTTATTCTGAATTTTTGCACAAAATAAGTGATTTTTTTGCACGATTCAGTAAATTTTTTGATGGAAAAAGTGAATTTTTTCATTCTCTTAGTGGATTTTTTTTTAAAAAAAGTTACTTTTGCATTAAAAGAGAGACTTTTGCATTAAAAAAAGCGACTTTTGCATTAAAAAAGCGACTTTATTCAGTTGTCTAGGGGATATTATTGGGTGTCCACCTATGGTCAAGGAGTTACCTAGGACCTAGGGGCACTCAACAGTCACAAACTACAATTAAAAAGTTTTCTTGCTGGATCCAATTCCAAAATTATTAAAATGGATTAGGGATACAAAATGCACAAAACAGTTTGACCTCGTTTTGATAACGTTACAGTCACGTATTCAGTAACGTTTTCTTACCATTTACGTAACGTTTTTAACACGTATCCGCTAACTTGGTATATATAAAGCGTGTTGAGTTAATATTAAACATTATTAACAATTGCATGTCCTTAACCAGGAAGACTCCAAGAATCCAGGAATACAAGAATCTACAATATTTTAGACACAACACTTTATTTTAGACATCTGAAGCCCTGGTTATTATAATATACAATGGCTTCCAGTCTCAAGAACACTTCAGCGATAGCGTTCACTAACAAACATGCAAATCTTGTCAAATGGAATGTTGTACGTGGCAGCAGAATTTCGATTGGATCAACTCTCTTTTCTTACCAACTTGGGACAAAACTGCCGTCAGAATTCAAATCAGACATCGCTGGGACAGTTATCAAAATATTAAAAGAAAATGGCCAAATGCTAAACACTGGCGACCACGTCTTAATCCTCAAACATTGTTTGCATCCCATAGTCAATGAATCCTTGTGCGTTGCATGCGGACTTGACTTGGCGCACAATACACAACGATCAACAGCATCCAAAGTGGTTAATCACAACTTCCTCGAGCTGCGCGTGAGCACAAAGCACGCAAAGTATATTTTGAGCAATGCAGATACAAAACACCTGTTGGAGAGCAAGAAATTAGTATTGTTGGTCGATCTCGATCTAACGCTACTACACACCACCCAAGAACCAACTGCGGATGGCATTGCCGATGTGTTTTTTTACAAGTTGCAGGGTTTGTGCTTCTGCACCAGACTGAGGCCAGGAACGAGAGATTTCTTGAAGAACATGAGCGAATTGTACGAATTGCACATTTGTACTTTTGGGTACGGCGAATACGCGAGGAAAATGGCTCGTTTGCTGGACCCAGACGGAAGTCTTTTTTCCAAGCGGATTTTATCTCGTGATGAGTTTATACATCCGTCGTCGAAGAGCGAAAACATCAAGTACTTTTTCCCGCGTGGAGATTCGATGGTGTGCATTATTGATGACCGTGGCGACGTCTGGAATTACGCGCCCAATTTGGTCCGTGTGAAGCCTTATAAATTTTTCAAAGAAAAAGAAGTTGTCGATTTGCAACAATTGCACCGGGATGATGATGACAGTCATTTGTTGCATTTGCAGGCAAAGCTGCGGATTGTTCACCAGACTTATTACAAGATGTACGAGAATTCGAAGGAGAATTTTGGCGTTCCTGATCTTAAGGAGGTGGTTCCTGGTGTGAAGAAGAATGTTTTGGAATCCGTTTATATTGTGTTTAGTGGTGTTGATCTCCCGCCAAACGTGTCCATAGAAGAAAGTAAAATAGGGAAGATGGCAATGTCGTTAGGGGCTGTGGTTCAGAAGAAAGTTGTGGGCAGGGGTGATCCTAATATCAAAGCGACAACTCATGTAATATCTACTCGTTTGGATACCGAAAAGGTTCACTTCGCTAAGGTTTTTAAAAATGTACACTTGGTAAGCCCGGATTGGTTGTGGTGTTGTGCGAAACGTTGGCAAAAGGTTGACGAAAAGTTGTTTCCACTGGTTGAAAACTGTTGTGTTGATCAAGGTAGAAATGAGGTTTTGAAGATAGAAAAGCCTGTACTTAGTTGCAGGCCAGAAGAGACAGTGAAAATGGGTCAAAAAAGAAAAGGAAATGTTGTCGGAAAAGTAACTGATAATAAAAGAGGTAATGTAGTTGGGAGTAAGAGAAAGTTTGTGGAGTCTTTGGGAGATGGAAATGTAAACCCGTGTAAAAGACGTCACTTCAATTTACCATTTACCAGCTTTTAACCGTCATTTAGAGCAGTGTGGTGACCTCGAGTGCCTGTCCAATGACTGCCCAAAAGGGGTAATTATTTGTAAACAGCCAATCAAGGCTGTCCATCAGGGGCAAGAAGCCCTATTGTAAAAATAAAAGAGGTCACTTGTGTGAAAGTTCTCAGCAAGCAAAAACGTGTGTGTAGTCCGCCATTATTTTCAAACATAAACTTCTAACCAAAGTTCACAAACGTAACGATAATTCGTTACTTTTTTTGTAGTAACGGCCGTTTATTAAACGTTACGTTACCGTTAAATTTTATCAGGTTAGGTTTTCACGATTTTCACCTATGTACTTCTAATCGGTTTTTAATGTTTTTTGATAGTTTTTAACTATTTTTTGTCAGTTCTAATGTTTTTTTAATAATTTTTTAATAACTTTTATTTGTATATGCAGCAGTATGTGCTTAAACCTAATGTTCGATTATCCAAATAATTCAGTTTTATGAACACTCATGTCTCTATTTATTCAATTCACAAAAATAAACTAAAAAAATCACACCTTAAACCAAAAAAGGAGAAATTGGAAATTTGCATAAATGTAACGCCATTGCCATCGCCTGGGACAAGTCAGGAGGTCAATCGGGGAAAAATTTACGACAGAATTGTTAAATTTTAGTAACAAACCCGAGGGTCAATGATATTGATTCAACATCCAACAATCAAACGTTGATATCCTCGTTGGGTCAGAATTTATAATGCTTTTGATAGTAAATTTCCCAATTTATGTTCGCTGTTTGGTCGTGAATTATTCATAATTCTCTACAAAATATTTTTAAAAAAAAATTATTTTAAATAAAAGTGATTAAGACATCGGCCAGTTCGTGACTTTTGGCCCATCCTGTACAATTAAAAAGCATAGAACATCCTGTGCATTTTTTACGTGTATTTGGATTCACTTCAAAAATAATTTTTATAGGGACGAGCGTTTTACGCCTTTACAGCGTTAATTGCCTTTATGTCAATTTTCATGTGCGTTTGCATGTCACGATTAAATTAAAGTTATTTTTAATTTGATTTTTAAATTACGGAGTATCTACTTCTTCTTCGGTAACCCAAGAAATAGATTTATCACACTATGAGAATGTAAAGACAACCGGTTATGTTGAATGTAGTTACAAGACTCACTTTATTTCCATAATTGTATATAAGCAGAGCAAATCATATAAACGAAAGAACAAATCAGTCAGGTGGTCAAGGCTGACCGTTAGGGGGAGCTGCATGCTCACACGACCCCTCCTCCGTGATTGTCGTCCTCGACCATATTATGAGTTTTGTCCGTCAATCCGGTCCTCCGATACCACACTCGAGTCGGTCGCTTCGAAAAATCGCTTCAACTGTGATGCGTGCGCCTTCCACAGTTTACCGTTCGACTCGTCTTTTATGAAGTAAACCTCGCTGCCGATCTGTCTGTCGATGATGAAAGGTCCCGTGAACAAAACGTCAAACTTGCGGGTGCGAGGGCCTTTGGCGTAAAGAACCCTGTCGCCGACGGTGAGTCCAGACTCCGACCGTCCCTGGTCGTGTCTTCGCTTCTGTTCTGCACGAGCCTCCAGTAAGTTTCTCTCCGCTTCCTCTCGTTTTCTCCAAACGTCCTCGAGATTTATGCCGTCTTCGAACTCTTCCAACCATCCACCCGCCAGATTCTCAGACGGGATGAATGCGTGGACCAACTCAAAAGGAGAAAACTTCGATGAGGCCTGAACGTTCGTATTCAATGCCCACACCGCCCCCTCCAACTCCTCCGTCCATCTCCTGCCGGAGTCTCCCAACTTGCGCAACTTCTGCAGCAGTGTCTGAATCTTTCGCTCCGCCAGCCCGTTAGAAGAATGGTGATAAGGTGGGGATTCCTCCAAAGAGATGCCGTTTTCTCGAGCGAACTGGCCGAACTCACACGACATGAAGGCAGTCCCTTCGTCCGAAACAATCTTCGATGGCATCCCGAAACGCTTAACGACGCCCTCCCTGAGCGCGCGAATGGTAGCCTTGGAGGAAACGTCCTTAACTGGCGTCGCGACCACGAATCTTGAATAACAATCCACGGCGATCAGGATATACGAGAAACCAAAACTCCCGACGTAAGGACCGCCGTGATCCAGAGCCACCGTGTGAAAAGGTCGAGGAGGAAGGTCTCTTGGAGAAAGGAGACCGTCGGCCCTTTTTGTGCGATAATTGTGCCGCTGGCACTGAATACAATTCCGCACGAAGTCCCTGATATCGGCACCCATCGAACTCCACCAGCTGCGGCGCTGAATACGGCTCTTTGTGCGAAAAGAGTCGCAATGCCCGCCTTTGATATGCGCCTCGCGAATCACCTGCCCCACCAGTCGCTTAGGAATAACCACCCTCCAATTTACGCTGTCGCGCACCAGTTTCCGCCTGCACAAAACCCCATTCTTAATTGCAAACTTGTCTCCCAAATCGCCTAAAAATTTCACGCAATCAGAGTCAAGGTCCTGCTGCACCCTTAACTCTTTACCCGCTACCAAAATTGTCGCGGCGATAACTAATTCTGGCCCCGAACGGTCGCAAGCTCTCGATAAGGCGTCGGCGACAACATTCAGCTTCCCTGCTTTATGTTTTACAGTAAAGTCAAATCCCTGCAGATCAAGAATCCACCTAGCGAATTTGCGATTCAAGTCTTGCTTAGCCATCAGATGTGAAACAGCCCAGTTGTCAGTGTAAATGACAAACTTCACGCCCGACAAATAAAATCTGAATTTCTCGGATACACTCCAGTGCACGGCCAAGCACTCGAGTTCGTTGGAATGAGCGCTTGCGTATGACTCGGGTATGCCCTTACTGGCGAATGCGATCGTAACGACCTTCCCGCCCTGTTTTTGTTGTAAAATTGCGCCTAACCCTTCGTAGGACGCGTCCACGTGCAAAAAAGTCTCCGCCGTTCTACTAAAATTTCCCAACCAACTGCAAGTTTTTAATTCGATTTTAACTAAATCTACCGCTGCCTGGTGCTCTTCGGACCAAACGAACCTGACGTCCTTGCGAGTGAGAACCGTCAAACAGCGAACCTTGGCTGCGAAATTCTTCACGAACTGGCGGTGGTAGCCAGCGAAACCCAAAAACGCCCTAACGTCCTTCACTGACCTAAAAAGTTTGAACCTATCTATGTCCGAGAGCCGCTCGGGGTCCGGACGTCTCCCCTCCTTAGAAATCAGATACCCCAAAAAGCTAAACTCGGAGCGCAACAGTTTACATTTTGCCAAATTCAATTTCAATCCCTTTTCAATTACTTTCTCCAAAAACCCATCCCACAGATTAATTAGACTGACTGCGTCGACCGCCGATTGGCCAACGTCGTCCAGATACGCCTTGGTCTTCCGAGTCTGCCCGCACAATTTATCCATCGCTGCATGATAAAAGGCGCCAATTTGAATCCCACCGGCATCCGAAGTAACTCCATCAACCCGTCGGGAGTAAGAAACGCGATCTTGTGACAGTCGGAACTCTTCAACAAAATGTTGTAGAATGCCATCGCAATGTCCCCCGAATTAAACAGTCTCGGCTCGCCCTCCAATAAAAATTCTATTACCTCATCAATGGTCGGCATGCGATAAATCGTCATGTCGACCGCCTCGTTTAGTCTACGAAGGTCAATTACGGGGCGCCACGGAGTTGTTGGGTGGTGGTGTTGATCAACCGTAAAGAATGGGAAGTTATATGAAGAAACCGACTCACGACAAATCCCTAATCGTTTCCACTTAGCTATCGTTTCGCGTAACCTCACCTCCTCCTGGGCGGAAAAACGACGGGGCTTACATCTTATCGGCCTGTCGTGGGTCAATGGCACCTCGCACTCCTCCCCTAAACATAAACCCAAAGTGCCGTCCGTGTTGAACGCCTTCTTCCTATTAATCAAAACATCACGCAACAAAACCCTCTCGGCCTCCGTAACCGAGCTGTCCACCTGATCTACAATCTCGTCAACCTCAGCCAAGAAACTGTCGCCACTCGTTATGGCCGCCACGCAATTTTCTATTCCGCCGGCGCTCGCCGTCCCCTTTCTAAAAATTAGACAACTAGCATGATTAACCACCGACCTATCTTTCCTAATTTCGACATCGCCGTTAGCAAAAAATAACCAGCACAAACCCTCCTGCCTCCGCCAATCAGTGCCCAAAATTACCGGAAAAGGAAGATCGGAAGAAACCGCAACGTCCCTTATTTTATAACGAGCCTCACCAACGTGAAAAGTAATGTCCAAATATCCGTCCACCTTCCTCGGGCCGTTCACAGTAGTAATCGTCGAGCCCTCGTTATTCGGTCTCAATTGAGTGTTCAAACTCAAAAATCTGCTGTCCACCACCGACAAATTCGCTCCAGGGTCAACCAACGCCTCGACAACGTCGTCAAACTCTTCCACCCGACACTCCACCACCGTAAGATTCATGTCCGGCTTAATCGTTTTGATCAAACATGAGACGACCTTGTCCGCCGGTTTCTCCACGCCCGGAACCACCGATGGACACTCGAACGACAGATGCCCGACGACGCCACATTTATAGCACGTGAGCACAGATTTATCCATGCCGGTTCTAAACACAGGACCGCGCGACGACGGTCTAGGCGCAACCGGACTTTTCGGCGAAACGGCAAAACTCGGAACACTTTTTGACGATAAAACGGAAAAGTCTTTACCCGATCGTTTCGTGTCCGCGTTCGCCGTCTTCACTGGTCTGGATGCGTCCAAGCGACGTGCGCGTTCGATCAGCTCCGCCACCGTTCCCACGTTGTCCAGTTGTAGTGGGTAGGAAATCGTCCGGTCCTCGATTCCGGCCAAAATCAGCGAGATGCGGTCAGCGTCGCCAAGAATAGAAGCCGACCTCTCCAAAATTGCGTTTTTCGAGTAGATATACTGTACTACTGATTCGGTCGCCTCCAGTTTTCGTCCGTCTTGCATCGTGAAAAATTCGTGCAACTGTAGTCGTGATTTGAAACGCTCTCGCAAAAGCGCTGTCCATTGCGCCAGAACGTTGATGTTTTTTCCTTCGGTTTTCTGCCAATCGTTGGCCTGTCCTTCGAGCCTCGTCGCGGCGTTCAACAGCGTCAGTTCATCCGACCAGCCCGACAGCTTCGACGCTCGATCCACTTCCTTCAGCCAAGAAGAGACGCTTTCCTTGACATCGCCCGTAAATACGGAAATTGCCTTCGCGGTATCGACCGACGAATGCATCTGGACGACGGTCTGCGGCGGGGCTATCGGTCTCTGCGAAGCGACCGCCAATTGTTGCAGAATCGCCGCGTTCTGAGCAGCCAATTGTTGCACTTGTTGGGCGTTCTGAGCGGCCAACTGTTGTGCTTGTTGAGCCGCCACTTGTTGTTGCTGGGTCGCCATTTGTTGCGAGACCACCAAATGCTGCATCATTGCCGCCATTTGCTGGGCGAGAACGTCGACCGCATTCCCCGAACCAACCGCCGAAGTTCGCGCGGTCTCGTCCGCCTTACGTCTCCTCGTCTCCTCGGCCTCGTCTGCTTCGCGTCTTGCGTCCTCGTCGGCCCGGAAATTTTCTAGTTCGATCCGCTCTCTCTCCGCCGTCGCCGCCGCCGCCCTCGTCGCCACCTGCCTGTTGTCCGCCAGCAAGGAATCCATGAAGTCTTGCTTGTGTCCTCCCGTCACGATCAATTGCCGACGCTCCGCCTCAGTCTTGAGAGGAGCCATGGTAAATAGGTCCAATACGTCTTCTTCGCACGACCACAATAGCATATTCCGTTGGTCAGACATTTTCAATGTTGGCCACGCCGCTTTCCAAACGAGAATACCGATAAAGATGGCCGCTTGTACGTTATCTACACGCGTCTACGTATAACGTACGATTTTCCACGAACGATCGAACCGAAGCTTCCTGCGATTCTACCGATAGTCCGATCAATTTCACAGTCTTTTCCCCTTTTCTAGGTTCTTTCAGTCGACTGCGCCATATGAGAATGTAAAGACAACCGGTTATGTTGAATGTAGTTACAAGACTCACTTTATTTCCATAATTGTATATAAGCAGAGCAAATCATATAAACGAAAGAACAAATCAGTCAGGTGGTCAAGGCTGACCGTTAGGGGGAGCTGCATGCTCACACACACTCATTGCCAGAAATCGATTTATCGCTGTCAATCTCGTCGTCTAACACATTTTGATCGTTAAATGTCTGCGTGTCGTCTTCTGGTTGTGTTTCCATTTCTTTTTCGGCCACTTCGAATGCTGACAACACGATCCCCTTTAGTTCATCCAATACTTTTCTAATTTCTTGTGTTTTTCTAGACCCTGCTGCATACTCTTGGAAGGGTGACTTGACACCTAATGACTTCCATTTCTCGCACCATGGGAGAGGATTTGCAGTGCAATGCCACGTGAACGTCGCCAAACCCGGCTCCAATTCTTCGTGAGAAGGACGCTGCTTCGTGCCTAAGCAGTTAAAGCAGGGAAGTACATACGGACCTTGCCGCCAAAAGCCCAGACCGTCACACATAATGCACGTATTCATTAGAACACGCGCTCGTTTGGCCTCATTCTCCGAATCGTCATCGTTGGCTCGTTTCTCCGCTCTCTTTCGCTCGATTACTTGTTTGTTCATTTCGCTCGTGTGTGTGCAAAAGAATGATACCTGCCTTCGGTTTTCAGGTGTTTATATAAGCTCGGACGTAGTGCATACGTATTCACGGTGTTACGTTGTATGTACGTTAACGAAAATCAACACAAAAATGCTCCAAACTTCCGTTTAGCATTGTAAAAATCTTAATGTTTGTAGTTAATGAAAAATAACGAAGTGGCTATTAGGAGTAACAGAATAAAAACAATAATTAATTTGGCTGAGGCTATTTCCCCACACGTGTGGGGAAATAACATGTAGCTTATTTCCCCACACGTGTGGGGAAATAGTCAGTCCTCTCTGGCCAGGCTGTTTCCCCACACGTGTGGGGAAATAACATGTACCTTATTTCCCCACACGTGCGGGGAAATAGTCAGCCCTCACTGGGCCAACTATTTCCCCACACAATCTGATTATGTACGGCGTGGGGAAATAACATGTAACTTATTTCCCCACACGTGCGAGGAAATAGTCAGCCCTCACTGGGCCGACTATTTCCCCACACAATCTGATTACGTACGGTGTGGGGAAATAGTCGGTTATTTCCCCATACAATATGATTACACTGTTTTGCCGAATACCGAATATTCGGCCCATCACTACTGATTACATAATATATGTATGAGGTAAAAATGGCTAGTTAAAAAATACAAATTCAAATATTTATTGGTACTGGATTACATGTGTAACAAATAAAATCTCCACTCTTTAAATCATTAACAAAATCCACATCCTTATAATCATACTGAACTAAACAATCACGATGAAACCACTTACTGCACTTGCTGCATCTTATCATGCCTCTCACCTTCTTTGTTCTGCAGAAGCAATAGACTCTATCATAAGATATTTTCTTGTTTGCTTTTAATCCGGAAATGTTATCGGATGGAAAACTTTCAAATCGCGTATTATGCTGCGAAAAAGAGTCCAACAAATGTTTTCTTAGCGCAAGGTGATGAGGGCTGAAATTGCTGGGATTCTTATTATCACAGAGAAACAGAGCATTCGCAATTGCAAATAACCCACAATCATGTGAATTTTTTTGCTTTGTACAACTTTGTACCTGTACATTCAATTTCAATGAGACATTACATAACCGAACTAAACTACTAACAACAGAAATGTTTTCATCCTGTACATCACTCAGAAGTGAATCATACACATTTACAACAATAGAACTTTTCCCAATTTTGCCGGAAACAACATTCCAATGGTTATTATCATCACTCGACTCCCGATCTCGACCAAAGTAAACTTTTTCTTTTCGCAAACAAAATCGCCAAACTTTTCTAATAATTCAAATACTTCAAGAAACTCTTTGGTTCCGGAAGTCTTTAACGCCTCAGTAATTGTATTCATAACTACCTGCAATCTCAAATACTTTTCACGCTCAGTTAAAGAATTTGTCGTTGTCGAATTAATCGTCACTTTCTTGGATCCATCTACTTTACATACAGAAGCTAGTTCAACCGAGTCGTTAAAATACTTACGTTGCCACCTTTTTGGAATCAAACCAATATCAAAAATTTCCAACTCGCATTTCCGTCTAACTGCAAAAATGTGGCAACACGGCAAATGACGCATACAGAAAAGTTTGCAAGTACAACTAATGTCTGTCGTTTCTGAAATTCGATGGTGCTCAATTATTACACTAAATGTACCGTTGTTCAAATTTACGATCTCCTTGCAATTTTCACTAGACACGATCTCGCTAACAATTATGTAAAAGGCAAATGAGGTAACGGCACTTGCTATGGAATTCAGAAGCTGTAAAGGTAATGAGGAGTACAACTGTTCAACTTTCATGGCTTGATTAAAACAACTTAAACGCGTCTTATCAAATATGCCATCAAGAAGCAACTTTAAGTTGTCATAAAAAATGTGCAGAGCAGAATAAGTGCGTATAATACATTTCAACTTACTGTTCATGGACTCGACTCTATTATTTGTCGTATCACCTAAGTTATAAGTTGTAACTCGACTGTACATACACCAACTCTCACGAATTGAATACCAACGATTCATAAAACGAACGAATAGATCATGATTCGAAAACTTACTTTCAAACTCGGAAAATAATTGTTGAAATTTTTCAACATCGTATGCGTATACCATTTCTTGTAACAAACTTTGTGCATAATCCACATCATCACCTATAACCTTACATTCTTTGATTAAAGCTTTAAAACTCTTTAGAACATGAAATAAGCAAAGTTCGTGTTTAGCAGTCGGGAAATATTTTCGAATCAATTCAATTTCGGTAAAATCTTTGTCAGTCATAAAACTAGTTGTCTCAGCTGAACAAGGATTATTTTCAACCAAGCACTTAAAAAAGAATTCAACATTTTCCATAGTTTCATTTGCTACAAGAGCAAATGCAATAGGAATTGATTGATTCATACCATCTACTACCATAGCAACATACAACGGCATTCGTCGATTGACCAGTGAATATGTTGCATCGATCAACATATGCTCCGGATATCTTTCAAAAAAAATCCTTTGCCACGAGAACTGAAAAAAACAAGTACGAATTATACCATCAACAACTAAATTTTCAACAATCATCCCTTTGTCTTTTTCAAGATCGAACTGCAAAGCGCCCAGAAACTTTTCTTCGTCGTTTAAGCCTTTCACCCCACTGTTGGTTTCAAATTTCGTCCGAATATTATGAATGTCTTTAGTATTAACTAGAACAGCGCCCTCATCAGTAATGAATTTTTTTTACACGAACAGCTTGTACCTCATGCTTGAGTAACAATTCCACCTTATCTCTGATATCTCCAGTCACAGCTTTGGATTTTTTCCAAGTTTTAGTACCATCAACAATAGTTTCAACGACACGACAAATCTTGTAATCTAAGCCACGCAATGCTCGATTAGTACAGTAATTTCTGTATATTTCCGGTCCCAATTTGTGTGAATGAACATAATGTGCCTTTGTAATATTAAACAGGCTTTGATTCTCGATCCCAAGCAATGCGAATCTCGGCAAGACAATCACTTTTCAGTGATTTTTGTCTTGGCCTCTCACCTGTTCTCACATTTTTCGTTTTTACGTAAAAGCTTGAATGCACACACACAAAATGGCAAAAGTAATATCCAATTTCAGGGGATAGTTTTCCTGCTTTCGTCCTTCTATTTTCCGCTTCAACTGTACGAGAATTAGCAGTTACGAAAATAGGACTAAAATGTGTGTTACAATGATTTTCAAGCATCACGGCAAAATCATTCCAACAACTAAACTTAGTTGACAATAAGTTTGGAACAATATCAGATTCAACGGATTTGGTAATATCAGGAACAATATCAGATTCAACAGATTCGGTAATATCAGGAACAACGGATTCGGTAATATCAGGAACAACGGATTCGGTAATATCAGGAACAACGGATTCGGTAATATCAGGAACAACGGATTCGGTAATATCAGGAACAACGGATTCGGTAATATCAGGAACAACGGATTCGGTAATATCAGCCATGATACTAGTAGTAGCTAATGAATAGTGTCTGACAATACGTACGAACAAACCACAAAAAGTAATAATCGAATGAAGTGTGGACTCTTAAATAGTTCTGTTTTTAAAAACGTAAGTATGACGTACGTACGTACGTAATCAAATTGTGTGGGGAAATAGTCGGCCCAATGAAGGCCGACTATTTCCCCGCACGTGTGGGGAAATAAGTTACATGTTATTTCCCCACACCGTACATAATCAGATTGTGTGGGGAAATAGTCGGGCCAGTGAGGACCGACTATTTCCCCACACGTGTGGGGAAATAAGCTACATGTTATTTCCCCACACGTGTGGGGAAATAGACACTTCGATATAAAAATACATAATAATTTAATTCCACGAATAAATGATACACATTTTGGCATTTAAATCAAAATAAGCATTGTAAAAATATAATTTTGAACCATATGCAACAATGTGAGTGACCCAACACATAAATACTAAATAATACTCCGTAACACTTAAATTTAAATTGCAAAATACAAAAATAATTGACAATTTCAATCCAGATAAGTTTCCATAAAATCTGCTATTTCCTGATCACTATACCCCGACGAAATCAACATCATCCTGAGTGGATTCGGCTCGACACCATCGTCCTGTATCAAATACTGAAACGGCATGCACCTGATGCAATAACTCACGTCGTGCGAATTAAGAAAACAAGAATTCACAAACTTCTCGATCACCGACTGCACCGTAAAGTCCTCGTACTCCCTATAAGCCCGACAACAGCAAAACTCCTTAAACACTACAATCTCGTTCTCCTGCGAAATATTCCTTCCAGCAATCAACTCCAACGAGTCCTTACTCAACACCCCGGCCTCACAACTATTTATTATCTCAGATATCGTATAAAAACTACTCGAAATCCTCCTGATCGTGTCCTTCAAACTAACGCTCGTCTCGTCGAAAAACTCATTATTCTCGAAATCCTCGTGGAAACAAAGCGCCAGCGTCGACAAACATTCCTCCAGGTTCGCCGCGACCGCAACGCTCATTCCGTCCGTCGCACTCTCGGGCAACCAACTCACAAACCTCCCGATAAACTGCGAGCCTTTATCCATATCCGTGAAATGGTCGATCAAAGACCACTTTTTAACCTTGCTCATCTCATTCGCATTCGAGAAACAAAAAGCCAAATATCGATCCAAAATCGCCCACATTCTCTTATCGTCATTTCGACACAAAAGCAAACTCCGACAGATGTAGCACGCAAAGTAGGAACAATGCAGCTTGAAAGTGCCCATCTCTTCGTCCGTCGTTATGTACTTGGTCGCCATCAACTCGATGAAATCCCAATTGAAATTCCACATGTGGCTCCTGCTGAAGAGCATCTGCGCGACGCACCTGGACAAAACTCTCCTCTTCTTCTTCACGCACGCGTCGCCGAGCAATAAATGGAGGTTTTCCGAGTCTTTTGCTTTGCACAGCGTGTGGTAGATGTACGAATACTTGTGCTCAAGACGACATTTCTTCATTTCGGCAGGAGCGCTCCGCCAGAAACGATACAAACACCGCTTGGCCGGCGGCAGGTCGTCGCTCTGATACGACGGGTACTTGGCCACAGTCTTGCCGATCATGTCGTAAAAGTCGTCGCCCGACGCGATTAACCCAAGAAGGCGGCTCGACGTGGGCGCGAACGAGTCCACGTCCAAAAACTGCTTCAGAAGAGGAATTATTGGCTTTAACGCGTAGTCCGACGACAGAAAGTCGCGCATTTGCTTCTCGTCCATTTCGGCGAGCAGAAAGCTCGTGACGCCCGTCTCGAACGAGCAGAAACAACAGTCCTTGCGTTTGCACTTGTTCACGTGGTTAATCAAATGCCGCAGCTTGCTTTCTTTATGCATCAGCGACTTGAACGTCGCGTTTCTCTCGCCGGGTGTCATGAGCGACCAGAAATACTCGACGCCGCATTGGTTTTTGTTGTCCACGCACACGTTAAACATTTCCGCTTTCTTCTCGCCACACACCGCCGAAGCGTCCGTTTTTATCGCCAGTCCTTTCCAATATTCGTACATGACATTTATCAAGTCCGATTCCCTTTCCCCGTCCAAATCTCTCTCCAAGATGGCGGCGCACTCGTTCCAAATATCAGCGGCGACATCGGCGACGCAACACACGATGGCGACGTCGAACCGCGATCCGATCGGCCAATCTTGCAATTGCGACATGACTCGTGCTGTTTTGGTCACGTCCAGTTGTCCGAGCGTCGTCCACTGCGTGCTTTTGATGATGGAGTTGACGAATCGTAGGTCGTGGAGCACTTTGAAAATCAAGAATTTCATCAAATCCCACAGTTGGCGGCCGACGAGCTTGATCAATTGCTTCAGCATCGGTTTCAAAATGTGCGGGAGGACGGAATCGTTCACTAATTTACAAACTCCTTCTTGTATTTCCAACCATTGCAGCATGAAAACGTCCGTGGCGATCGTCTTGCATTCAATTTGGATGAGTAAGTAGTGTTGCCACAGCACGACCGACGATTTTGCTAGTGAGATGTGTTCCAGACTTGGCAAGTCCAAAATGGTTTTCATGCTTCGCTGTTTTAAAAAATTAATTCAAGTTTTCCATAGAACCTTCGGTCTATGCGAGAACGATTTTTTTTAGGGTTAATTCTGAGTTAACTCACGATCGCGCAAATTCTTGCGACTCCTGCCAGGCGTGAGTAGTGCACTTTAGCATCTAATATTTCGGATTTTTATTCCAGTTATACTCGCACTCGCGCGTTAATCCGTTGGTAATTGACCGTATTAGAAGGTTTTGATTTGTTTTCTTCGTCGATTGAGTGAAAAATCATTAAGAAAATCAAGTGTAAGTAATTTAAATTCGATTTGCATTGCATGCTCCTGGTGTAAACGCAAAAATGAACACGGGGAGTCGCCAAAAACGACATTTAAGCAACTTGGAAAACGTGGACCCAGTTTACAGTCCAATCGCACTTTGACGGAAAATATATTTTCGCCTATTTCGATTTTTTCTTCTTACCGGTGTGTATTTGTACATATTTAATAAATTTATTACTTAAATTTAAATATTTTTTTTTAGCATTTTAGTTTGGTTCTTCATGCATTTTAGTTACAATTAAATTGTGCGGTTTTTTTCGCATTTCTGAGTGAAATAATGAGAAATTTTGGTGAAAATACGAAATAAATGAAAGCACGGAAATTTCGTTCGGTGGTGCCGCGCGAGACGAGGGTTCGTCGGCAGGAAGGACGTGGTTTTCCCGTAGGTTTAAGTCGGGGTTGACAAATGTGGGAAAACTGGGATAATTTGGTTTGAGGATAGAATTTAATGGTTTGTTTGGTTTGAAAAACAGTGGTACAGATAGATAAAATCAAATGCCTTTTTTATTTTCAATTAACATTATAATATTCTGATGCCCCAACCGAGGGCCAATTTAAACTTCCAACAGTGTTTATTCTGTACAGTTGGCACAGACCAGCAATGAATCTCAATTTTTCTAAGCTTATCGCAGATCAACCCTTAGCAAATTGGCATAAGTTTGACACAGTTGTGAAGTTGTTGGAAGTGGAATCAAGAGTGATGAGTGTGTGCCAAAGCAATTTGGCTCACCCGGAATTCTGCTCAACAAAGCTGCTCAGAACACCAAAAAGAGAAGATCACACACAGCCGCCATTGGGTCGTGTGCAAAGTGTCCGTTAGGCAAGCACGAGAGGGAGGGCGACTCCTCCCCCAATTCGCGCCCAGCTGCAACATCAAAGTGATGCACTCTGCAGGGTGATTGGTTGATACTGTTGCCAAGCCAAAATTTGGCACAAAATACAATATTATTGAAATAATATTGTGCTTTGTAGCTGCTGCTAAATGGAATATGTTTTATTTCCGCGTATGGTGAAATAAAACATGAAGGAATATTTATTCCTATTTTTCAGACAAATTGGAAATATGGTGTTCACTCAAATCGGTATATTTGAGGTCACCACAAATGAAACAGATTGAATTTACTGTAGAAAAGATGTGATAATGACTCAAATATAAATGAAAATAATTATTTTCCGCCCCGGTCATCCATATCTAGCAGCACCCATATATTTTTACACAACCTAAACGCTCTGCGATTTATCATGTTACCTATTAATAAAAATTTTAAGAAGTTGTGATTAATGAATTGCTTTATGCAATATAGTTGGTTATAATTTATTTCTGAGCGTGTGCAATGAGTTTATTGCATTTGAAGACAAATTTTCCATCAAAGATCAGCTTCTTCATTAGTTGCAATTCCAATAAGCAATCAAGCATGAAATCGTTTTTTTCTTCTTCAGGCATTCGACGAACGAAAGGATTAATTGCTTCCAAAAAGTCTGAAAAAGATAAATAAACAAATCAAGTAGTGGATTAATTCATTCAAATTAAAAATGTCTTACTTCGATAATAATGGAGATTTTTGTAATCGTAACTGGATTCTAGTGCAGCGCATTTCAGAACATGAAAACCGCAATTTTCGAGCGTCGCCCTGAAATCTTTCGCGGGGTCGATGCAGTTCTTGTGGACAGGAACGAAATTCTCCCAGTCCTTTAAAACACAGACGAATAAACACACTTGCAACTTACATGTAAGCCTCTTACATTCATGTAAGGCGCCCATCTTTGATTCTTAGCAATTCGCTCGTACATTTCGTAAATTGGACTCTGAGCAACAAAAAGAAGCAAACACGTCCCGCCCGGCCGAAGCAACTTGTACAAATTACTCACAGCTTTTCTAATAATGCATCCGTAAAATTAAAAAGAAAAACACAAGAAAAACTAAAGACCTACGTTTGGTTTTGAATCCAATGGAAGCAGAAGAAGGAGAAAATCTTGGTGAACCCTTGCGGGAATACACTGAGGATGACTTTGTCGGTGATGTCCATTTTCTGAAACAAAAGTCGTTCGTTTTGGAAATGATCTTGAGCGTACTTGACCATCTTCTCGGAGCAATCGATGCCAACTATCTGCCCAAACTCTGGACAAACGGGCAGCAGCAAGTTGCGAGTGACGTCTCCACTGCCCGACCCCACATCCAAAATCACGTCTTCGTCTGACCACTTCATCAACGGCACAAACTCGCTCAACACGATGGCCACATTGTGTTTCTGCATCGCGTTCGAACTTGCGTACAATTGAGCGTTTTCCATTATTTTCTGCAAAAAAAAATAAAAAACATAAAATGTTATTTCCACTTTCGAGAGATGAACTAGCTGGTGAAATAAAAGTTTCAACTTTTTTTGGTTTACTTCAAACTTGATATTTGCAATCCCGCCCTCTTCGATGATGGTATGTCAATTTCTTACTCTAAGGTTATGGTTATAGTTATATAGTTATAGTTTTGGTAATCGACTGTAAACCTAGCCATGGAGAGTCGGAAACAAACAGAATGAGCGGCTTCACACAGTCACGCGTTTTGCCATTTAGTGAGCAAATAAAAGCTAAAAATACACTCAGCTGGTAATTTTTTTTAATGTATTTTGAAACTGTGGCACCAGATTCAGGGTGTTGCAATTTCAGTTTGCCGTTCGAAAACCAAGTGTTGTCTTTTTCAGGATTTGTAGAGGAGAAGGTCCTCTATCTTTTGGTGTAAAAACCATTAATTGAAAACCATGGTTAACCTTCCCATAGCCATGGTGGGTCAGAAAAATAACAAAAATAGTAAAATAACTAAAATAGTAAAATAACTATAATTCTTTTTTTTCTGAAAATTAATTTAGGGGACCAGCTTTAATTCTTCCAAAAATAATTTTACTAAATTTATAATAAAAATAAAAATAAAAATGTTATTTCGATTAGGAATAAGTTAAACCAATAATAATTATAATGTTTACAACATAAAACACCATTACGTGAGCGCCGTATACTGTTTTGCCACTTTTTAGCACTAGGCGGTATATTGAAACGATTCTGCGCATGTGCACAATCTTAATTTTTCAGGTGCAATTACATTTTTCCTGGCCTCAGCACATGTCAAACCAGAAAAATGCGATTGCACCAGGAGAAATAAGATTCTGCACATGCGCAGAAGCATTTTAAAAGAAGGCCAATTTGACCTACCACAGCTAGCAACGTGTGGTAGCCAGGCTTGGCTATGGGAAGGTTAAAAAAATTGGGATTTGTTCTATCTGTAGTGTGGGCGAATGTGAATGTGGTGCCAACTTCAGCCTGGTGTATTATACAGTATATTATACAGGGTGTCCCAAAAGTCTAAACCTCCAAAATACTTGAGATATAAAAAAACTGAAAAAAAACTCATATATAGGAAATCATTCATTGCGAATCTGATGGCATCCTCAAATTTGACCTCAAAGGTCATTTTCGAGGTCATTCACTTGCTAACTTCTAAACCAATCAGGTTAGAGCAAAATTTTCAATTAGAAAGTGGTAGAGCATGGCCTAATTAGTCTAAAAACATAATTTACTAAAAATATTTTTCTACAAAATTTTTGAAAAAACCTACAAAAATTGTCTCTACAGCTGCATGCTGAAATTAAATAATAACACAGTAAAAAAGCTTTACCAAAATTTTACAAAGTTATCAAAATAAGCTGCAAACATTAGATTTTTTTTTAATCTAAAAACAGTAAATGAAAACAAATTAAACAATTAAAGCATCTGTTTGATTAGCTTGTTGCTAATCAAGCTGTAGAGACAATTTTAGTAGGTTTATTCAAAAATTTTGTAGGAAAATATTTTAAGTAAATTATGTTTTTAGACTAATTAGGCCATGCTCTACCACTTTCTAATTGGAAATTTTGCTCTAACCTGATTGGTTTAGAAGTTGGCAAGTGAATGACCTTGAAAATGACCTTGGAGGTCAAATTTGAGGATGCTATCAGATTCGCAATGGATGATTTCCCGTATGAGTTTTTTTTCAGTATTTTGATATCTCAAGTATTTTGGAAATTACCTGGGGAAATTTAGACATTTGGGACACCCTGTATATTATTGTGTATTATATTATTATATTATTATTATTGAGGATTAGCTATGTATTTTTGCACAATATGGGATATGATACATGCAACTTGATTTAAATTTTGTTTACTTTTTTTTATATAACTTTATAATTGGGACGCATACTTGCCGCGACATTACTTACCACAGATACGCTGCAGGAAAAAAATAACGCAAAAAAATTGAAATATTTCCTATTTTTCCACAGCCAATTACAGCAAACCTCCAATTGCTTAGAGACAATCGTATTACATTAAAAATTACCAAATTAAATTACCAATTTCTTTTAAGTTAAAGTACATGAGGTTTGACTCGGGTTCTGATAAAAATACTGCAGATTGGAATTGTCAAGATCGAACACAATTCTATCCAAACCTGCAGGATAGGGACTAAAAAAAAATGATCAAGTGCATTTTTTGCACTGACTCGCTGCTTTGGATCTAGCATTAATAAATTATTGATTAACTCCAAACACAGATCATCTTTAACCCACCTCTTCATCTTGTCTACCACTCCCAAAGGACCGTCAGAAAAACGAAGCAGTTTGAACAAAGGCAATTTGACCACATCGAGCCAATTCTTTACACAAATTGAGCCGCAAACATTTTGGATCAATTTCAACTGATTTTGCTCACTCGTACCCGGAAACAACGCGGCGCGAATCCACATTTCGGCCATGATGCACCCGACACTCCATTGGTCCATTGGATGTCCATAACTGCGGTCGCCTAGCAACAATTCCGGGGCATCTAACTAATTTATGTAGATAAATTTGTAAGCAATCAGTTCAATTTTTCCAAGAAGTAATGACAGTATAATTGCAGCCGTAATTAATATGAAAGATCCAATTATTTGACCAAAAGAAATAAAATTGAATTGATTTTTCGAACGGCTCTTCCAATCCTGGAACAACTTTAAATAAAGTTATGTTTTCGTATGGTGAATTATAGAAAAGTTAGTAATCAAGTGTATAAAAAATTTAGGAAATAGAAATTATTGTATAAATAATCTTGAAAATGTCTACAAATTGAGAACACTTTTTTGATTTTTTTTAAAGAGTAATTTAACTTAATATGGTCATTTATTTTTAGTTGATTAAACTTTTTTCCATAAAAAAATTTGTATATTAATATTAAAAAGGTGAAAAAAAATTGAAATAAGATTTAAAAAAAATTTGGATGGATACGAACGGAAAGTAAGTCACAAATAAATTGTGTGCAAAATCAGTTTTACTTCTTTTCATACACAATACAAGTCTTTAAAAAGACCTCCGACTCAGTGAATGAAATGGAATAATTCTTAAGTTTTCTTGCGCGCAAACATCAAAAACACCTGTTCCAGCGTCACTTGAGTGACCGAGTAATCCTCCAGTTCAAAACGTTCCTTGGCTCTCTCCATGGTAACGAACAGGTGACTTAACTTTGTTCTCGGATCTTTCACCACGTAAGCAACTAAACCCTGACAACAAAAAATGTTTACACTTGGAAGAAGAGGAAGAGAAAGTCTTACTTGATGCACGTCTTGTAGGACAGCACTTGGCAACTTCTCCTGGATATATTTTTCAAATTGATTTTGATTCTCTACACCAGCGTCGACCTGCTTGAGCTTGGCCAAAATCGTGTATCCCTGGCTGAATTTATTTTTCAAGTACTGGACTCCACCGAAACACTTGAATTGCCCATGCACCATGATCCCGATGCGAGAACACAACACTTCGCACTCTTCCATGCTGTGTGACGTCAGCACGATGGCCGTTCCGTCGTTGTTCGACTGTTTAATCATGTTCCAAAGTTTTCTTCTTGCTATCGGGTCGACTCCGGTTGTCGGTTCGTCCAAAAACACCACCATGGGTCGACCAATAAGTGCCAACGCTGCGCTTAATTTCCGTTTATTTCCACCACTTTTCGATAAAATAAAAAAGTAAATATTTAAAAAAAACAATGTCTCTTGGGAAAGGCTTTTATATTTATTTATTTGACAAAAATCCAAAAAATAAGTAATTATTCTTGCAAAATTGAAAAAAATTCATTCAGTTTTGTAGGGAATTAAATTCTTTACAAAACAGGTCTGGTTTCAGAATTTATTGATGTGAAATGTGTAGTAAAAAGAGACGTTTTCAAGAAGGGAAAAATAACAACTTTACTTGTGAAATGTTTGCGAACAAGTGCGAGTTTTACAACAAGTGCTCGTTACCAATACAGATTGGTAGCCGTAGCAACAGAAAGACAATTGCGCGTGAAATCTAATCATTATTACAATCCAACAAATCCTCCATTAGATTACACTCGCTTGTCATGACACAAAAAAAAAACGAATGTAACTTAATAACTAACATAACATTTGAAAACGAAATACAATAAAATCTTCAATCGTCTTTCAATTCTTCTTCATCTTTTTCTCTGGCTCTGCATTTTCCCTCAGCCCGACTTCATTGCAACTCATCATCATCTTTTCTGCCGGGACAGCCTTCGTGAGAAAATCTGCGGGTAATACGTTCGAGGGCATGTGGACCAGGTGGATGTTACCTAGATAAGCGTCTTGACGGACAAACATTAAATGACGGTTTATATGCTTCGTCCTGCCAAATTGGTTTGCGCCAACCACCACGTCCATCGCTCCTGTACTGTCCGTGTAGATAGGAATGCTTTTTGGAATAAGCGCTCCCTGTCCTAATCCGTGCAGCATACTCCGGACCCACTTCAACCCTTTGAGGAGTTCGCATATTGCAAGAATCTCGCTTTCGCACGAGGACATGGCTATCAGCTGTTGTTTCTTTGTTTTCCAGTATATCGGCGCGTTACCCAGCTTGATTAGGACGCCCGAAAACGATCGTGCTGTTTTCGTGGAGCACCAGCTCGCGTCCGAGTAGCCGGCGACGCTTCCACTTGTCGAGGGAAGAAACAACTTGAAGTCTCGGTCCGTCTCCGCGGGTCCCTTGAATATGATGAGAGTTTGCTAACAGCAAACGAAAGGTCTGGTCTCGTGATGACCATCAGGTGCATGATGGATCCCAAAATCCGCTGGTAAGCTCGTTGATCAACGTTGCATGAATCCCCGAACACGTCAAGATCTTGACCCACCACCATTGGTGTGCAGGCCTTTGCACGACCATGCAGGTCGAATGTGTCCAGAATTTCGTCTACATATTTTTGCTGACCAATCCAAATGCCTTGTTCCGTGATTTGTATCTCCATTCCGAGCAAATAATGGACTTCGCCTAATTCGACGAGATCAAAAACTTTTTTCAGTTCCACCAACAGCCATCCCATAATCTTTTCGTCCGAGAAAGCGGCTAGCATGTCGTCCACGTACACCGCGAGGATCAGAATTCCATCTCGTTCCACGTAAACATAGACGCACGCATCGTCTGCAGTTGGTTGAAGTCCTAGTCTTGTGAGCTCGTCATCCAGGCGCTTATTCCAGCAGCGCCCGGATTGGCGCAATCCATAAAGGCTTCTTTCAAGCAGGCAAACTTCTTGGTCACTCTGCGAAAATCCCTCTGGTTGGTCCATGAAAATTTCGACATCTAAATCTCCGTGGAGATAAGCTGTTTTGACGTCAAATTGTTTTGTTTTCAATCTCAAGGTCGCAACCAAAAACAAAATTATGCGTAACGATTCGGTGCGGACCACTGTCGAGAACGTCTCGTTAAAGTCAATGCCAGGGCGCTGGGCATAGCCGACTGCCACAAGTCGCGCCTTGTATTTGCTGATGGATCTGTCGATATTTAATTTAATCCGGTAGATCCATTTACTGCGAATCGTGCGCATCTCCGGCCGTCGCTTGACCAGTCGCCAAACCTGCTTGACTTGAAGAGAGTCAATTTCGCTCTCCATGGCGTCGATCTATTTTTCGCGATCGGGACAGCTGATCGCCTCGCCGTACGTCTCTGGTGTGAATAGCTCGCGTGTGTCTTCTTCTGCGATATTCGCCGTCTCGACGCGCCCCGCAAGACGTTCTGAACGACGCACGCCCGACGCAACCAATTGTTGCTCGCGCTCGAGCTTCTCTGCCTCGCGACGTAGAGCGATGGCGTCGGCTGTCGCACCCCTGGGGCGTCCTGTAGCTCGCTCCACTTCCACTCCATCTGGCAATACTTGTGGTTCTACCACCGGATCCCTGTCTTGCTCCTCCTCCTCGCGAGCAGGCGGATCCGTTTGAGCTTCGACCGGTTCGTCTAGCTCGCGAAGTATTTTGTCCCGGTGTTCGTCCGATCCACGAGCGGCGTTGAGAATCCCTGCCCCGTTTGACGCCTCATCAAAAACGACTGAGCGTGCTTCCACAACGTCTCCAAACTCAGGGACAAAAATCCTGTAAGCTTTCCGTGTGGCAGAGTAGCCAATGAAGACACCTTGTCGAGCCTTCACGTCAAGCTTGCGTCGCTGACCGTCTGGAATGTGTAGCCATCCTACGCAGCCAAAGACACGAAGAAAAGTGACGGTGGGCTTTCGCCCCGTCCAAATCTCTTCAGGAACTAATTGACCGTTTGGTTTGGTGGTCGTCCGATTTTTGACGAATGCAGCTGTCGCCAATGCTTCTGCCCAGAAACGTAAAGGTAGCTTTGAATGTGCCAACAATGTTCTTGCCGCTTCGACCAACGTCCGGTTGGAGCGTTCGGCGATTCCGTTACTGGCCGGATTAAATGGGACTGTGAGCTCGTGGTCAATTCCATTCGCTTCACAAAAAATGGTAAACTCTTTACTGGTGAATTCGCCCCCATTGTCCGTGCGCAGTCTGCAAATCACGTTACCAGTTTGTTTTTCCATCATCAATTTAAACGTTTGGAAAAATCCCAATGCTTGCGATTTCTCCTTCAAGAAATAGACGAATTTCTTCCTGGAGAAGTCATCCGTCAGAACAAACGCGTATCTCGAACCCGACAACGACGGAACTTGAAACGGTCCCACCAGATCAGCGTGTATTAATTCTAAAATTCTTTGCGATTGCTTGCCTGTTATTCGTTTGTGTGGCGCTCTCGTCAGCTTCCCCTCAATGCACGAACTGCATTTGGACAGTTTTTCATCACCGAATTTTATTCCGTGAACTGCTTCGCGCGTACGCATTTGGTCAAGCGTTTCCTCGTTTAGATGACAGAGTCGTTTGTGCCACAACTCCTTTCCAGTCGTCGTTGACGTTTCTTGTGCCATGACGACCGTTTGTTCCTTTTTATTTTCCAAAAAGAACATGTCACCACTCTTCTTGCCTTGTGCCACGAGTCGGCCAGTGGGGTCAAGCACGTCAACAATTTGGTCGTTAAATACAACCTTGCATTTTTTGGCGGTCAGTTTGGGAATGGAGAGCAGATTTCCTTTCAGCTCTGGAACGTACAAAACTTGCAAAAGTGTTATTTTCTTTATCGTCTTGTCTGGTAAGCAACATTCAATTATAATGTCTCCTCTCCCTTTGGCCAACAACTCCGTGCCCTTCTTTGCCATCGTGACCGTGGCTTCAAATTCTTCCAAATCTGCAAACCATTCGCGGCGGCACGACATGTGCGATGAAGCGCCGGAGTCCAGAATCCACTTGGATCTCGTTGAAAAATCGTCGCCCAGATCGACAACGAACGCATGATGAACGGGTATCGTGTACGTCTCTTCCTCGAGAACGGCTACGTACGCGTGTTGCGGCGATTCCACCTGCGCGATCTTTGCCGCTTCCTTCCGTTGCTTGGGTCGTTTCTCGGGGAATCGCACCCAGCAATCCTTGGCTATGTGGCCTGTCTTGCCACATTCAAAACACGCTCGTTTATTCCCGTCCTTCGGTTTTCTTCCACCCGAGTTTCTGCCCGCCTGTGCTTTGAGCGCGATTGAACTTGACACGCTGGTGTTGTCGTTCATTGCAGGTCCCCACTGCTCCTCCGTGAGGAGTCCTGCACGCAAATCTTCAATTTTTGCATCAAGTTTTGAGCGATAGTCGCGCCCCGTGGCGTGGTATTTCGGCAAAAGTCCCTTAGTGGTGTATAAAATTACCTCTCGGTCCGGTATGTCGCGTCCCACGGCTTTTGCCTTGGCCTGGATGGACCTTGCTCGATTTACGTATTGGTCCACTGACTCGTCTGTACGCAATTTGAGTGTGGTGAGTCTGGCGGCCGCATCTACTTGTTTTTCGACGGTCAACGCGGCGTGTTGGGTTTTCAAATGTTCCCACATTTCTTTAGCGCTGGTCATGCTCAAACACGTAGTCGCTTCCTCGTCCGAAATCGTTAATGCGAGAATTCCTACCGCTTCGCTGTTGCTTTTTGCCCACGCCTTGTAAACTTTGTCCTTCGCGTCAAAATCTGCCGCTCCTACAACCGGTTTTTCCGGCTCCGCATCCGTTAATGCACTGGTCAGACCTTTCGCCTCCAGTAGTGCGCCAACCTTGAATCTCCAGACGAAGTAGTTTCGGACACTGAGCAATTCTATTCTATTCAGCGAGCCTGCTGAAATCGCGTCAGCCATTTTCGAACGTTTCGCGCACGTTTCGATCGTTCTTCGTTCTTCGTTCTTCTCTTCCTTCTTTATAACTCCGATTTCTTCAAAGTTATATCACAAACGTCTTCCTTTTTGACCGTGAATCGTGTCCAAACCCGACTCTGCTACCAAATGTGAAATGTGTAGTAAAAAGAGACGTTTTCGAGAAGGGAAAAATAACAACTTTACTTGTGAAATGTTTGCGAACAAGTGCGAGTTTTACAACAAGTGCTCGTTACCAATACAGATTGGTAGCCGTAGCAACAGAAAGACAATTGCGCGTGAAATCTAATCATTATTACAATCCAACAATTGAAGCCTTTTTCTTTTCAAACAAAACGGATTTACCCGTTTAAGTGGACAATTTGGCATTCATTTTAGTTTAAGTCGCCAACAGACGGCGCTAGCATCGGCGGAAGTTGAAACAAACAAAGAAACTTTCATGTCAATTTAAACAAAAGCCTTTTAAAATCAATTTTGGTTGGACATGGCATGAATTCATTTTTCAAGCCTTTAAATTTGAATTACCTGTATGCCAAAGTTCGTTTATTCGCGTGATCTGACAAATCAAAATTAATCAAGGCATCTTCCACAGTGTTTTTGACGTGCCGACAGGGAATTCCGTACAAATGAGCGAAGACTCGCAGCATTTCTCTACCCGTCAAGTGATCCAGCAACGCATCAAATTGGGGACAGTACCCAATGTTAACAAGATACTAAATTGAGAAAGATAAAAAAACCAACACACCCTTATATTTATTAAAAATTCAAGGATCTCTGTTTCACTTGTAATTTGTTCTGTGTGATGCTGAATCCACGAATGGTTGCGTCGCCAGAATCGATGAGAAGATCCCCAGTGAGTTGTCGAAACGTGGTTGTCTTTCCGGCGCCATTGATTCCAAGTAAACCAAAGCAAGCGCCGTTCTCAACTCCGAAACTCAACCCATCAACAGCTTTCAAACAGCCAAAGTATTTGGTCAAGTCGCGAACGACGAGATAATCCGATTCACTCGCATCTAAAAATTAATAAATCAACTTTAACTTAAACCCTTTAACGCACATTAAATACACTGGACTGCGCACTGCAAATGGCACCTTGTGAGAGTGGACGGACGCAACACCAACTTGATGACCGACCGCTGCTCACAACATACGCATTTTACACACAATTCCTCAATTTGCAGTCTAGTGTATTTAGTTCTATATTTTTTGCCGTGCAGTACCGCTGTGGACACGATTCTGCTCAGCCAGTACATCACTGTCCAGTTCAGAGGCGGAATTTTCGGGTCTGTTTCTGCACTTATACAAATACCACAAGAACCGCAACCCATTAAAACGTTGAAGAAATGTGAACCAACATGGACTATCAATGATGCAAGTAAGAAGCAGGTAAACCAGACCGGCCACTGCCAGTGCTATTAATTCTACTGCTATCCCAGGCCATGCAAAGGCCATATAATTGATTTTTACAAAACAACCGTCCCCACATATATCTAGAAAACCAAAATAAATTAGTAAATGAAAAATCCTTCTTTTTATTCAACTAAACCTGCACAGCACTGTCGCAGCCTGTCTGGAGGTTCGGCTTGATTGCAAACCGATTCAAGTAAACTCTCGCCACATATATCTAGAAAACCAAAATAAATTAGTAATTAAAAAATTCTTCTTTTTATTCAACTAAACCTGCACAGCACTGTCGCAGCCTGTCTGGATGTTCTAAGTCTGGATTGCAAACCGATTCAAGTAAACCTTCATTTGAGCCGCTGCACTCGGCATTCTTATAAGCAATGTAAACAAACTTCATGATTGCATATGTCACCGAATAGTTTGGCATTATACTAAAGAGCCATCTGATGCCAGTTCCTTTCTCAAATGTTTGAAGTATAAATATACAAATACTGAGTATCAAACCTGCAAATTTATCAGAAAAAGATAACAGTCATAATTAATTCAGACTACGATAAACATATTTCTTACCTGCTACCAGGTTAAGGACAGTAACAGCAGTAAACCCTGCAGCAGGTGATCGAAAGAAATTAGAAGCAAGATAAACAAAACAAATCGCTGCCCAGCAGTACAAAACCAACAGCAACAATAATATTTCTACGGATCATGAAATAATTTTCAAACTACACTCTGACTCACTACAAGGTTGTCCTAACTACCATTGGTCGAGGCTTTTTATCCCTATGCACTACCACAAGGAAAAGTAGTTTTGTTTATTTTTAATTGTTTTGAGTATTTTAATTATTAGAATAATGCAATTTTTTTTGTATTTTATAATAAAATGTTTTTTCCATTTATGAAATAAAGTTTTATGCCGTTTTTAATTCAATATTCTTTTTTTCAGTTTATTGGTTGCTTTGTCAGGAAAGCACGCAAGTTAGGCAATCGATTACAATGTCTGTACACCTAATGCAATTCTGGTGTTTTGGCATACTTTTATGTATCACTACACATGTGAAAAGGCTCGACCAATGAAAATAATAAAGTTTAAAGGATCCATACTTATATTTTCGCTGTTAAAGACACCGGTACGATCCACAAAAATTAATAAAGTGACCGACAAGCAGCAAACAACGATACAAAAACTCCAATCCCAAATCAGCGTGGAAACCCAGTACAACGTTCCACTCATGCCGCTCATGAATTGAATGTGCTTACATTTAGTCACTCTCTCGTGGATAAGAAAAACAATAAGAGATGAAACTATAATGGACAACCCAAACGGCAAAAAATTACCCATCAGGGTCGGCCTAATTAGTATGCTGACCATACTTGAACTCAGGTATTCATCCTCAGGTTTCGGAAATGGCGCATTTTCCACCCGAAGAGAAATCTCGAGCATAATAAAACCTTTTCAATATTAGTCCATAAAACTGTTGTATTTTTAATGCCATTCCACTCTTTTTCAGAAATACCACACTGTTATCTAAATTTAAAAATAAATAAATAAATAAATAAGTAAAAAACCATGATAATTAATGTAACAAAAAGATACGGAGTAATTTATATGAGATACAAACGCTGAGATTTTAAGACAACGGCTGTGTTTTGACTGCCCATTTTATGCACTGGATCCCCAGCTCTTTAATTAAAAAAATCATCATTAATTTTCTATTTTTATATCCAAAATTGGTTATTTAATTCATCACTTTAGGAACACTTCTTCCATTGTAGTAACTGATAATCCAAAACTTTTAATTCCCAGAGACGTCGACTTAGCTTCCAACTCATCAAATAAATTAGCGAAATGTGACGATTCATCCATTGGTAAGATATAGGACAATTCATACTCTGTTCTTTCTTCTAAAGTGGATCTCGGAATGATATTCCTCACAATATCTGTAATTTTATTCACAGCTGAATTGTTTACTAGGTTCATTTTTAAATGGTATCCAGCACCTTTAAAGAAGACATAAAATTATTAGCAAAACCAATCTATTACACCTATTATACATCAATTAAACCAGTGGTTCTTAATCAGGCGTGCATGCACGCCTTGGAAGTGTTGTAGTGACCCGACTAGGGTGGGTCAAAACAGAGCAGTTTTCCATGACCCACTTACGGATAAAAGGGGAATCGCAAGCACGCCTCCCTTTCCTTGGTGCATTGATATCTGGTCAATGGACAGGCGTCTGCCCTGAGGGGGTGGGGGATGACTCGTCTTCCCTACCATTGGGTGACTTCGGTCACCTGTCAACCCCACTTTGTGCACAGGAATGTACCTCCGCGCAGAGCGGGCAGAACCAACACGAATATCAAACAACACCCACGTAAAACCAACCGTCCTGCCAAGATCAAGCCTAAGTACAAAACTAGGAGTGACCAGGGACAAGGGATTTCTTACAGTGAATAAGTTTGCTTTGTGTTAAACTCCGTAGCGTTAACTACGAGATAAAATAACCACAAGCAGTAAAACCACCACAGTTTAGCGAGTTGCGTAGACAAACGATCGCGCAAGCCTAAACTGTAATAAAACCACGACGAGCGTTCCCACCGCTGTGTGTATCGCCGGGAACCAGAAGAGTTAGCGGAGCAAGAGAGTAAGAGCGCGACAGCATGTGATAACTCTTCTCAGGGTGTCAGAGTTGGTGCCAAAAATAATATTTTGTGTGCACACTTGTAGGTTACAGAGAATTTTTTCTCGACAGGACATACCGGTAACACTCTGAGACCCAAACCTTTCTAATTTCCGGTAATGCTAAAACCTTTCTCTAGACTGGGCACCGGGCACTGGGATCATAGTTGCTTCCCTGGAGCTTGGGCACCTCTTTAGACATTGGTTTCCTTAGAGTTTTTCAGATATTATCAGGTTTACTTGTTCAAATTTTTCAGATTTATCATCCCGAACGAGCCCCCAACTGTGACTGGTATGGTCTTTACTATGGCAGCCTGGGGACTAGTTACCAAGGTGTGGGACGCATAATAACCTAATAATTAGACAGGGAATCCAGATTGTTGGTTGTTAGCCTTGAATCCGTTGTCTAAGGATCAGAGTTTTCCATCTACCCACGTATTGGCAGTGCCGCAAAGGCATGCAACACCGCCAATCGCCCCGTAATAAACAGGGCGGGAACCCCATGGATGACGTGGCCAGTCAAACATAACCATTCTGCTGTACTTACCCATACAGCCCATGCAACCGCACATGGTGGCTGTAGTGGATCCATCATCGTACTACTGAGCGTTGCAGTGGTGAATGGGGAGGAAAGCAGAGTCAGCACAGGGCACGACTACCCTTGCTGGCTTCAGGACCTTACTTCACACGCCTGTCTCGGTTGAGACCCAGCGCTCTTCTCTCTACTCCCCATACCCCTCAGTTCCTTCCTTCCCTATACTGGGTCATACCACTCTGCGAGGAGTGGTGACCTTAGGGCCATTGGGAGGTGTGTGGTAGTGACACTGGTCACCCTTGGGTGGCCAAGGGGTCAGAATTAAATAACATGTTTACACCTTAACATAAAGACTCACCCTGTATATAACCTGAACATTAATTTTCATGGAGTGCGAGACAACATTTTGAGAATCAAGGAGTACCCAACTCCAAAAATGATAAGAACCACTGAGTTAAACGAACGAACAAACAAACTAGCACCGTATTCTTTTTTCAAAAATATAGGTGAGCCACAACACAGCAGTTGCCCCACTCCCATGATGGCAATCCTGTCGCCCAACACATCAGCTTCATCCATGAAATGAGTGCTTAATAAAACGCAGCGTCCTGGACGAATCGCTTTAAGTAGATCCCAAATTGCTCGTCGTGCCTCAGGATCCATTCCAGATGTCGGCTCATCCAACATGATAACCTAAAATTTATTTTGTTATTCAATTTAAATAAACAACTCATATCCAGTGGCATAGCTATGCGGAATCACAAGGAAACACACAACTTTCTAAATATTTGATGAAAAAACGACAAATTTTGTAAATGTTAAACAAAACCATCCTCTGTGCTCATCACTTTCCTGCAGGGCGCAATGTCCTTAAAGCAGTGTCGTATACCCCGGCTATGCCACCGCATTTTCTGTGTTATACTTTTGGTTCACCGATTAAGGCAATGCCTAAATTTAATTTTCTTTTCATCCCTCCAGACAGATCCATGGCAAACGTGTCTTTCTTAGCGGTCAAACCTAATCTCTTCAGTAGAGTGGTTATTTGTATGTCCAAAGTTTTTAAAGGACTTATTTTCAACTTTGGAGGAAAAAAATATGAAGTGAAAATTAGATTCAAAATTACTCAGATCATAACATTATCACACTGTTCCAAAAAATTGCAAATGTTCTTTGACTGTAAGTTTGTCAAAAAGCATGTTGGCTTGTGGACAAAGCCCCAAATCTTTTCTCGCTTTATCGATTTCACTGCGAACATCGAAGCCGTTAACATAGGCAGTTCCTTTTGACGGCGGCGTCATCCCTATTTATTGGCAATACCAATTGTATATATTAAACGCCCATCAAAAGACTAGCCGCATTAAATAAGGCATGCTACAATTCACCTACCCGTCAAAATTGACATTGTTGTTGTTTTCCCAGCACCATTATGTCCAAGCAATGCAGTTATCTGTCCTTGGTAAATATTTAGGCACAAATTGTCCACAGCCATTGAGCTTGACTTTGATCCGTAAGACTAACATAAAGAAATAAATTTAATAAAACTCTTACGTAATATTTGCCCAATTACTTTCGACAGATTTTGAATAGCGATAGACGTTGGCAGTCCTCTCGGATCACTCTCAAACTTACAAGGGGAGGGCACCAATAAGCTATCACAGATTGTTGTAATATTAAACAAGAAGGATTGTTATATCATGCTGAATGAGACCCTAAAATAATTTCATTCCATAAACAGCCAACAATGCAAACAATGAGCTGAAAGTTGGCACTATTTTGTCTGTGTATACATCAAATCTGAGCAATCAGGCCTAGTGTATGAATACTGTAAACAACAGTTGCTAGGTAAAAAATAGTTCCAAGATCCAAGTTCAATTTTATCATTTGAGATTCAATGATGTCATTTCCTCTTTTGATATCACATGACATATGACATCAGAACTTTGTTCAACAACATGACTGTCTTCATGAAGACAATAATAGTTTGTAGTGGTGGTCCAGTGGTTAAAGCAATGGACTAGGTATCTTTCCACACAGGTTCAAATCCTGTTGAGTGTGAAAATTTTTACATTTATTTTTGTTAAATTTTAGCAGTTATTTTAATGTTTGTAATTTTATATTTGTTTTCAGAAAATTTTAATTTGATTAATTTTAATTTTTTAACAAATATAAAATTACAAACATTAAAATAACTGCTAAAATTTAACAAAAAATGAATGTAAAAATTTTCACACACAACAGGATTTGAACCTGTGTGGAAAGATAGCTAGTCCATTGCCTTAACCACTGGACCACCACTACAAACTATTATTGTCTTCATGAAGACAGTCATGTTGTTGAACAAAGTTCTGATGTCATATGTCATGTGATATCAAAAGAGGAAATGACATCATTGAATCTCAAATGATAAAATTGAACTTGGATCTTGGAACTATTTTTTACCTAGCAACTGTTGTTTACAGTATTCATACACTAGGCCTGATTGCTCAGATTTGATGTATACACAGACAAAATAGTGCCAACTTTCAGCTCATTGTTTGCATTGTTGGCTGTTTATGGAATGAAATTATTTTAGGGTCTCATTCAGCATGATATAACAATCCTTCTTGTTTAATATTACAACAATCTGTGATAGCTTATTGGTGCCCTCCCCTTGTTAGTCATATCACGTTCGGGCTCTTTTATAGTAACATCCGTCCGTCCTGCAGACTTGGGACACCAATATCCTTTCTATCAGCACAAAACGGTAAAATAAAATTTTTTTTTTTAAATTACAACTTAGTTGATTACCATCAGGAAAAAATAGAATGGTTTTGGAACTCCGTGGATACCAGGATACACGTTCCCAATGTACCAGGTGAGAAAAAGATATAAAATCGCATCAACGACCATCATAGTTAAGATTAAAAACATAGAAATATTATCTCCCGAAACTGCTTCAATCAGATTTCTCCACTGAATGCCATCCTCTAAAATCCACAAATTACCGAACAACTCATTTCGTTAATTGGGCCATTTACTTTGTGATTCAAATCCGTCTATGATCTTCAACGCCATGCCCATCGCCATGTTTGGTAACAAGGCGAGGCACACCTTATACGAAGTACTAACAAACTGAGAGCGGTAATAAATTGCGTAGTACGGTACGCAAAACGATAAAAGCCACAGGAGAACCGTAACACCGGCAGCGATTGTGGCTGCAAACAAATAAAATTAAAAAAAAAATAAATAAATGCAATAGTTTCAATAATATAAAATCGAACATTTCGCAAATAAAAACAAAATACAACATCAAACGATCACCCAAAATGATATACAACACAACTAGTGCAAATTACGTTTACTGAAGAGCGTGGTGATGAAAAAGCAGAAGCAAATACTGGTCGTGATGTAAAAGAGAAAAATTATGTAGACTAGTTCAGGGGCTGAATAATTCAGCACTGCAAAACCTGATGAGGTGGTAATACACAACAGCGACACAATAATTACGGCACTCAATGCCATAATTACAAAGGTTGAAACAAACCAACCGCACCACTGGATCCATGATGGAATACCCATTAACTTCATTAATTCCTATAACAAGAGAAGAAGAAAAATTAAATAAATGAAAACTGCATTCCCAATTTAAGAATTTTGGTTTTGGGACCAGCTGCCCCTGCGCGCTGATCACTACCCTGCAGCACAAGGCACTTGGTGCAGCTCTGGCCTCCTCGCGAATGATTTTGTTACCTTGATTCCAACTTCTTTCTCCCGGACAATCCGCCGAACAGTTATCGGAGCGGTAAATATGTAACTCAAACTGATAAAAAGCGGGAGAATCATTGTCGATAAAAGAGGATACACTGAGTACCGATAATACGGAGGATAAGGAAATTCTTGATGAGTCAACTAAAAAAAAAATTTGTTAATTTAAAATTGAAATCGACATAAAAAAAAATAAAAAAAAAATTACCACATAGTCGATTGATTTACCACTTGCGTTTTCTATCACAGCCGCAGCAATTGCGTCTTGTAAAAAAAGAAACGCTTTCTGTCTTAGATACTAATCTGAAGACAAAAATAGAATTTAATGCAGAATAATACAATAAATATGATTCAAATTGGTACAAGTACATCGACTTATATGTAGATATTGTACACCTATGGCCAAAAAAATCTTCACTTGCTCTCACGCTGCTCCAGCTCTAAATGAGCAGTTCAATTTTCCGCCACCGGCGGCCAGAGCAGTCTACTTTTCCTGGGGGCAACTGCAAGTTTAAATGCAACTAACACTTAGATTTTTAGTGAATTTAAAAGCAAATTTACCATGTTTTTGCACATATTTTAACACGTTTTTGCACACATTTTAACACATTTTTGCACACATTTTGTCACGTTTTGGCACATATTTTACCATGTTTTTTCACACATTTTACCATGTTTTTGCACACATTGTGCCAAGTTTTTGCACACATTTTGCCACGTTTTGGCACACATTTTACCACGTTTTCGCACACATTTTGCCAAGTTTTTGCAAACATTTTGCCACGTTTTGCACACATTTTGCCACGTTTTGGCACACATTTTGCCAAGTTTTTGCACACATTTTACCACGTTGTTGCACACATTTTAACACATTTTTGCACACATTTTGTCACGTTTTGGCACATATTTTACCATGTTTTTTCACACATTTTACCACGTTTTTGCACACATTGTGCCAAGTTTTTGCACACATTTTGCCACGTTTTAGCACACATTTTGCCAAGTTTTTGCACACATTTTACCACGTTTTTGCACACATTTTAACACATTTTTGCACACATTTTGTCACGTTTTGGCACATATTTTACCATGTTTTTTCACACATTTTATCACGTTTTTGCACACATTTTACCACGCTTTTGCACACATTTTGCCACGTTTTGGCACACGTTTTGTCAAGTTTTTGCACACATTGTGCCAAGTTTTTGCACAAATTTTGCCACGGATTTGCACACATTTTGGCACACATTGTGCCAAGTTTTGCTACATTTTAATACGTTTTCGCACAAAAATGGTGTTTTTCAACAAAAGTAATGTTTTCAACAGAACAAAAATATGTTTTTTTTAGGCCAAAATGGTGTTTTTTAATCAAAAATTGTATTTTTATTTGCTGAAAATAGTGTTTTTGAATTTTAAATTGTTTTTTGCCCAAAAAGTGTTTTTTTTGCTCAAAAAGTGTTTTTTTTTGCCCGAAAAATGTATTTTTACACCAAAAATATCAAAGATACATGTTATTTTTTTTTACTTCTGATCCAGTGCCCAATTTTCATAATAAAAGTTAATTTCATTGGCATTTTCTGAAGAAATACTAAAAAACTCATCATGTATTTATATGTATGGCTAGAATTTTTTTTAGATGTTTTTATATATTTTGCAAGCTTAATTCTCCATTCTTTAGGAAATATTTCATGTTGTTCTCTCACCCCTCCATCCAGAAGTCCAGTTAATCGATTTTGCTGTTCTACACTTAATTTTGGTGCCATTTTTTGCAAAACAAAGTGTTTAATTCTTTTCCTTTAACCATGTTAGGAGTATGCAAATTTTGTGTGAAGTCAAGAAAATAAAATACAACAAAAGTTATGATTTATTTTTTATTATATATTCAAAAATTTAATTTACAATAACCTGGTCCTGTTTAAGTGGATTTGGAATGATATTTATTTAATGTTCACATCAAACTGTATAGAAGAAGAAATTCATCATAAAAACAAATAATAAACCTGAAAATCTAGTAATAGTTTTATTTTATTGAAAGAAGCAAATTCTAAAATAAATTTTTTAATTTGAAAAGTTTGTTATTATTTGAAATCACAACTTTTCTTAGGAAACAAAAAAAACGTGGTAAAATGTCGGCAAAAACTTGGTAAAATGTGTGCAAAAACGTGATAAAATGTGTGCAAAAACTAGGCACAATGTGTGCCAAAACGTGATAAAATGTCTGCAAAAACGTGGTAAAATGCATGCAAAAACTTGGCAAAATGTGTGCAAATACGTGTTAAAATGTTGCAAAACTTTGGCAAAACGTGTGCCAAAACTTTGCAAAATGTGCGCCAAAACGTGGCAAAATGTGTGCAAAAACTTGGCATAATGTGTGCCAAAACGTGACAAAATGTGTGCAAAAACATGTTAAAATATGTGCAAAAACTTGGCAAAATGTGCGCCAAAACGTGGCAAAATGTGTGCAAAAACTTGGCATAATGTGTGCCAAAACGTGACAAAATGTGTGCAAAAACATGTTAAAATATGTGCAAAAACTTGGCAAAATGTGTGCAAAAACGTGTTAAAATGTGGCAAAACTTTGGCAAAACGTGTGCCAAAACGTGGCAAAATGTGTGCAAAAGCGTGGTAAAATGTGTGCAAAAACGTGTTAAAATATGTGCAAAAACATGGTAAATTTGCTTTTAAATTCACTAAAAATCTAAGTGTTAGTTGCATTTAAACTTGCAGTTGCCCCCAGGAAAAGTAGACTGCTCTGGCCGCCGGTGGCAGAAAATTGAACTGCTCATTTAGAGCTGTAGCAGTGTGAGAGCAAGTGAAGATTTTTTTGGCCATAGGTGTACAAGTAGAATAAGATTTATTAAAAGCTTTTTTTACCATTTCCATCAGGAGGTATTTCACTAACATCCACAACTTCCAGCTCGGCCGTATTCCAAATCCAAAAGCTCGGTACCCGTATTCTGTATTTAAAATCGCCCTCAAACACAATACCGGCCCATAAAACCTCGCTCTCCTCGATCCAATCCATATCCAATGTTGGCACCCTGGCTTCCATTTCACCTACGCTATCTACCCCTTCACGACCGATAATATCTGGCACGTTCTTGAGTAAATCCGACGAAGCATTAGTGTTGGGGTAATACAAGATGTAAGGATGATCTTCTGGGTCGACGTAAACCTCGTTCAAAAAATGCATCGGAAATTCCGTGAAATATGGGAAGTAGCTATTTGGTGATGTGAAGAAAGATTTCGCCATGCTCCACATCACGAAAAGAACTAGAGCGAACAAGGTAGGGAAGAGGATTTCCAGAGCGGTCATTATGTAATGCCGACGCTGAAACAGCCAGTTCTTCCATAATATCAATCCTAGTTTCTTCCAGCGTGACATTTCGAAAGTGAATCACTCAAGAATCAAACGGCGGTTGCCACGTTCATTTACTGTCAGCATTTAAGTGTTAGAAATTAACAATCGGAATAAAAGTTGAATGCTAAATTTGTACAATTTTTTGGCTGATATGTAGTGGAGATTAAGTAGAATGCAACGAAGGAAACCCGAGGATTTAACTGAACCAAAGCTCATTTTATTTGTGCTATTATTATGTATACACTTTTTATTTTGTGCTATTAATTTATAAAAATATAAATATAACTTATGTGTATTTAAAAAACTAAATGTCTTATATTTTATATATTTTAGTCTATACTTATATCATATATCTTTTCTCATGTATAAAAAAGATGTAGGTTGTTGCCAGGGAAACAAGCCTGCGAGCCCTATGCTCACACAGGATGTATTGTGCATCCTGTTTGAGCGTTAAGAAGCCAGTGCAAGTTTCAACATTGCTCACTGCAAAAAATTTTGGATTTTCAAAAAAAAAGTCATTGCAAAGTTAATGGTGAAATTGGATAAATTCCAGTTTGGAAATTTAATGGAAAGGAAATGGGAAATATTTTATGGAAAGTTGAATTTCTGTAAATTTTCAACACTGAAAGATGATGTTGTTATCATTTGTACTTCAACAAATAATTAGATAATTATTGTTGGAGATAGATAAATTAAAAAGTTGACACAAATTTTGTAGTGTAACATTTTAATTTGATTCTAGAATTTGTTACACCAATGTAGAGTTTCGGGGTCATTGACACACGTTGCAGGGGGGGAGTCAGACTTGTGACGCTGGGGGGACCACCAGCGCACGTTGCAAGGGGAAATCGAACTCGTGATACTTGATGATCACCAGCGCGCGTTGCTTGAGGGGGGTCACCAGACGCTGCCGCCCAGTGACCACCCAGGCAAGGTAATTATTGTGAGCAGCCAATCAAGGCTGTCGTGGAAAGGGGGAGAAACCCTGGTTGTGTAAAATAAAGAGACACTTGAGATACAGTTGTCAGAAAGCAAAGACGTGTTTCTTGTCCGCTGTTTTCATTTCAAACAACATTCAACGAAAGTTCACATCAGAAGTGGGATAAGACGCCCGTAAATGCGACTGAACAATACGTAGACGATACGTAGACGATACAAGAGAGACGTAAAGCAGACGTAAAACGAGACGAGACGAGACGAGGTTCAACAAGCGAGAAGCCACGCGAAAGGTCCGGAAATAAGGGAGAGCGATTTGCTGGGACGACGCGAGGTGAAATTGAACTTTAAAAAGTTGAGTAAAAACGAGATGGCTGCAAAGCAAAAACGAGCGGCGGTGTTGGCAAAAATTCAACGCGGAGAGCTGCCGGCAGACGACGAGTGGGAGCGGCTACGGATCCAGGACATTAAACCGTTGTTGCGGGCGCGCAATATTGCGCCACCAAAACTAAAGTTCGACTACCTGAGTTTGCTGCGCCAAGTGTTACGAGAGGAAGCGGGAATCGAAGACGATGACGAAGAGAACGACGAGGAAACCGACGAGGATGACGGCGACGAACCCAAGGTAGAAGAAAATAATAAAAATGACGAGTCATGCGAAATGAACGTGCCACCGGCAGCGGGCGGTGCATTTAGTGCGGAGCAAGTGGCACAAATGATGCAAATGATGCAGATGATGCAGACGCTGCAGAAGGAGCCAAAAGAGGTGAAAAATGCGCCAAAGTTACCGCGATTTTCGGGCGATCAAAACGAGTTGCGCACGACCACGGGGTGGTTACAAGATGTCGACGAATATGCTAAAGAATATAAATGGACCAATGTAACCAAAGTGACGTCGGCGGCGGCGGCGTTGGACGGGCCGGCGAAGGTGTGGCACGAGAACGCAGGGACGACGATTCGAAAATTCGACGAATGGGCGGCCGAGCTGAAGCGAAACTTCCCGGACCAGCAGCTGACGTACGAAGAAAAGGAGAGGCTGATCCGCGCACCGCAAAAGAGTGACGAGACGGCCGAGACGTACCTGCGACAAAAATGGGCCACATGTGAGAAGTTGGGAATGACGATCGGGGACGCACAGAACTATTTGTTAGACGGACTAAAAATTAAGTCCGCCGTGTCGCCCATGTATTTCCAACAATACCGGCACATCAGTGAAATTGTTCACACGATGCGAGGCGTGGAAGCCCGCACGAAAAGCGCAACAACCGACACGATAGAGGAAACGATCGCAGCGAAGCCAGTCAGTGGAGAAAACGACGCGGGACCGAGATGTTTTAAATGCGGCGAAGAAGGGCACCAGCGGGCAGACTGCCCCAACGAACTGAAATGTTTTAAATGCCACGAGACGGGGCATTTGTCGACCGTGTGTCCCAACGGGGCAAAATATTACAATTGTAACAAGCTCGGACACATGGCGAACGTGTGTCCAGAGCCAAAGAGAGGACGAAAGTAATCGCCGAGGATGAAAACGGGACGAAAAACGAGACGAAAAACGAGATGAAAACGGGATGAAAACGGGATGAAAACGGGATGAAAACGGGATGAAAACGGGATGAAAATGGGATGAAAACGGGATGAAACGGGATGAAAAAAAAACGCAGAAAAGGACGTATGAGGAGGACGCGACATCGGGAGCGAGGAGGACGAAGCGACGGGCGTCGGCGAGGGCGCCGACGGTAGTCGGATGACCGAATGTGGAGTTTCGGGGTCATTGACGCACGTTGCAGGGGGGGAGTCAGACTTGTGACGCTGGGGGGACCACCAGCGCACGTTGCAAGGGGAAATCGAACTCGTGATACTTGATGATCACCAGCGCGCGTTGCTTGAGGGGGGTCACCGGACGCTGCCGCCCAGTGACCACCCAGGCAAGGTAATTATTGTGAGCAGCCAATCAAGGCTGTCGTGGAAAGGGGGAGAAACCCTGGTTGTGTAAAATAAAGAGACACTTGAGATACAGTTGTCAGAAAGCAAAGACGTGTTTCTTGTCCGCTGTTTTCATTTCAAACAACATTCAACGAAAGTTCACACCATCATATTAACGCGAGTTTCTATCACTGCTTTCAGTTGATTTTGCTCATTTTTTGTATTGAGGCTATGATCATAGCCTTGGTTTATGACTATAGGATTCAAGATTATTGGATTCAAGAGTTATGAATTCAGAATTCAAAATTATTGGATTCAAGAGTTATGAATTCAGAATTCAAGATTATTGCATTCAAGAGTTATGAATTCAGAATTCAAGATTCAGGAATGAATTCAGGATTTAGAATCCATGATTCAGGAATGAATTCAGGATTTAGAATTCATGATTCAGGAATGAATTCATGATTCAGGAATGAATTCATGATTCAGGAATGAATTCATGATTCAGGAATGAATTCATGATTCAGGAATGAATTCATGATTCAGGAATGAATTCATGATTCAGGAATGAATTCATGATTCAGGAATGAATTCATGATTCAGGAATGAATTCATGATTCAGGAATGAATTCATGATTCAGGAATGAATTCATGATTCAGGAATGAATTCATGATTCAGGAATGAATTCAGGATTTAGAATTCATCATTCAGCATCAGGAATGAATTCAGGATTTAGAATTCATCATTCAGCATTCAGGAATCAATTCAGGATTTAGAATTCATCATTCAGGAATGAATTTAGAATTCAGGATTCAGGATTTAGAATTCATCATTCAGAAATGAATTTAGAATTCAGGATTCAGGATTTAGGATTCAAGAATGAATCTTCTGCCAGTTGAATTGTCGATTGGATATCTGTGTGTACAAAGAAGGCGTTGGTGTACTCGTTGAATATAATGGGATCCTTCAAAATTTTAATTTGAGTTTTTCGAATAATAAATTAAAAGAACATGTTTTCGAAGAATAAATAAAATAGAAAACCAACAAAAATTAAATTTTTTAAAATTGAAATGTTAAACATCAGTATTTGAGATCCGCGCTCGGCGGCCGGTCAATTCAATTCAATTATTTAAAAAAAAGTAATCATAGTATAATCCCAGCCATGAAAGGTCCAATTATTTAACCAAAAGAAATGGGATTGAATTGATTTTTCGAACAGCTCTTCCAATCCTGGAACTTATATTCAACTGATAAGATTCCGGATTGCCCTTTACAGTCTGTTTCAAAAGTATAAACACACCATCTATATCTGCTTTCATAAGAGTTGCAATGTAATTGTAGTTCTGTTAATTGACACCAGAGTGTTCTAATATTACTTACTGACGCCAGAGAGTGCAGTCATCCAAATTCAAATTGAATAACGGTTTTAAGAAGAGGTTAGAACAATGCCTCGCTGAAAAACACTGTTGGAACAAGAAATTCGTGAAATCTACTTATTACATGGTGCAGGAAAGTTATTGAGGTACATTGCAGCTGCAACAAACAGATCTACACGTGCCGTACACAATGTTTTGATGCAAGGAGAAATTATGGCAAAAATAAACGACCAGGACGACCAAAATGTATGACTCCCAGGAACAAACGACAAGCTTTTCAATTGTTGACATCCAACAAAATGTCAACAAGAGAAGCAGCAGCAGCATTACCAATTCAAGTGTCACATACAACTGTTTGGAGGAGTATTAAAGACAATAATAATGCAAAATTCATCAAAATGAAAGCAAAACCAAAATTAACAGAACAGCACAAATTGGCAAGACTCAATTGGGGAAGACAGAAGATGTCCTGGAAGAAACAATGGCAAGAAACTGTGTTTTCAGATGAAAAAAAGTGGAATTTAGATGGACCTGATGGATTTTCTTATTATTGGCATGACCTAAGAAAGGATGAGAAAGTGAGGATGAGTAGGCAGCAAGGTGGAGGATCAGTTATGGTGTGGGCTGGATTTGGTTGGGGTGGTAAGACTGATATTGTTATCATTAATGGCAAAATAAACTCTGAAAAATATCAACAAATGTTGTATGAAAATTTGATTGCTTTTGGTCCAGTAATAGGGGGCAATAATTGGAAATTTCAACAGGATAATGCCTCCATACATGCATCCAAATCAACAAAAAAATGGTTTAACGATGAAAAAATTAATGTTATTGATTGGCCTTCTAGAAGTCCAGATGTTAACCCAATTGAAAATTTATGGGGCATCATGACTCGCATTGTTTATGGCGAAAACAAGCAGTATCGATACAGTGAACAAACTGAAAATTGCCATTATGGATGCCTGGGAGTCATTACCACTTCAGCAGCTAAGAAAACTCGTGAATTCAATGCCAGACCGAATATTTAACCTTATTGCAGCAAATGGTGGACCAACAAAGTACTGAATCTCTTATAAAGCAAATATAATCAAAAATCTGTATGGTGTGTTTATACTTTTGCAACAGGCTAAAACCTGAAACCTGTGATAATTTATGATCTAATCAACCAATTGTCATAAAAATTGTACAGAATATGTAAAATACTATTAGGAAATATATTATGTTTGGTCAAAAATATATTTGTTAATTAAACTTGAAAATACCCCAAAAAACTGGTGTGTTTATACTTTTGAAACAGACTGTATAATCATAGCAGGCAAATAATCTGTTTCTTCTAACATGCCTTCTAGTGAGGAAAAATGAATTTTTGAGGCTCTTGTTGAAAGTAAAATTAGTTAATTTAGCATTGTAACTAATCCACACCAACATTGAAAACATGAGATAGACAACGATGAAAATTTTTAGGGACTGCATTAGGAGACCATTTAAGTTGCCTAAATGAAATGAAAACAAAATACTTTGCAACACACCAGCTTAATTAATGACGAAATTAAATCTGGTGTAGTGCGGTGTTTATCAGCAAACACACGCTTTGAGGGTCTTTGAGGGTCGGATTTATAAACGTCGAAACTCAAAAAGACTAAATCCAAACATAATAAAACGAATAACAATTAAACTGTTGGAACAACTTTGGCACATTAGATAAATTTTGAGAACGTTTATTTCAATCCATTTTTATTTCTTTTGAGATACAACAAAAATACAACCGAATATCATTGTTATATTGCTATATCTAATATCAACAAGAATGCTAAAAATAAAAAGCCAAAAAAAATGCAAAGTTTACCTTTTCTTGAGTTGTTGATCGAGGCGTGTTATCCAGCAATGACTTACATGTAGAGTTTAGGGACAAATATTGTCACAGTTCCATTACTTCGTGCGTTTCTGAATTAGCGCGATTGTTGCGCGATTAGTTAATCATTGTATCATGTCCCGAAATTGCAAATCGGTTGTTATTGTTTTTATAAATTGCGTGTGTATGTACCACAACTGATTTACTTCTATATAATGATTGGTCTAATTGTCGCCTGCTCAAATGAGCATTTTATGTTTTAAGAGTTTGTTTTGACATTGTACAGGACAAATCAACTAAAATATAATATTGATTTGTCCTTCCGATAATTTGTGAGGTAAAATAACCTCAAACCGTGTATGTCGTTTTTCTCACATGTTATGTTTTTCCACTGCAATAAAGATGGCGGCACAATTTGTGCTTGTAATGCAAAACACTGGAAATAGGATTGGACTCACTTTATTCGATATAATGGCCCACATTACATTCTGTCATCTATTTTTGGAGCAACCAGTATTGCTTTTTTAACAAGGAGACCTTCGCCTTTGCTGCATTACGGAACATGTCGTGGCCACATAACGATTATTGTGACGATGCCGCGAAGCCAGCCCTATTCCTTGGCCCGCCCGGACACTTATCCAGTGGATGCAGGGCCGTCTTTACACTTTTCAGCGCCCTGGGCTAATAAAACTCAGGCGCCCCTTGCCCAGCACTTTTCTGTGCCCGGCACCCTTCTGTGCCCATTGAGCCCCTGTGTCCGGCGCCCCCCTGTGCCCGGCGCCCCTGGGCTGCAGCCCAGTTAGCCCAATGGTAAAGGTGGGCCTGATTGGATGCCACCCGTTTACACGATCCCATAACCCGGTTTCTTTGTAATAAACATAGACATGTTTAATCCATCGTAAGTTCGTATTATTCAGTTATATTTTCACTATAGCGCACAATGTGTTAAACTTATCTCGGTTAGTTAAGTTGTATTAAATTTTATTTATCGCACGTGTGGCATTGTTGCAGAGATAAAGGCTGAGCAACTTTTACAGCTGGAAAATGACTGGAAAACTGATTACAAGGCAGTTTCTGAAGTGTAGAGACTCGTCACATTTTATAATGATTTTTTTCTGTTGTCACACATACAGCACGTAAAACATGGAGTATTTAAAAAAAATGAAGCTAATAAATAACAAATATTTGTTCATGAGTTGTTGTAGAAAATCAAACAGTAATGTTTTACAAAATTCTAATAATTCTAGTATAAAATAGTACAATTTCTAAATCCAGGTATTGACGGATACGGAGAAGAAGCAGCGGTGGTGGCGACGGCATTATTGCCGTTTGCAGGCCTGGTGCTGGTAAGAACAAGCTCCAGTTGTTGGAAATCGAGTAATCGCTTCACATCTTTGTCCTTGCGTACAACGGTGTCCGGCAGTTTACGGATTTTCAGAATGTGTTTCAGATCGATTCCCAGCTCTTCGCAGCAGACTCGCAGCAAGCGTGAATATGTCAAGTCGTTCCGAGGGATTTCTATCTCAATGTAGTCCGGATCGGGAGAATGAGCAACGCGGACTTTCAAAACTAATTCTAAAAATAAAATAAAATTACGTTAAGAACGGGCAGCACCAAATTTGCGCGACCCAAATTTGCGCCGTCTTTATTTTGACTCAAATTTGCGCCGGTCCAAATTTGCGCAACATGCGTCACCACTGACCGTCATGGCGCGCCTTGGGATACCCTCAACCCCATTTGCAGGGTTTCTTCATCTCGCCGCCCTTCATTTCGCCGCCCTTTATTTAATTGCCGACCATTACTCCCTGGTAGGAGAATTGCTTAAAAAGGTTAGGTTCGCGGGGGGGGGGGGGGCTTGCCCCCCTTGTTAAGCATTCTTAGAAATACGAGAGGCGGAAGCAGCCTAAAAGCGGCGGCGACATGAATGGCGACGAAATGAAGTGATTGACTGAACACCAAGTCAAACAATTTACTGTGCATGTGTCTCACTAATTTGACCCCTCGCAAATTTGGGTCAGCGCAAATTTGGGTCGCGCTAATTTGAATCGTGCTAATTTGGTTTGCGCAAACTTAGGATTTTTTTTACTTGTTTGCGCAAATATGGATCGCGCAAATTTGATTCGCGCTAATCTGAACCCCGCCCCGTTAATAAATATACAATATACACAGGGTGTCCTCTGATCTCGAAATAAGAAACATTACATGAATAAAAACTTTAATTTATTTTTAGACCCCGGATAAATGCATAAATGCATAGAATATATTTATATTGAATAAAACCGAAATTGGCTTAAATTGCATATTTCGCGAAAATCAGTAAATAAATGCCTAAATCGCCATTTTTCCGGGAAAAAACGGGGATTTATGTCTTTTTTTAAGACACGTTTCGTGTACGTACGCAACGGAAAACTGAGGACTTCGCCAAAAACAAACAAAAACAGACACCAGGGGAAGTCCTAAATTAGTGTCTGGAAAAAGGTTTAAGAAATAAACAAATAAAAAAATAAAAAATAGAAAAAAATAAATTGTAATTACTAATTATAATTCATTTACATCAAGAACACTTTGAAATGGCATTAACTTGTTATTCAACACCTGATTTCACTCTAATAAATTTTTTTATTTTGCATATTTTTATTTTTTATTTTGCATATTTTTATTTTTTATTTTGCATAAACTGGACTTTTTGGTGCATATTTCATGCGCATAAAATGGACTTTTTGGTGCATATTTCATGCGCATAAAATGGACTTTTTGGTGCATATTTCATGCGCATAAAATGGACTTTTTGGTGCATATTTCATGCGCATAAAATGGACTTTTTGGTGCATATTTCATGCGCATAAAACGAATTTTATTTTGCATAAATATCCGGGGTCTATTTATTATTAATATGTAGGGCCCGGATAAATCCATAGGAATTATTTTTATTCAATAAAAATCCGAAATTGGCTATAAATGCTTATTTTCAGAAAATGAGAAAATAAATGCACAAATCGCCATTTTTCCGGAAAAAAACGGCGATTTGGTGTATGTTTTTAACGATACGTAACAAAAAAATTGTTTTCTTTTTATTAACCTACCGTATCACCTCACATAAAACGGCATGCTGTTAGGCATGGGTTTACCAGGTTTTTAAAATTGCTGTACAAAAAGTTTATACCGGCATGCCAGTATAAACATGCCGGTATCAGTGTTTTTTACTTTAAAAAGCCCGGATGAATAATTATGTTGGTTTTAGGGCCTAAAATTTAAGTTTTCCTTTATTTCAGTAGATTTTTACTAAAATCTGCGTAAATAAATAGAAATTTAAGGCAATTTCTTACATTTTGAAGATCTAAAAAAGATTTTATGCTTGTTTTGGCTGAATTCTCATTTAGAAAAATTTGTACTCACTTACAACGGCATGCCGGCATAACTCGCACTACACCCGCATGTGTGGCTTAATGTGAAGTTATACGGTAAAGTTAGTGCAAAAAATTTTTAAAATTGTCTACGGACTTTGTGGACACCCTGTATTTTTAAAGATTGACAAGTGCGTGTTACCGTCATCAAATTGATTACTGCAGCCATTTTTCATGATTACGGTTTGATTTGGATGTCCGACTTCAACATCAATTTTATTGCTTATCTCTGGGTTTATTAAGTAGTTAGGAATTATGGTTGAGTTGACATCGGCCTTTACAAATGTGCTTTCGCCTGCAAATTCAAAAACAGATGTAATAAGGCAATTATTGTATGGGGATGGAGAAGGCAGATTTGGTCTGATAATCGAAAATGACAGAAATCACAGAGTTTTCCATAATAGGACATTTTTAAGAAATAAAAATGCATCTTTGGCACATCAAATTTTGAAAAAATTAACCGATAAAATTTTTAGTTTTTACTTTTTCAAAATAATTTTTACCTTTAAAAGATGCAATTTTTACCTTTCAAAGATGCAATTTTTACCTTTAAAAGATGCAATTTTTACCTTTAAAAGATGCAATTTTTACCTTTAAAAGATGCAATTTTTACCTTTAAAAGATGCAATTTTTACCTTTAAAAGATGCAATTTTTACCTTAAAGAAATGATAATCAATTTGTTTCTTTTTTTTTGGTATTTTTAAACCCAACTGTGAAAAATGTTGCAACCTACACGTAATTTAAACCACCTGTATTTAATAGATGAAAAATTTCCTCCTTATCAGCTACACTTGCAGCCGTTTCTCCCGTTTTAGATATTAGTTTTCTATCGGCACCGGTCTGTAGCAAGCACTTTACGATATTCGTGTAACCTCTTTTTGCAGCCCAGTGTAAAGCGGTCCTATAATTTCAACATAAAATAGAATTAATAGCGCACTAGCCTCGGATAAATAACAGTATTTGTACAAACCAGCCGTTTATTTCGTGCTGTGCATTAACGTTAACTCCTTTTGATATTAGAGTGCAAACAGCTTCTTCGTCACCAAAACAAGCGGCTTCCCTTAATTTCTCTTCACTAGCCTTAGTGAAATCCATTCTGATTGCAGTCGATAACTCGGTACGGAAGCGCTGTATAAAATTTTATTTTTATTTTTAATTTTTAAAGAACGAACTAAATTATTCATTTTTATTATCATTAAAAAAATAAAAAACAGTACAAAATCACTAAAATTCTCTAAAAAAAAAAAATAGGTGTAACTAAATTCTTAATTTTCATTTCAGCTAGCACCAGCACGAAACTTCTCGTTAAATTAATAACATTTTCAAATTTCAATGATTTCAAATAACTTTCTTTTTTTTTTCTTTTTAAATAAAAAATATTCTTCAATTAAAACTATCAACAAATTGTCAAAAAGATTATCAATTTTTATTTATTTCAGCTAGCACCATGCGGGCGCTAGTTAAACCTCTTACGGAGCATGCGCAGAGCACTATGTATACAAAATGCTACGGTACTCGCAAGGCTCCTATTTAAAACGACCTGTGTCTCTCTACGGATTACTGAATCATGAAATAGATTGATTATTCATTCTCTTTTTGCCATGCAGAACTGGAGACAAGCGATCAAAACGCCAATCACGTACAGAGTGAGGAACAATTCAATACGTGTCCAAACGAATTTTGTATATTTAGTCGCAACTACGGGCGTAGTGGTATTGATCGTTCTGTACACGTTGATTCCTCGAAGCAGAAGTGGTTTAGAAGTGATAAATCGGAGTGAATTGGTTGCCGATGACTCGGAATTAGGACACAATCAATTAAGTGACAGTGCTAATAGGTGGTATAATGACACTTATCCCCTGACGAGTGTGAAAAGGACTAAGTTTGAATCGGTGTATAAAATTGGCATCATTTCAGATCTGGATGCAGAATCAAAGAGTGCTAGTGAAAAGAATGAGTGGATTAGTTATTTGAAAATTGGTTATCTCACGTATAATTTTGCCGATCAAAAGGTGAAGTTGGATTGGGAACCGAATGCGACGGTTTTGAAGTCTTCGATATCGCTGGATGGACGTGGTTTGGAGTTGTCGGAGTTGGTTGTGTTTAATGGGAAGTTGTATACGGTGGATGACAGAACGGGGATTGTTTATGAAATTGTGGGTGATGAAGTCATCCCGTGGGTTATTCTTGCTAATGGCAATGGACGCCAATCAAAAGGTAGCGAGGAAGGAGTGGAAAATTATCAGTGTTGTGCAAAATACCAAATAAAATACTTTGTTAAAGTATTTTGAAAGTAGCAAAATAAAATACTAGACTTTGACCGATATCGATATTTTGCAGTTCAGTCGAAACTCTTTACAACGAATCGCGGTATAACGAATTATCGATGTAACGAATACCTAAAAATGGCCGGTTTGGTTGGCTGGCCATAGAACTTCATGTTAAAAAATTTTGATATAACGAATTCTCGTTATAACAAATCGATTTTTCGGGTCCCTTGCAATTCGTTATAAAGAGTTTCGACTGTATCGCCGATACCGATAATCGGCAACCGAATATCGGCCGATACCGATACCTGCGCAGATATTAAATTTAAAATGCTCGATATCGGTGAATACCGAAATAACCGCCGATAGCCGACAGTCGATACCGCTGGTCAAAGTCTATAAAATACTTTATAAACGTATTTTGAAAATAAAAATAAAATACTTTATAAACGTATTTTGGAAATAAAAATAAAATACTTTATAAACGTATTTTGGAAATAAAAATAAAATACTTTATAAACGTATTTTGGAAATAAAATTAAAAATACTTTATAAACGTATTTTGAAAATAAACAATAAAATACTTTATAAACGTATTTTGAAAATAAAAATAAAATAGTTTATAAACGTATTTTGAAAATAAAAATTAAAATACTTTATAAACGTATTTTGAAAATAAAAATAAAATTTTAGTTTGTATTTTGAAAATAAAATAGTATTTTCAAAATATTATTTTGCACAACACTGAAAATTACCACGAATGAGTGAGAAGATGGGACTAGAATCAATTCAATGTCACTTTATAAACTGAATAAATTCAGGGTCTACCGAAACTGATCAAAAATCCAGACCAATAAAATTTTTTTTTTTTTTAACTTATAATTTATGTATAAATTCATGTTTAATTTCTACGTTTAAAACTTGTTAAAATTAGCACAATGTTTGAAGTGAGCGACATTGAAAAAGTAATTTCTATTCCTATTCCAGTTTTCTTACTCCATTGTAGGTGTATTAAATTGAACTAATCGGATTTTTTAGCATTTAAAGGTGAATGGATGACGGTGAAGAATCAGGAACTATACATCGGTGGGCTAGGAAAAGAATGGACAAGTCCACAAGGAGAATTGAAGAATTTGTATCCACAATGGATAAAGGTCGTATCTTCTACAGGAGAAGTTCGACATCTAGATTGGCATAAAAATTATAATGCAATGAGGAAGGCCATAAAAATCACATATCCAGGTATAATTATATTTATGGTTGTCATTTTATATATATACAAAATTAGGATTGCACCGAATATTAGGTTTATATTCGGTTTTCGGCCTGTTCGGCCTAAAAACCGAATATTATGTATTTGGCCGAATATCAACCTGGTATTCGGCCGAATACATAATAATGATAAAATTAGAATTATTTGAATTTTGCAGTGCAACAACTTCACATTTATAGGTCAAAATTGCATTTTTTATACAAAAAAATTTAATTTTCACTATTAAGTTGCAATTATTACCTAAAAAACACAAAATGTACAATAAAAATTCAATATTTATTTTCAAAATGAAATTTTTAAAGCAATAATTGCATTCCTGTAAAAATTGGTTTTCAGAGGAAAAAATCATTATTTTTAAGCAAAAATTGCATTTTTCTTTAGAAAAATGACATTTTAAACTTAAAAATTACTTTTTTTTAGGTAAAAAGAATATTTTAGAACCTAAAAACTGCATTTATTAGATAAAAAGTAAATTTTTTCCGCCAAAAATAGGTTTTTTCTTTTTTTCAAGATACAAATTTTTTTTTAAACTTTCGTTTATTCGGCTTTTTTGGTATTCGGTGCAACCCTATATAAAATACATTACCTAAAATATATATATATAATATAATATAAATATAAAAATAATGTATAATATCATATATACATACCGTATTTATATAAAAGTGGTCATAATTCATAGTCTGGCATGTTTTTGTCTTCTGATTACAGAAACACTAAAAATTATTGGAGTCATGAGTGTTCATAAAACTGACTTGTTCGCATAATCGGTCATTAGGTTAAAACATGCATTGTATTGTATACGAAAACAAAAAATCGATTACAACTCGATAATTATCGACTAAAAATTGACTAAAGTCGATAAAAAAATCAATTTCTGCTGTTCGGTTATATAGAAGCTGTAAATAGAAATTTTAGCTATTTTTATGTCGCTAAAATGACGTAGTGGCTAAAATGGGTTATCACTAAAAAAAAATCGCTAAAATGAAGTACTCCGTGTATTTGATTTATCTATCCGTTTTTTGCAGGCTATTTAATTCACGAATCTGGTGCATGGAGCCAAATACATCGACAGTGGTTCTTTCTTCCACGTCGTGCGAGTCATCAAAGATACGATGAGACTTTAGACGAGAGAAAAGGAACTAATTTGATCTTCAAATGTAGTGAAAATTTTGATTCCATTCAAGTTGGAAGAATAGGAGACAATATGCTGACTAGAGGGTTTTCATCCTTCAAGTTTATTCCAGGAACCGACGACCAGGTGTTAATAGCTTTGAAATCGGAGGAAATCGATGGAATTTTAGCGACGTACATCTTAGTTTTCACACTAGATGGACAAATTTTGTTACCTGAAACCCGCATAGGTGATAAGAAATATGAAGGAATCGAATTTATATGAACTACTAATTAATTTAGTGATGATTCAGATCAAAATATCTCGGAAATGATATTTACAAGCAAAATAAATAAATAAAATAATTTCAATTGTTTATTTAAAATAATTTTTTTAGTAAATTATTTTGCTGAAGTACATTTAGGTCACCTCAAAACATTTTCGAAATTTTTATTGCAGTATGGTAATCTTCTCTTAATTATGTTGTCAAATTCAGAGTCCAAACAATCTTATGTTATTTCAGGAAAGTTAGGGGAATTATTATCACCCATAATGCATGCAGAATTCATGGGTCACACAAACCACGGTCGCAAGCACGACAGATGCCGGTCATCCTAGGACGACCACATGTCCGAGCGCGCAACACACACACTTACCAACACAGAGTGACAAGGGTCACCCAGCCAAGACGGCCGAAAAATAAAATCAACTATTGTCAGTACATGGTGTAGTAATAATTCACCGAGTCTGAGCGTAACGGATCCAGGATTAAATCCATCGAATATTCATTAGAATTATTCGAGATCTAATCAATACTAAAGCTGTAAAAATGCAACAAATAAATGTTAGATATTAATTATTTGGGCGGGGACAGTCACGATGGCCGTGAAACCATCGCGGGAGGTTTTGACACCTCCATTCTCCAGGTAGTTTGTTTAACTCGATATTAGAAATATCGTTCACGGGCTACCAACCTGGCGTGTACATTATATTAGCCCTTTACCGACCTTTAAAATACGGGGATCTGGGAATTACCGGCAGTGCGACTGCCGGCGATCAGACTACGATATATTATCGTCTACAACAACCATCCTTACCTCGATGGGGCCAGTTGAGTTGAGGTACCAACTTACAACTGGCAAGGCCTACCGTGTAAGCACATTATACCATATCACCATACAAACATCTCAACTTCCCTTAGGCTAAGCTACTGCTACGGGACCATTATCTAGACTGTAACCAGGTTAGTCATCTCGGAATAGCCCTTCAACGACAATTACCGTTAGGTAGATAGTCGAGGTTGCCCGATGTGTCGATAAAGAAAGAGAGATCAAACGATAACCAATACAATATAGACATATTCAGAGCAACCAAGGGAATTTTTTGGTGGAAACTTGAGTTTATATAGCTGTTAAGAACAATAGGATTACGAGTGGCCAATGAGACACCAGCAGCCACCAGCATCAAGGAATTCGGGGGTCCGATCTAACGATAGGGCCAAATCTTAAGGAGTCCGATTGGTTCTCATCTCAGGTGAGTATAAAACATAATATTGATTCGCTAGAATCAATATTGTAATAAACATCCTTTTATTAAAGTCAATAAATATATTATATTTATTCGTTTTAGTTGTAATAATTATTACAACTCTTTGTTTTCCGTATTTAAACCGCGCGCACATTGATTAAATAGCGCCATTTAGTGTGAACTTTCGTTTCCACGGTTCTATGACCATCACAAATGTTTGCAGTGCTTGGTGGTGTGGGATCCGTGTTCGACACAACAAATTTTACAAACTTTACGAAGATAAAATGTAAAAGACCAAGAAATAAAAATGACATTCCCAGTTTTGTAATTAGTTTAAAACGAATTACAAATCATAGCAGTTGTAAAGTGCCTTTTTTTCTCTTCCAATTCCAAATATTCCGAGAAATAAACCAATAAATTAGATTTTTAAAATTAAGCTTCCTCACGCTCGCCCTCTTCTTCAACATCGAATTCAACGCCCCCATTCGTAGTGTCTTGGAAACATTGGTATTCAGACACCAAATCGTTCATGTTCGACTCTGCTTCAGTGAATTCCATTTCGTCCATGCCCTCTCCGGTGTACCAATGTAAGAAAGCCTTTCGGCGGAACATAGCTGCAAAACGAGCAATTAATTCGGTTATTCCACTCCAAACAAACGCCCAACACTCGTGCTTAAGTCACCAGTAAATTGTTCAGAAATTCTCTTGAACAATAAGTGGATGGCGGTGGAGTTGCCAATGAAGGTGGCCGACATTTTAAGCCCACGCGGAGGAATGTCGCACACCGCAGTCTTCAGGCTGTTTGGAATCCATTCAATGAAGTAGCTGCTGTTCATATTTTGCACGTTGAACATCTGCTCGTCCACCTCCTTCATTGACATTTTGCCTCGGAACACGGCAGCGACAGTGTAATACCGGCCGTATCGAGGATTGCAGGCCACCATCATGTTCTTCGCATCGAATATCTGCTGTACGAGTTCGGGCACAGTCAGTGCTCGATACTGTTGGCTGCCACGAGACGTGAGAGGCGCGAAACCGGACATGAAGAAATGTAAGCGAGGAAATGGCACCATGTTGACAGCCAATTTTCGGAGGTCAGCATTCAGTTGGCCAGGGAACCGAAGGCAGGTAGTTACGCCGGACATTGTGGCTGAGACTAAATGATTTAAATCGCCGTATGTGGGTGTCGTCAATTTCAAAGTGCGGAAACAAATGTCGTAAAGGGCTTCGTTATCAATGCAGAACGTTTCGTCCGTGTTTTCCACCAGATGGTGAATAGAAAGGGTCGCGTTGTACGGTTCCACCACGGTATCGGAGACCTACGTTTCAAAATAAGTTAAACCACTTTTGTTAGCAACTTTGGTTATTTTTGGGTATAAATTATAACCCCACTAAATTGCCTTGGATTCCCACTATAAAAAAACTAAATCTTACACTGACTGATTTTTCCACTAACGGTACTTTTTGTCCCACTAATTCAACTAAGCCAAAAAAAACAATTTTTTCCACTAAAAATATTTATTTAAACCCAACTTATTTTTCCACTAAAAAAACTTATTACATCCACTTTTCCCCCTATTATGAAATGAAGGCCCGGCATCTCGACAGGGAGTCCGAGGTCTTGTTGGGACTGGGTCCCGACACGGGACTAGGACTGGGGCCTTAGCGGGGACTCGGTTGCGAGTAGCATCGAGGTCTTGTTGGGACTGCGCGGAGACTCGGTTGCGAGGGGCATCGAGGTCTTGTTGGCAGGGGCGGATCTAGCTTTTCGGGGGCCCGGGGCTTGAGGTTTTTTCGGGGCCCCTTTCTAAAAATTTTTTTGCGACTTTTCTCTTCTTTCTTCTTTTTTTTAGCGACCTTTTATTTTATTTTTTTTTTTAGTACCTGGCCCAGTCTCGGGGGCCTCCTAGAACTTGGGGGCCCAGGGCTCAAGCCCCAATAGCCGGGTGCTAGATCCGCCACTGCTTGTTGGGACTGCGCGGGGACTCGGTTGCGAGGGGCATCGAGGTCTTGTTGGGACTGCGCGAGGACTCGGTTGCGAGGGGTATCGAGGTCTTGTTGGGACTGCGCGGGGACTCGGTTGCGAGGGGCATCGAGGTCTTGTTGGGACTGCACGGGGACTCGGTTGCGAGGGGCATCGAGGTCTTGTTGGGACTGCGCGAGGACTCGGTTGCGAGGGGTATCGAGGTCTTGTTGGGTCCCGACACGTGACTAGGACTGGGGCCTTGACGGGGACTAGGACTGGGGCCTTGACGGGGACTAGCTTGCGGGAGCTAGCTTGCGGGAGCGGGCGACTGTTGGGGGGCTCGTAGACCATGCGGGGGGGGGGATGTTTGGTCGTCCTATTTGCCCGCTGAAACAGACTTGAAATGCAAAACGTTCGCAAAACTATCTTACCAAAGTAGTAATAGTAATGGTAAAATCAGTTTTTTCTTGCCAATTTAATTTTAGTGGAAAAAAAATAGTTATTTTTGGCTTAGCTAAATTAGTGGGACAAAAAAGTACCGTTAGTGGAAAAATCAGTCAGTGTATGATTTAGTTTTTTTTAGTGGAAATCGAAGGATATTTAGTGGGGTTTTAAATGGGACCCTTTTCTGTATCGGTTGGAGTCTGAACCTTGGGTGATGGTACAACGCTGAAGGTGTTCATGATTCTGTCTGGGTATTCTTCCCGAATTTTCGAGATCAAAAGGGTCCCCATACCAGATCCGGTGCCCCCTCCGAGAGAATGGGTCAACTGGAATCCTTGCAGACAATCACAGCTCTCGGCTTCTTTTCGAACAATGTCCAAAACAGAATCGACCAATTCTGCACCTTCTGTGTAGTGACCTTTGGCCCAGTTATTTCCTGCTTTGCTTTGACCTTTCAAAATATATATTTTTTTTAAATTTAAAAATTAATTTTTTTTTTTAACTTACCGAAAACGAAGTTATCTGGTCGAAAAATTTGACCAAATGGACCAGATCGTACGGAATCCATCGATCCGGGTTCCAAATCGACCAAAATTGCTCGGGGTACATACTTACCACCTGAATTTTAAGTTCGAAACAACGTTAGACATTACTGCGCTCATTTTCGCATTAATTTAGCACTCGAACCTGTAACTTCACTATAATAAACATTTATCCTTTCTAATTGCAGATCAGAATCTCCGTGGTACGTGCCTGTAGGATCAATTCCATGTTCATCCGATATTACTTCCCAAAACTAAAATAATTTTTGTTTTGTTACTAAGCGCGGAATAAAATTGTTTTTCGTTGCCATGGGGACCGATATCAACAAAACAAATATACTAATTCGTTTTTCAACCCTAGTTTTTGTAATATTATATGATCTGCAATAGATGGGAATGAATGACATCACTATTTATTCCCACTTTTTTTCCTCGGAAACTATCATCATGTTGAAGATTTTCAACGGAAATTTGAGCGGATCAGTTTTTTGTTCCTAATAAAAGACATGAAAATAATTTTTTTTTTTTAACATATCGATTTTTCTGCAATTTTTCCCCACTAACTAAAAAGTAAAAATTGATCAAAATATTAAAAACACAGAAAAGAATCAAACCTTAGCACCAATTTGATTGCCACATTGGCCTGCCTGGATGTGCACAATTTCTCTCATTTTGGCTGATGTATTCGCACATCACTTCGAATTATTTAATCGAATAAATTAAAGTCGAAGATATGAGATTCAGCAATAAATATACTAAAATGCTATCCAATTTTTTTCTGCAGAAAAGCAGGAAGTTGATCGAAACTCAAAACCGAACAAACAGAATTATGTTTGTTAATTGAAACTATTTTCAACAGTAGAGGAAGGATATGCAGTTAGTTAGTTGTGACTGCTATGGTCTCTTCCAGTGTAGTCAGGGGACTGAGAACACTTGGTAGGGACGCATACTTCACGTAAATGACGGAGACTTCCCACAATATTGGTTGGTTGGCCTTTATTGCGTTGTCTAGGGGTATGGGGAAACCCGTCACCCGCTGCAGAGGTGCCACAAAGGCACACCGCACCGGCAACCGACCCGCCGCGCACTGGGTGGGAACCCAATGCGTGGCGTGGTCGGTTCGACTTAACATTCGTGTCGTACTTACCTACGACCCACGCGTCCACTCATGGAGGCTGCACAACGGTGGGAACCGTCGTACTGAGTATCATCGTGGTGAATGGTGAGGAGTACAGAGTCAAACCGGGACACTGCTTGTCCCTCCCAGATGAACACCTTCTCCTCTCGGGGAGCTGCTGCAGGCACGTCCTTCTCAGGCCGTGTCCAACACTCAACTCTCTCACAACACTCCCTCCTCACCACACCACTCCACTCCCTCCTCCCCGGGCTAGGTCAACTACCCACGTAGGGGTTGACCTTTGGGGCCGCACGGTGGTGTGTGGCAGTGCCGCAGGTCACCTAGGTGGCCTGGCGGTCACATCTCCCCCCCCCAAGAAAAGGTAGGTCTAAGGGGCCACACACAACACCGACGGGGACACGTAAGTCGAGGCAGACACAACAACGAAGTCAGTCGAAGACCACAACTTGCCGGGTTACCGGCGCCGACCTTCGGTGCTGGTGGACCGAAAACCACCGCACCGTCGGTCAACGATGTTAGCAGCATTGGGCGACAGGAACCACCTCGCCCTAGACTGGCCGAAAACAAAACAAACTATTGATGTAATACAATGTAAATAATAATTCACCGGGCTCGAACGTAACAAGCCCGGGACGAAATCATAAAACAAAAATTAAAATAAAACAAAAATAAACACGGTATATGTAAACAAAAAAAAATGAAAACAAGGATGGGAGAGGTTGGTCAATCCTCTCATAAAATAATCGGAAATAAAGTTACGTTAAACAAACAATGAAAACAATAATAAAAAAAAGAAATAATATATATACAACGACCGGGACCTGACCAAGATCCACGGCCGGGAGATCCACCGATGGAACGGGAAAAACTCCGGTATCCGTTTTCGTCGGGCACGAGGGCTTGTGGCGTGGTGTCTCCGTCTCGTCACTCGCTTCCGGCTCGGCGTTCATGTCCCGGGACAGGCATCTCACGGCATGCTGTTGGGAAAAATATTATTGGGACCAGAGGTCCGTCGTTTGTACAATTCGCGTCCAAGGACGACAGTCGAGGCTTTTCACGGCCCCGGCTTGTCGTTGGACGGCGGTTGCGGCTGAGAGGGGCCTTGCGGCTCCTCCTCAGACTCGGTTGCAACCGCTGCGGGCCCTGCTGGGGCTGGCGAAGTTCTCGCCGCCTCCAGTACAGACCGTATCGATGGTGGTGGGGGCATCAGTCGTCCGTCCTCCGCCTCCACTGCCTCCACCGCTCCAGCCGTTGCTGACGCCGACTGGGAGGGTAGCTGAGGCACCTCCTCCGTTGTCGTCGTCTTGACTGGGGCCAAGGCGCGTCGTGCTGCCGCTTCTTCTCTCGACGCTGCCACGGTTTGAGCAGTGCGGGACTTCTTCCCCTTCCCCTTCTGCCTGCGAGCATCGTGGGTTGATTCGATCGGATCCCAGACGTCGGGGCTAAATTGGTCGGGATAACCGTTCCGTCTATGCACCCGCTTCATCACCACCTCTTCGTACGTAGGCGGGGGTGGTGGTGAGTGTGCCGCCAACTCTGGTGGCATCACGATAGGCACAGGCTCGTGGGACGCCGGTACGAACATCCGTTGGTGACCGTAGTTATTGGTCAACCTCGGGAGCCCGGCCAGCGTCTCCACGTAGCCACGGCAGATTGCCGGGTCGAAATCCGCATGGTCTGCCCCCACCGTCTGCTCTAGAGTCCAACTTTGGACCACGAACGGGGATGGCAGGTGGAGATACCATGCGTTCATGGCAGTGCCCACCGCCCACGCGACGATGCGCACCGTCTCGAACCACCTGATTCTCCTCGCTGCGGCCGATGCAACAGGGGGGATGTTGAGGATTATCCACATCCTCTGTCGGATCAGGGCGATAGCTCTGGTCGTCCTGATGTCGCTCCCGGCCGCGTCCACAAAGCGCAGGTGAAGTTCCCTCCACCGCTTAGCTTCGGCGACCCAGAGCGCCACCACCTCAGCGTTCGCATGCTTGAGGCGTGGGACTGCCATCAGCACAAGCGCCGTGCAGACCACCGGAGCACCAGGCGATAGGTCGGCGACCTCGAGCGGAACCTGGCCCTCGACGGGCTCCAAGAACTCCGCTCCTTCGTGCTGTCCAGAGGGGTGTGGTTCCTGGGAAGGTCCCTCGCCTCCTCCGGCAGCTTCTACTCCTGCGTTGACCATCTCGGGGTCGCCGCACCGCAACAGCTGTGCTTCGAGAGACAAACCCTCTAACACAGACAATTGCAGCACATCGTCCTCCGCGACGGACAACTCCATCATCTCGTCATCTGGCGCTGGCATCTGGGGTTGCACCATTGGTAGTTCGGCGCAAGCACCGTCCTGCCTCTGGGAAACAACACATTCCTCCCGCGGGGTGGATGGCTCCGACCGTCCCGCGAGATTCATGAGGCTACCCCAAGTGTGATGGGGCAGTCCTCCCGTCTCGTCGAACTGCGCCACGGGGATTCCGAGTGCGAGTGAAGCGCAAGCGATTGCTTGCTCACTGCAGCCGGCTTCCTCCGAGGGCATCTCGACCACCTACTCGTCAGACACTCCGGGAAGGTCCAGAGCGAGGGACACTGCTGAATCAGCCTGTACACTTGGTAGGGACGCATACTTCACGTAAATGACGGAGACTTCCCACAATATTGGTTGGTTGGCCTTTATTGCGTTGTCTAGGGGTATGGGGAAACCCGTCACCCGCTGCAGAGGTGCCACGAAGGCACACCGCACCGGCAACCGACCCGCCGCGCACTGGGTGGGAACCCAATGCGTGGCGTGGTCGGTTCGACTTAACATTCGTGTCGTACTTACCTACGACCCACGCGTCCACTCATGGAGGCTGCACAACGGTGGGAACCGTCGTACTGAGTATCATCGTGGTGAATGGTGAGGAGTACAGAGTCAAACCGGGACACTGCTTGTCCCTCCCAGATGAACACCTTCTCCTCTCGGGGAGCTGCTGCAGGCACGTCCTTCTCAGGCCGTGTCCAACACTCAACTCTCTCACAACACTCCCTCCTCACCACACCACTCCACTCCCTCCTCCCCGGGCTAGGTCAACTACCCACGTAGGGGTTGACCTTTGGGGCCGCACGGTGGTGTGTGGCAGTGCCGCAGGTCACCTAGGTGGCCTGGCGGTCACATAGTTTTATTTTGTTACTCACTTTCAACGTGTGGCCACAAACTTTAAACCACGGAATCACGACCGTATTCAGCATTTCGTCACAAACAGTAACGGCTAAATCGGACCGTGTGTCAGTGATAATTACGCAATAAATCCTTATGCAACTTACCTAGTTTATCAAAATAAGCGAATATTTGCACCGAGTTTTTTATTTGAACGTCGTCCATTTTGCAGCATCATTATTGAACGTTTAATTATATTGCCACCAGGTTTGCCACAGTGGCTCCATCTGTTGACTAAATGCAAAATTTCTTTACAGTTTCATTTGTTGAAAATAAATAAATAAATAAATAAATAAATAAACTTAAATTTAAGCTGGAATTTCTAAGGGGCAGAATTTTCAAAGGTGAATAAATAAATAAATAATGTACAGAGGATTAAATATTGATTTCAGACAAAATTCATAAAATATGTTCGTTCAGACTTTTTATTTTTGAATACAAACAAACACGGCCACTGTCAACTCTTACTTGTTAGTCGCTGTAAAGTCGGAAAGATGTACACGGTTTGGTGGTTAAAACCCAACTGACTCTTTATTCTTAATGCCCACGTGGCCTGCGCCCAGCGCCCTCCAGTGGACATTCTCCTAACTATTTACATGAACATTACATCCCTTCCACCATGCGGGAATTTCAAATCAAAACAAAACTAAGTCAAAATCGAAAAACAAAACACCAATCAAATTCATAAACATCAATCAAATTCATAAACACAAAATCTCAATTTGTCACAATAAAGTCATTTCACCACAAAATCTCCAAAGTCTCAATGTTTCACGTAGTCACCATGCCGCTTAGGCGGTTGTCCCTTGTTTGCTCTAGCTGAACGTCGGGGCTCCTTTGGCGGGTCCTTTCCCCCCGGGTCAGGCACCGTCGCCCTCGCTGGAACTGGTATAGCCACTCTCACCGGAAGCCCTTCTTCTTGCTCCCGTGCAGGCTCTGTCTGCGTGTCCGCCCTCTCTGTGACCTCTCCGTCCTCTCGTTCTCTCGCCAGCGGATCCTCAATCGTTCCTTCCTCCTCCCCCTCTTGCTGCTCTCCAATTCCCTTGAAATGGGACGCGTTTCTCACTATTATTTGCTGGCCCCTTGTGGCCGCAATCCTTGATCCCTCCACTGACGACACGACGAATGGCATCGGGTCGTATGGAGTCGTCAACTTGGTTATTTTTCGTCTTTTAACGAGAACCCGATCTCCCGGCTTCAACCCATGCTCTCGAACATGCCGCGTTTGGTCCGCCCTGACCTTCATCTGTTCCTTTCGCTCCCCATCACGCCGCCTCACGTCCACATCGGTCGCGTCCGCGAAGATCTGCGGCAACCTCGTCCTTATGGTTCGTCCGCACAGCAATTCCGCCGGAGACACCCCGGTAGTTGAGTGGGGCGTCGCTCTGTAATTGAGGAGAAACTCATGGACCTCCTCCTTCCAGTCCCTTCCTTCGGTCACGGCCGCCAAAATCGCCTTGTTCAGCGTCCTCATTAATCTTTCAACTTCGCCGTTGGCCTCGGGCCACAGCGGCGTCACACGTCGGTGTCTAATCCCCATCTCTTGCATGAACAATCCAAATTCTCTCGAAGGGAAAGGTGGCCCATTGTCGGTCTTTACGACTTCGGGCAAGCCCTGCTCGGAAAACCGTTTCCTCAACACCGAAATCACGCTCGCCCCCAGCGTGGACGCCACAAAATCTATCATCGGAAATCGGGAGTACTCGTCGACCAGCACCATTAACATTTTCCCATCGGGGAAAGGTCCCAAAAAATCGAGCGCAAGTTGCTGCCACGGCCGATCGGGCATCACCGTCATCTGCAACGGAGTTCTCGTTGTCGTCTTCATACTGGCCTGGCACGGAATACAGCCGGCGACGACGCGTTCCACGTGCGCATCCACCCCCGGGAACCATACTTTCTGTCTCAGTAGGCACTTGGTCTTCACTATGCCTTGATGGCCACGATGGGCCAACTCCACCACTCTTCCCCGTAGGGCCCTCGGGATCACAATTCTGTCGCCCCGCAACACCATGCCGTTTCCCGCGCAAGACAGTTCGTTCCTCACCATAGCATACGGCTTTACCTGTTCCCTCCTCCAACATTTCTCCTGCTCGCCACCCGACAGCCGCAGTGCCTCCCGCAACAACCGCATCTCCGCATCTCCCTCCGATTCCCTAATCACCTCCGCCTGCGTCATCGTCGCTGGTATCCTCGTTCTCGTCACGAACCTCACGTATCGCTCCACCGTGCCCGACATCTCGTGGCTGACTCTCGACAAGGCACCTGGGTGCCGCGACATGTAATCGCTCGGATTCGTATCTCCTCTCGTGTGCCTGACCTCGAATGTATACTGCTGGATCCTTAGGCACAATCTCTCAATGCGCACCGATGGTCGCAACCTTCTATTGCCAAAAATACCCACCAAAGGTTTATGGTCCGTAAACAACAAGAACGACACGCCGTACAGGTACAAATAAAAATGTTCTACCGCCCACACGGCCGCCAACGTCTCCTTCTCAATTTGTGAGTATCTCGTCTCGACGTCCGTTAACGCCCTGCTGGCATACGCCACTACCTGCGGCTCCGATTCCCCGGTCTTCACCTGAGCCAAAATGGCGCCTAGGCCATACGGTCCCGCGTCTACTGTCAAATGTATTTTCGCATTCATATCATAGTATGCCAACACACTACGGTCGCCTAACTGCTCCTTAACGCGGTTCCAGGCCGTCTGATGTTCCTTGCCCCAGGCGAACGTCGACTTCGATCTCTTTGTCAGCTCCCGCAGGGGTTTCAACGTATCCGCCATGTTCCGGATAAACCTTCCGCAATAAATCACCATTCCAAGTAGGCTCTTTACCTCCGACACCGTCCTCGGGATTTCCATCCTCGTTACTGCCTCCACCTTCCGTGGGTCGACAGAGATTCCCCTATGCGAAAAAACGTGTCCGAAAAAAACCAGCTCCGACCTCCGCAATTCGCACTTCGCACCATTCAATGTCAACCCCCTCTCACTCAATCGCCGCAGCACCCGATGTAATGTCTCGTCGTGTGCTTTCACCGAACTTCCTACTATGAAAATGTCATCCACTATATTTATGCATTTTGGTATTCCTTCAATAACCTGTCGTATCTCGTCCTGGAAGACCTCGGACGCTGAGTTCACCCCAAAGAAAAGGCGCTTAAATCGGAATAAACCGATGTGCGTGGCGAAAACTGTATACTTTCTCGACTCCTTGTCCAGCTCGACCTGGTTGAAGCCATGGACCAGGTCGAGCTTCGAAAAAACCGTCGCGCCCTCAGCCAACGTGATCAAATCCTCGAGTCGCGGCGATGTGTGTCGTACCCTTTTTATCGCTCTATTCACCTCGCGCGCGTCAACGCATAGTCGGATCGCGTCGGGGTCGGCGTCCTTCGGTTTATCGACGCAATGGATTGGTGAGACCCACGGAGTGGGCCCCATGTCCTCCGTAATTCGTTCGATAATATCCATGTCGACCATTCGCTGCAACTCCTTCTCAACCTTCTTCCTGATTTTGAAAGGCAGTGGCCGGTAACGCTGCGCGACCGGTACTACGCCTTCGTCGACGTGCAAATGGACCTGGCAATCTTTCAACTTGCCTATCCCCTTGAATAGCTCCGGATATTGTCTCTCGATAAGGTCCTCGAATCTATCTCCTTTGATGGCGTTCACAGTTTTCACTATTCCCAAGCGCTCGGCCGTCTCGTAACTCAAGAGGGACTCGCCCGGACGATCCACAACGTACAACCTCGCCTCCACCGTCTTCTTACCATATCCCAAATTGACATGCATGCGTCCCATCAGTGGCAACGGGGCCTCCGCGCCGTACGTCATCAACCTCGCCGTGCTCTTCTCCAATTGAGGTTTCGCCTTCAACGCCAGGTAAACTTCCCTACCCAGAACGTCCACCGATGTCCCAGAGTCTATAATAAATTTTATTTCCTCTCCCTTCATCGTCAACAATACCTCCGGCATCTTTTTCTTACTCTCGACACCAGTCGCGCACATCCCGACCACGAAGATTTCCTCATCATCGTCTTCCTCGAAAAGGCTAAGCCTCTGCACCGGTTCCGGTCGGCTAGTCCTCTTGGCTCCCCTACAAAATCGCACGAAATGGCCAGTCTTTCCACAACCCCGACAAGCCACATTTTTCGCCGGGCAATCCTGTGGCGTTGGATGCGGCCAGGCGCGCCCGCAATTAAAGCACTTCCTTCCTCCCTCTCGCGTCGCCTCCACGTTCCTCGCGGCGCCCGTCCCGCCTCGCTCAGTCACCGTCCTTCTACGTCCCGGCTTTGTATCGTCCTCCCTTCGACCGACGCTTCCTGTTCGTACCAAATTGACTTCTCCTCCATCCGCCTTCGCCGTCCCCTCCATTTGCTTCGCCTGCCAATCTGAGGCTTCATAGCCTCTGCCCAAATCCAGAAACTCTTTCAGTGTCGATGTGGCGTCTCGCAACCCCTGGCGTCGTAACTGATCCATCGTAGTTCCCAAAATTAATTGATGTTTCACCTCTCTGTCTATTGAGTTGAAGTCGCATCCCACCGCCAGATGTCGCAAGCGTACGTGGTATTGATCGATCGTCTCTCCTTCCTCCTGCCTCGAAATACGGAAATTATAAACACAAAATTCTAAATTTTTGCGCGGAATGAAATAAGTTGTCAACGCGTCTTTAATGTCTGCATAGCTATCCTGCCCCGTCTTCCGGACCGTCTCGTGAATCGCGTAGACCTCCTCCCCGGCGCAGTGCAATAACGTCGCCATTTTCCTCGTGTCATCGGTGATCCCTGCCGCTATCATGTAGATCTCAAGACGCCCAATCCATCTCGTCCACCTCTGACTCTGCGTGTTAACGTCCCCATGTACGTCGAAAGGCGAGATCGTTGCCTGCAGGAAATTTGACGCGCCCGTCGCATTGGGCGCCGCCATTACGACCTTGAGTTCACTAGTCGTCTCCGCCACTTTCTCTGTCTCGCTCATATTTATGTCCACTCACGTTCATTCAGTCCCACACGTTCCGTCGTAATCCACGTTAGTTCACACAATTTGTCCTTTATACACTCACAACTGTCATTATTTTCCTCGTCGCCAATGTAAAGTCGGAAAGATGTACACGGTTTGGTGGTTAAAACCCAACTGACTCTTTATTCTTAATGCCCACGTGGCCTGCGCCCAGCGCCCTCCAGTGGACATTCTCCTAACTATTTACATGAACATTACAGTCGCCATCATTACCACCCTCATCAACATTATCTACAAGTGCATCATGGGGCGGTTCGCCAAACAGTAGCACCAGGAACACACCGTGTTGTTTAGCCATCAGCTGCAGCGCACCAACGTCAAGTCTCGTTTCATCAATTTGAAAAAGCAATATCAACACCCTCAAAGAATCGATTTTTAACAGATCCTCGATCCCCGAAGGCCCCAACAAGGTGCACCAATCCATTTGCAACCATCTGAGCTTCCGGTCTGGACCGGCAGACCCGAACAAACGAGGAAGAAAATTAATAGCGGCACGAGCCACCGACGAATGACCGGAATCCGACGGACTTTTCTTCGCCATCACGTCGGCCAACTCGCGCGCAATTTTATTACTGAATCCGGAGCAACGGACCAGACTGAGTTTCTCCAAATTGGGACACATGGCCAACAACTCGAACAAATAACCGGAGGTCACCCAACGGTCGATGGGATCGGACAGGCCAAATTCCTTCAACTTATCGAACCGAATGTCGCGCAAACGAGCTCGATCGAAACTGTCGTTTTCCTCCGCTATGTTCAAGTCCGAATCGAAACGCATGTCGACCGTCAAGGTGTCTAACTGCTTGAATTTCGTCAAGCTCTGCAGCATTTTTAGAGTGAACATATTCGGAGTGATTACGATTGTGCTAACTTTAGGACACGCAATGGCGCCCATTTCCAGCTTCTGCTCAATGTCGTCGTCAGGGTGCCACAATCCCAGCGTTTTCAAATTGTTTGGCAGCGGTGGCGCGCCGGTCGGCAGCAGCGCGTTGAGCCATTTTGAATGGTAAGTGTCCAAATATGTGATCGATTTCATCCTGTTGAATATCAAGAGGTAGCATTCCATCGAAAATCTGTCGCTAAGCGCGTCCGTTTGCAAGGTTTTGCAGAGTGTGGAGTTCTGCGAGCAAAGTTTCTGCACGAAATGTTCCGTTGCTAGAAAGGCCCTGAGCTCGGTGAGTGGCAGCCGAGCGATGTAGGTCGCCGCGTCGTCTTAAACGAAGTTTAAATAAATATTCAGTAGACGGAGGTTTGGCAAAGTCTGGCATATATAATTTTGGAAGTGGTGGTGGTCAGCGTATATCCTTCGGATAGTCTTAACACCATCAGATTCTGCGCAAGTAGATAGAATTAGTGGAATTAAAACAAATTTTTTGCAAGAACGTCGCGCACAGAAATGGCATACTGTATCCCTATTTTTGAAACTTTTAATATTTGAAATTTCTCAGAAACTATTTCTCACAAGTAAAAATGGTTTTAGGAGTATTTAAAGGATTGTTAGAGCTATCATTTCGTTAAAAGTTTTTTGGAAAAAAATGAATACTGTAGTTAAAGAGAAAAAAATTAAAAACTCCAAAAAGTGACAATTTACAATATTACAATATTTACAATATTACGAAATGTGCATTTTTTTAAGCAATTTTCGTTAGAAAATGCAATTTTTTGCATAAAAATACACTTATACATAATATTCAGACCAACTTTTAGTAACGTATTAATGTGTTGTATTTTCTGACTAATTTCTTCCCTCTAAACAAATTTCAAGTCCCATTACTGTGTGCGGACAGTACTCTTTGCCTACTCACTTCCAACTTGTGGCCACAAACGCTAAGCAAAAAATCGAAATCAAAACTTGGACTCATACGCAGCAACTCCAGTTCTTCCTGCTCCTCGTGTACAAACAGAGCGACGTCCCACGCACCTGGCTCGCGAACACTGTTGTCCCAAAACTGCGAGTCATTCAACTTCCTCAGCATTACGAACATTACGAGCTAAATCAAACAATTTCACATTAATAATTCCAAAAAAATCCATAAATCCGTGACACTCACCTGGTTTATCCACGTCTGGACTGGGTTCGTAGGTACCACTCAGAAATCCGAACAGGTTAGGAGGCCAAAGTAAAGAAAAGAAAAAATTCCCAATGTCTCGAATCGCCGCGAATTTCCACGTATCCCGCCGGGCTTGCCCATCAATGACTTCGTCGAAGTAATCCATTAATTCCAGCGTGGTACTCACTCGGTCGTCCTCCATTTCTTCAACAGGACGTTCAATAATACGCCCGAATAGATTTTTAATAGAAATATCCTCTAATGATTGCATTTTCGACGATATTCCGACGTGAAATTTTGGTCTTGGTCGGGCAGTTCTGACTTTCAAACAAGAGTTACTGCAGCAACGGGTAAACAAACGTGGAACTGTCGATCAACAATCAACGAAATCTAGCGAAAAGCAATAACATAATCTGTAAACAACAATTGTTACTCCTGCGAGAGAAAGGCAATGAGTGCACTTTCGCTTACAAAGGATCATACAGGTCCATAAAACTTCCCCAAGATCTTAGGGCGCGGACGTAATTATCCGATGGGACGCACGTGTTAGCCTTTGCTTCGATGACATCGAGTTGGTCAGCCAAACCGCTGGCTACTTTCGCAGGTGCTCGGTAGTATTGAATGAATTGATTGTTGTCAGCTAATGTGTTCTTTATATAAGCTAAACGTCGATCACGTAGCGTATTTGTGCCGTTTTGGTAACGTTAATTGAACGTTTCATGCAAGCGTTTTGCAAGGAAGCCAAACCATGAAAAATCACGTTTCTGTAGTTTAATCGCTCTAAATGCCGACATTTGTATTTTTTTTTACGGTGCACGACTATGTAAACATCTGGTTTTAATTTAATAGAGTGAAAAAACTTGTAGTCTAACACTTGTAGTTTAGCACTGATGGCTTCGCTGCGATGCACATGCGATTGGGAAGCAAACCAAGTGAAATGTATGTGAAATCTTGGACAAGGTGTCCAAGGGGAAATCAAATGTAAAAATGTAAATTTTATTATAAAAACATGCTAAAATCACGAATTTGTGCTTGAATTCCCGTGCTTGTTTGTGGTTGATGTCGTATAAATAACGACGACGGCGTGTGGGAGTTACTCCCGGACATCCCCGGCAGCATCACCAGTCTCGAGCTGCGCAACTTCACCATAGGGACCTTAACGGCCGCTCATTTCACCAGCCTGAGCAACGTGAGAAGACTGACGCTGGAGGAAACGCACTTGCAGAAAATCGAGGATGGGACGTTCGTTCACCTGTCTCGGTTGGTGTTTTTGGATTTGAGTAAGAATTCGCTGGAAAACATCAGTCGGAGCACGTTCTCGGGGCTGATCGCGCTGCAGTCCCTCGACCTGTCCAACAACCGACTGGCGAACGTGAGCGACGCTTTCGCGGACTTGGAGAACGTCAAGGGATTGAATTTGCGCGACAACCAGTTGAAGTGCTTGACAGGCGAGACGTTCGTCGGGCTGCAACGAGTGCAGTTCTTGAATCTCGGCTCGAATCGCGTGGTCTCGATTGAGATCGACACGTTCCGCCCGCTTTCGCATCTCACGAAACTCATCGTCAGCAACAATTCCTTGTCGAACTTGACCCGCTTGGATTTCTCCAGCGCGCAACTGTTCGACATCGACATTTCGAACGTTGGACTGCTGCGCATGCCGCAATTGTCGACGGGTACGGTGATCTACCTTTGTTTGAAGAAAAACAACTTGACGCGCATCCGAAACGGCGATTTCGACGAGTATCCGCATCTGCAAATCTTCGACTTAAGAGATAATCAAATAACGGAGATAGAGGCGGCCACGCTCGGCAAGCTTGCGTCGCTGTTTTGGCTGAAGCTCAACGGGAATCTCTTGCCCACGGTTCCGGTCGATTTGCCGCCCGCACTTCAGACGTTGCACATGGAGGAGAATCGACTGGAAGCGCTCCCGTCCTACGCTTTCCGCGGTCTGGTGAAAATGGAGGAACTTTTCCTGCAGCGGAATAAGATCAAGGAGATGTCCGTTTGTGCTTTTTGCGATTTGTCGAGCGTGAGCATTTTGGAATTGCAGTCTAATTTGATCGAAAGTGTCCGGGAAGGCGTTTTTGCAAATCTGTCGCAGTTGTTTCGGCTGGATTTGTCGGAGAACCCGCTGCAAGTGCTGCAGGCGTCGTGCTTCGTCGGTGCAGATTCGCTGCGGCTTTTGCGCTTGTCGAAGGTGAAAACGGTGCCGCGGTTCGACGAAGGTTTGTTCGAAGCTTTGAAGCGTTTGGATGTGTTGCAGTTGGACGAAAGCCCCGGGATTGCGCAGTTGGTTTTGAATTCGACGCGCGTATTGCACTCGCTGCGCAATATCCACGAACTATACGTTATGAGCAACAACATCCAGAGTCTTCGGCAAGACTTTGTGCACTTCTTTCCCGCGCTTCGCGTGATCGATTTAACCGGAAATGACTGGCACTGCGATCCAGGTATTCTGTGGATGGCGCAGTGGATTAAGAAAGAGGAAGATCGTTTCTACAACAGTTACGGCATCCAATGTAAGACGCCGCGGGAATTTCGGAACAAACTTGTGGTGACTTTAACCGAAGCGGATTTCCCGAGTATCAAAACAAGCACTACACCTGTGCCAGTTACTACCAGTACAACAACAACACCACCAAGAACTACAACAACAACAACTACTACTAAAACAATTGCAACCCGAAAAACATACCCAACTACATCAAAAGCAACGACAACCACTCGTAAAACGGATCCAACGACACCAAAACCTCATAAAACGGATCCAACATCGTCAAAAACTCGTCAAATAACAGCAACAACAAATCGTCAAACGGATCAAACGAGAACTCGTAGAAGAACAACAACTGCACAAATTGTACGACCAACAACTACAACCACTTTGCTGCCTGTGACAACTGAACCAATCACTTTTGAACCCACCACAACACCCGAACTGCAGACAACATTGTCTAAAACTAAAACACCTTCAACCGAAACGACTCTTGCCGCCATTGACGACACGCCGGACGACCGACAGTTCCTGATTCTGGTCACTTCGTTGGTAGCGGGGATTTTGTTGGTGGTTGTGGGTTCGGCTTCTGCAATCCTCGTCTACAGGTGCCAACACAACGGCTCGTCTGCCGGCGTGTTCAAAAGAGACGGACATATATCTTACTCGCCGCAACGCGACGAAGTGTCCATTGTGACGGCGTCTGAAGGCGCGTTCAGACTTAAGACGGCCACTCAGAGTTCTTGATTCTGGTCACCTCGTTGCTTGCGGGAATCTTGTTGGTGGTCGTGGGTTCGGCTACTGCAATCCTCGTCTACAGGTGCTTTCATGTCCGCTATCCGCTCCTCTATTGACATTTGTAACAATACTAACTTTGTAAACAATAAACTTGCTATTTACTATTGTAAACAATGTCTTGGTTGTCAGGGAACAAACCTGATAACCAGGGCTTGAATAAATCAGTCGTGACTCAAAATCGTTCGAGTTATATCTCTTTTGTTGATCTTTCGTTTTACACATAATTTTAGTTGAAATATATTAATTTCACCACATTTTAATCGGAATTTTGTATTGAAAATAAAAGGAAATAAAGTCACATTTTGTTTCGTTTTTTTTCAGCACGTATAATTATGTCGTTGATTAATTCACTTCCGTTGAACTCGTTAATTGTCTAGCTGCATTACCAAACGATTTTTATTGCACTTTTGGCTCTTATTGAACAAAAATGCTTAAAAGTACAATGGTGCTTATTTCGTCTTGTTTTGTCTTTTTAGTTTGTTTTTACTTCAAATTTTTACATCAGGATAATAAACGTAATGTCAATGCAAGTAATGGTTATGATTATGATTACGGTGATTACGGTTGTGCATTTAATAAGGCCAATTTAACATTAAATAGGAAAAAGTGCAAGTTTTTGCGTGCTTGTGTCCAGTTTCTAGGGCTGAACATTTCCAAGCAAGGAATCACGCCCGTAGACTCAAAGTTGGCTCCACTCCGCAACGCCATGCAGCCCACCGACGTGCTGTCATTGAAGTCGTTCCTGGGGCTCATAAACTATTATGGTAAATTTATTCATAATTTATCCACTTTACTAGAGCCGCTTTACCGCCTGACGCGTGACGACACTCCGTGGACGTGGGGATCAGAACAGCACAAGGCTTGGACGAAGGTCAAGGCTGCAGTGACTGTCGATTCAGCGTTGGCTCATTACAACGCCAAAAAACAACTCTATCTGACCGTTGACGCCTCGCCCGTTGGTGTGGGCGCCTTTATTTCTCACGTAGAAAAAGGAATCCATCGTCCGATTGCCTTTGCCAGCTCCCTCTTGTCCAGCGCGCAGAAAAATTATGCGCAAATCGACCGCGAAGGTCTTGCGATCGTTTATGGCGTTCGTCGATTCCATCATTACCTGTTTGGAAGAAAATTTATTTTGCGAACTGACCATAAACCGCTGGTGGCCATTTTCGGAGAAAAGAAAGGATGTAATCAAATTGTCGCCGCTCGCCTGCACCGGTGGGCAATATTCCTAAGCGCCTACGATTATGCTATCGAGCATGTGCCCGCTGTCGACAATCAAATTGCAGACGGATTGTCTCGCAATCCTCAACCCGTGGTCGACGGTCGAGAAGACCTCGATATGCACGTTAACGAAATATTTTCCGTTTCTCTTTCTCAGTTTCCGGTATCACAGGCAGCTTTACGTGAAGCATACGACGCAGACGCCCAATTGCAGGCAGTTCTGCAGTGCATCCGAGACGAATGGAAATCAAAGACACCTGACTTAATAAATTTTTATAAGCACAGGTCCGCCTTTTCCACACATGGACCATTCGTGTTCTTGTCTGAGCGTTTGGTCGTGCCAGAGCAGCTTCGCCGTGCAGTCCTAACCGAGTTACACGCAGGACATTTCGGAATAGTCCGTATGAAGTCACTTGCTCGCGTGACAGTTTGGTGGCCGTCAATCGACCGTTCACGCGTTCACCTCGATTTCGCCGGCCCCTTTCATGGCAAAATGTTCCTGCTGGCAGTGGATGCGCGGACTAAGTGGTGCGAAGTCCGAGCGATGACCACCACCACTTCCAAAGCGACGATTGATGTCCTCAAGTGTTGGTTTAAACGCCACGGTTTGCCCATCCACATCCACTCCGATAACGGGCCGCAATTTACTTCGGCGGAATTTGTTGACTTCTTGTCACGGAACGGCATCCGACACACTCGTTCACCGCCTTTCCACCCAGCCACCAACGGAGCTGTGGAAGGCTTCGTGAAGACCTTCAAAACTCAAGTCGGAAAGTTTTTAAATTTGAATTTGAACATTTTAGAAGCCGTTGACCAATTTTTAATTGCCTATCGCTAGACGTCGCATGTTTCAACACGGACTACGCCGTCCGAGGCATTCCTACAACGAACTGTACGAACTAGATTGCACTTGCTGAACCCGCGCTTAATGCCGGAACCAGCAACTGTAGAAACGCGACGTTCCTTCGAGCCTGGGGAATTGGTGTTTGCGCGCGACTATTTGCACGCTTCAAGATGGGTTCCTGGCATAATTTCGCGAAAAACATCGTCCACTACGTACGATGTGGCCGTCGGAAACACCATAATTTGGAGCCGACATGCGGACCAGCTCCGGAAACGCCAGACCTTGCATGCTCAAACTCCGGGGGGGGGGGGGGGAGGGAATCGCGGACGTTTTCCTTTGCTGATTGATGACTCAAACCCGAGGGACACACAGCTCGTGACACAACCGCCGGTTTTGGACGCTCCTCCCAATTCTCCCGATCCCCTAAATGTTCGTGACGCAACCCCGGCTCCTACACCGCTTCCTGTTCCCACCCATACTCCTGTTGTGCCGTATCGCCGCCCTCAGCGCACGCGTAACCCGACACAATTTTATGGATTCGACACTAGAGATTAAGTGTACTTGTTTTTATGTATTAATTGATTTGGTTCATTGTCATGATTTAGTTTTATTATCTTTTGAATCTGATTAATGTGCCATTAATGGGGAATGATGCTGTGTTCGGACTTCACTGCATGTTTTGTGTAGTGACGTTATCTTTGCCTCAGGCGCTGTACCCCCAGCGCCACCTTGTAGCTTGACCCCGAATAAACCTCACTTGTTAGTTCTTAGCCTAATATGACTAACCTTTCATTTCAACCATCCTCAACATAAATTATAATTAGTAAGATATATACTAATTTCACTATTATGTCTATTTGTGTGTGTATGTTTGGAGGCCTCTGCTGTTTTTTTAAAAAAAGAAATTTTGGATCAAGGAAAAAAAAGACTGACAAATTTGAAACTGCTTGTGCATGCATGTGTGTGTATGTGTGCGTGCAAAAGGTACAACTGTGCCCATGATGTAATTTTTTTTTACCATGAAGACTTTTGGCATTGAGAATCTACTCATGTAGCCATCTTTCAAATGGTGCTGATAACTTTTTGATCTTAACTACATTTTTTTTTATTTGGTAAAAACGATTTGTCATTTGGCAAATTTTTAGTATGGATTCAAATTTCGCAGGGATACAGCATAAAAGCCTTTTTCAAAAACTTAGTTTTTTTGGTTTACTTGTTATATTCAAAAATTGTTAGGAAATGAAAAAATTCTTGACTTGCAATATCTTTTTCAAAGATATCCAGCTTGCGAAGAAAAGCAGACACACTTTGTATCAGATCACATATTAATTTTCAATTTTCTTGTAATTCAGTGTTGAGCAAATTCAAATATTTCAGAATGTCTTTCAGGAAAGCCACAGCTAGCATATTGCGCTCATTTGTTATGAACTCCAAGTGATTTCTTGCTTGCTGCGTATCCAAGTTTTGCAAGAAGAAGGTTACTTGTACTTTTATTTGCCAGAAACGTTCAATTGATGTGTTGCAGTAAGTCAGAATACGCCGAATCACATTCTGAAAGAAACTCCTTGAACTGTCTGTGCTGAAGAGCAGAACGAGACCTCATAAAATTGATCAACTTGACCAAGCTGTCCATTACTTCTTTCAGAGTAGCATTAAGTTTTCCACAAAGGACTGTCTGGTGAAACATGCACTGATAAGATATTAGGCCTGAATTCTTATCCCTGATTCTCTTTACTAATCCCATCATCGCTAATCATCGCTGGGGCCCCGTCAGTTGAAAGGGACACCATTTTATCATAACTAATGTTTGATTTTGTTATGAATTCATCAGAAGTCTTGAATAAATCTTCTCCACGAGTCTTACCTTTAAACGGCAATATTGCTAGCAATTCTTCCCAATGCAGCCTGCAAATTTTTGCCTAATTTGTGAAATATTTGCAGGGATGTGTGGGGAATAAATTTGCAGAAATATTCTTGAATTTATCGAAAATCTGTACGAAAACTACATTTTTTGATTAAACACAACGGGTAGAAGTGTTCATTAATTAAGCAAATACTTAAAGTATGTATTTCTGTAAAAAAATTAGTGAAATAAATGAAATTTATTATATTATACAATATTTTATTTTTTAATAGTGACATCCAGAACCTGTCGAAAACTGCTAAAATCTTAAGGTTTGCAATGACGATTCCGAATTTCTGAATACTTTATGGAAATGGCGCACGAGAGAAAGGCAATGAGTGGACGTCCGGTTACAAGGAATCACGCAGGTCCATAAAACTTCCCCAAGATTTTAGGGCGCGGACGTAATTATCCAATGGGACGCACGTGTTAGCCTTTGCTTCGATGACATCGGGTTGTTCAGCCAAACCGCTGGCTACTTTCGCAGATGCTCGCGATTCGGAAGCCAATACTACATCGCGAATATCTCTTCCTATCCTCCACTTCTCGGGCCATGATGTCTTCGAACAACTTTGATCGATCTTTACCACCGACTTGACGACACCGAGTTGGTCGGTTACTGCCGTCAACACCATATCGCGAATATCTCTCCCGATTGTTCAAGACTTAGCCTCCGCCAAACCATTTTTCATTTTTGTCGGTACTCGCGATTCGGGAGTGAATACCGAATCGCGAATATCTTCTCCGATTGTCCATTCTTTGGGCCACGCTGTCAGGAGGGTTTGCTCCAACTTTGAAACGGCTGTAAAGCGGCCGGCGGACTGTTGTCGTAGACAGCCGCGTCTCTTCGCTCCAACCACCGCTCTGCAAGTCGGCGAAATATCGGCAGCTGCCACCGGCCGCTGCAACTGTTGACCGAGACAACCGCGGGTCTGTTTGATGCTTGCCATTTCTATTGTATTGTATGAGGGGAAGTGAGAATTAATTAATTAATCTGTATTCTGGATGAATTGATTGTTGTCAGCTGTTGTTTTCTTTATATAAGCTAAACGTCGATCACGTAGCATATTCGGGCCGTTTTGGTAACGTTAATTAAACGTTTCATGCAAGCGTCTTTCAAGGAAGTCAAACCATGAAAAATCACGTTTCTATAGTTTAATCACTCTAAATACCGGCATTTGTAATTTTTTTTACAGTGCACGACTGTATACACATCTGGTTTTAATTTAATAGAGTGAAAAAACTTGAAGTCTTACACTTGTAGTTTTGCACTGATGGCTTCGCTGCGATGCACATGCAATTGGGAAACAAACCTAACCTAACCTAAACAAGGGAAAATGTATGTGAAATCAAATTATTTTACACACATCTAATTAGAAAAATGTAAATTTTATTATAAAAACATGCTAAAATCGCGAATTTGTGCTTGAATTTCCGTGCTTGTTTGTGGTCGATGTCGTATAAATAAAAAAATGTTACATAACCTTTTATCAATTATTTTAAAGAGATTAGAGAAATTTTTTATTTCTCTTCCTATGACCTTTAAAATAAAATTGACATTATTTCCTGTTCTATTATTAAATTAAACTATAATATTAATTAATTATTGTGGTGATCTCAAAATATTTCACCAACTTAGAAGATAAAATTAATTGTCTTCTAATTAATTTGACTGTGGCACACGCCAAGTCAGATCATGTGACCGAGGGGAGAAATCCTCTCTAGGCACATATCACCCCAGGTTGTCCGGGGTGAAAACGGTTATTAGCCGTTATGGTGCAATATGGTGTAATAACCACTAGTTGCACCCATTTGAGCTAAGTGCGCAGGTTTTCTGCGCAATATTGAAGCGTGCTGGGCTCGCGCCTTGGCTCAAATCGGGACTCTTGAAAAAATACACAAACCACAAACATCACTGCTTTTCTGCTCCTGACAAAAAGTATTGATAGTGGACCGTGTATCCCAAGTTTCACCAGCTTGCTTTGTAAAACGTACAAAGCCAGCTATCCTGCTTGAATTAGCCAAAGCTAATTCCAGCAATCGAATCGAGAAGTAGAAGTTTCCCGAAGTGACGTGAACCATCGCCGTCGCAGCAGCGCGAACTGTTGCCACCGCCATCGAACGCCAGTCGGACGCCCGTGACCGTGAACCACCGCCAGCGAGCCGTCGTACGAGTTACGGAAGAGACCCACGAGAACCATCGTCTTCGACCATCGTTCGTGAGTTTGCAGAACGAAGACAATTTGCCTTCGCCTAACAACTGTGTGTTGTTTAAGCGCCATTTTAGCGCTTTGTAGCTTGCAACAGTCGTTGCAAGCCCTTCCATTGTTCCCGCTCATTTATTCTTGCGACTTGTCGCATTCTGTGATATTTCCATCGTTTTTAATATATATTGTAATTTAAAGAATAAATATTTGTGTGATTTTTATTACCATATTAAATTGTGCCTTTATTTCCCTAAACTTAACCCTAGACAAGTTTCGGCCGCGATATAAGTCTTGTAAAGCATTCACCTGCGGTTTCTGCTTAATTTATTAGAAATTAAGTGGATAAAAACCCGGATCGCAGCACGTGGGGGCCCGTCCGGGATAGTCATTGTATAAATTTTGATAGATTAAAATTTACCCGCCATTTTTATCTTGCTTATCTTTCTTCTCTATCCTTTCTAAATCCTCATTGAAAAATGGCGACTCCTTCAGAGAAGAGACCGAGAGGAAGGCCGGCGAAGAGACGAGTGGCGATCGATCTACCAGTCGTGGATCAAGAAGTGACTGAGTCACAAGAACTGTTTGAAGCCATGGATCAAACAGCTAACTGTAACTCGGCACAGTTAATCGTGAATGAATTCACGCAAGCGTTGGAGCGACAACAGCCATCCCCGCCCAGCGGCCAGTTGGACTTAAATAACCCAACTGGAAGTGGCCGTTCCAAGTCGCAAAACGATGATTTGAATTTACGAATTCAATCATCAAGTGCGGAGCACTCGCTGAATTCATCACCGGTTCAAGGTGCAGCACAGCAAGATTCTGAGAACTCCAATATGGAAGTTTCTCATTCTCCCGTGCGTGTAACCATGATGGACGCACTCCGTGAGCAAGCTAGGCTCGAGGGAGTAAAAGTCACTAGCGAAATGACTGTGGAACAAATCCACAAAGCTATGGTTCGCAAACAAAGCCAAAAAGACGTTGAAATCGTCAGAACAAGCTTACAAGCAGAGTTCGAGCGAATGCATGCAGAAATGCAGCAGCAAAATGCCGAACTAAAACAACAACGTGCAAATGACCATGTTAAGTTGTTGCAATTAGAGCAGGAAAAAGCTTCCTGGCTAATTACTGACGAAGAGCAAGAACAAAGGCTCGAGCAACTAAATCAAGCCCAAAAAGATTTAGAAATTGCTAATGAAAATTTGAGATTGGCTAACGCAAATTTGCGAGAAGCCAACACAAATTTAATGACTGCCGAACTAACCGCCCCAGTTCGAGCGAGGGAAGTAATTCCCTCCACTTCTCGAAATTACGAGAATTATGCTGCAGAACAAGCAGCAAGAGCTAAGAGATTAGCACAACGAGAAAATGAAGTATTTCTCGCTCGACAGCAGTCAGTAATTGATGCTGGTCAAGCCGCCAAAAGTCAAAGCACTGCAGAGCAGTTGTTACGTGCCGACTTAGCTGCGCAAGCTCGTGAAAACGAAATTCTTCGCGCAGATCTATTGACGGTACAAGAGAACTTTGCAGTAGTCGTACAAAAAGTACAAGACGTTTGCGGCCAAGATAATTTTGCAAAGCCAGCCCCAGTTTTGCAAAAAGGTGCTTCCAAATCACCTGAGTTGATTGATTTAACATCAGCTAAACCAAAAGTCAGTCGACAATCAAGTTGGACTGACAGTGATGACTCACGCAGTAGTCGTGGAAGCCGTAATAGTCATCACAGTCGCAAAAAGCGAAAGCGACAACCAGACCCGACCGAATATCATTCCCCAAAAGTTCCACAAGATTCGGATCGATTCTTTAGCAATAGTGACCGATTAATCGGATTGCTAGAGAAAAAGAATAAAGAACGTGAGAAACCACACGATCGTGGACGGTCACACGATAATCCGCGAGAAGGCTCACCGAAACGAGATTGTCATAACGACATCCGTGATGGGCCGAGATATCGTGGAAATCCACCAGGTGGTGACCCACCAGGTGGAGATAGTTCAGATGGACATGGAGGTGGCCACTCACGTGACCACAATTCGAATGGCAATCGAGGTGGAAGGGGACCACCAAATGGAGACCGTCGTCCGCCAGATGGCGACGATCCTCCGGACCCTGATCCGCCGCCAAATCCGAATAATGAATCTGCGTCAGATACAGATTCCTCACACCCCAGTGTGAGAGGGCGATCTCGTCACAGAACACGTAGTAGAACTCAAAGACCCGATTTTTACACGAAAGATGAGATTGACCAGTTGTTGAGGCAAAATGCTCAACAACAGCGAAAAAACAGAAGGGATAAAATTATTTTGCAAAAAATAAATGAATTTACTTCTGATAAATGGACTCATCAAACAACAGATGAAAAGTTCATTAGATGGGATCGAGTTATCCCACATGCCTATAATGGAAATTGGCAAGCAGGGTCAAACCTCTTGCTGGAAATATTCGAACTAGGCAAGGTTCACAGTTTTGGCTGTGAAGGTGCATTGGCCCATCTAGTACCAAGAATACTGGTTGGCGATGTCAAGGAGTGGTTTCGCAGGAAAGACTTCACGAAGTGGGATGACTTCGTTAAACAATTTATGTTTAAATTTGGTGAATCGAGCGAAGACATCAAGACGCTCTGGAGATGTCTTAAGCAACGAAAAGGCGAAAGCTTACATTCGTACATGCTAAGAGCAGAGAATCTGCTTGGCAGAATGCCACATGCCATTACTGACGCAACAGCAGATGATCAGTTCAGAGCTGGTCTCACAGAATATAGTAAGAATATTCTGATGATGTCGGACGCTCCCGACCCGGGGAAATTCTCCGAGTTAAATGAGTTCATGGAGGTCAATCAATTACGCATTGACGAAAAGTACAAAGCTTACCTTACAGATGCCGAAAGGTCAGCGTACTTAAAGCGAGAGAAAAGACTCGCTGAGCAAAACAATGAAACCTTTAATGGTTTGAAATTGTTGCAGCCACCTAGTTACGAAGACTTTCTAGACGAAGTGGAAGGGAAGAGTTCGAAAAAAGAATCTTCCAGAAAGGACGTCAAAAATCCTCATTCAGTCCCTAAGTTACATGCAAATATAACTGGAGCTGAAACTCCGCCGTCTGACGCTGAAGAAGCTGAAGAGGAGGAGGAAGCAGGAGATGAGACGTTGGCTTTATTAGCCAAAGCAGCGGCGTTGTTAGCAAAAAATAACCCCGTTGCAGGCAAATGAAAGCCAAGAATGAAACCAAAAAATGTTTCATTTGACGCATCAAAGGTGAATACCGAAAGGAATTCAAAATCACCCGCGGTGTCGCCAGAGCGCCGGTCTGACGCTCGTTCTCGTTCTGCCTCACCAGCAGCAACAAAAAAGAAATCGCCTGCCACTGATCCATGCAATTTATGCAAAAAATTAGGGCATTGGCAAAAAGACTGCCCTTCCTCTAAGAAGGACAAACCAGTGTCAACAGCTGAGTTTGAAAAAGCAGTCAAGATCATAACTGACATGTTTCGAAAAAACTTGTAGACGCAGATCCATCAGGTCTAGTGGACACTGCGTCTTCTCCGAAATCGGAATCAGAGAATGAAAATCTGAAGATAATGGAAGATGTTGGAGAAGTTATTGATGAATTAATTCGTCAAACAGAACTAAAAGAAAAAGAATCTCTTGAGTTAAAGAAGGAGATTGTCGGCGAAACTCCGACTGAAGAAGACACTTCCAATATTCAAGATAAAGTCGAAATTACAGATGATAGACCAAGCTCAGTTCCAGAGACACCTGGAATTGAGGAATGCATTAAGTTATTTGCAGCTACAACTCTTGATACCAATGAGTTATTAGATGAATTGCCTTTGGAGCCTCCAATTACAATTCATCATAAATTGCGCAAGTTTGAGTGCAAACTGGCTGGAATACCAAACAGCCAAGACCTTCCGACGTTAAAATTAGAAACGTTAAAAGGTGTAATAATTGGAATGTTGGACTCAGGAGCAAATAAAAGCTTCCTAGCCACTTCAGTTATTAATCAATTAGGTCTAGAAAAATATCTACGACCTATCGGACCTGGTGTCAGAGTTACGACGGCAAGTGAAGAAGTCACTCCAGATGGAACCATTCATCTTTCATTTCGATGGACACATGGCACGTTACGTCATCCGTTCATCGTAATACCAAATAAGTATCCAATGGTACTATTGGGTTGCGATTTTATGAATAAATTAAAAATCCAACCTAATCCACAGACGATGTCTTGGAATTTTACGCAACCTGTGGATGCAGATTTACCCTACATTCCACAAGCGTTGCTGGAACGTTATTTGGAGAAAATAGAGGAACCCGATTCCTCATTTGTGACCTTTGCAAAAGATTATGCTGCAAGTGTAACTCAAAGCAAAATTGATGAAAAGAATTTCATCCAAAAGTTAGTCGAAGAAGCTAACTTAAATTTGGAGCAATCCAAATTATTAGAAAAGATGTTATCCAAACATAAAAGGATTATTTCTAAAGATCCAGGTAAAACACACCTGGTTAAGCACAAAATTGAGCTTGACACGGAGAAACCCATCCGTGTCCCCTTTAAGAGCATAAACCCTCAAAAAAGGGAAATAATTAGACAACTTTGTCAAGACATGATTGACAAAGGCGTAGTCGTCAAAGCTGAAGGCGATTACGGAATGCGGCCAGTCCTAGTCATGCGACCAGGAAACGACCCACGCTTGTGCATTGATTTTCGCCCCATCAATACACATACTAAGTACAACCCACCTCAAATGCCAACAATTGAGGAAATTCTGCGAGAAATCGGAGAATTCGAATGGGTCAGTACTATAGATCTGACCAAGGGATATTGGCAGATAGAATTGCGACCTGAAGACAGAGAAAAAACTGCCTTCTGGAGCCCAATGGGAAGACTAATGTTTTTAGTCATGCCTTTCGGATTAGTAAACGCACCAACCACTTTCCAAGAATTGATGGAAAAAGTTTTAGGTGACGTTTATAGAAAATTTGCATGGGCATATTTGGATGACATAATTGTTGTATCCAAATCGTTCGAAGAACACATTAAACATTTAGATATAATGTTTAAAAAATTGGCAGAAGCTAATTTACATGCGCATCCTGGCAAGACGCATCTCTGTAGAAAGGAATTAATTTTTCTAGGCTACAAAGTAGGAGTAGAAGGACTTGCAGTAGACCCTAAAAAAGTCGCTGCAATTACGCAATTTCCGGCTCCTACCAATCTTAAAGAATTACAAAGATTTCTAGGCATGGTGAATTTCTTTCACCGCCTAATCAAGAATTTGGCCACAGTGGCAGAACCACTAAGGCCTCTCTTGAAGAAAGATGCGGAGTTCGATTGGGAACTGCATCATCAAGCAGCATTCGACGCAATAAAAGACTTGCTTACGAATGCTGAAACAATGAAGATGCCTGACTTGTACATGCCATTTATTGTTCATACTGACGCCAGTAGACAAGGGTTGGGTGCAGCCCTTACACAAAAGAAAAATGTGGATGGCCAAGAAGTCGAAATGCCATGCGTGTATGCAAGCAGAAGCTTGCAACCCGCTGAAAAGAATTATACTGTGACAGAATTGGAATGTCTCGCAGTAGTATGGGGATTGCGCAAATTTCGCCCATACTTAGAGTACACTACATTCACTGTACAAACGGATCACCAAGCACTTAAGTGGTTGATGTCGTTATCTGACCCGTCGGGCAGATTAGCTCGTTGGCAAATGGAGCTGATGGCGTATTCATTCGAAATACAATACGTCAAAGGTCCGCTGAATGTAATAGCAGACGCATTGTCACGTGCACCTGTTAGCGCACCTGACGAACCAGAAGACGATGGCGATAATGATGATTTATTATCATATTGTCCATCTCCTTGCCGAAGTTGGCAAATGGGAAAATTGAACGAATTACCCAAGTCAATAATAGTTAATGAAGACGATCAAGCATTAATTAATTTTTGTATTAACATGCATGACCCGTCAGGAACCCCTGACGTCGAATTAAGAGCCATGATGGCTAAAAAATTCGAGCTGCCAACAACAAATGTTTTAATTAAAGCATTTGCAGCTAAAATTGCCAAACAATTAGAATGTGATCCTCCAACGAGAGATGACATTATTGCAGCGCAAAAAGCAGACAAATTTTGCCAACATATTCGCAATTACTTATTAAATAAGCAATATCCAAGTTACATAGTAACTCGTCTTCAAAGAAGAAATTTTGAAAGACACGCGAGTACTTATCTCATTGAAGAAGATATGTTACTCCATTATCATCCGACCTCTACCGATGAATTAGGAGAGGATGGTAGGGCACTTAAAGTTGTTGTGCCAAGAAAATTGATTTATAAAATCATATGGTTGATGCACGGACATCCACTGTCCGGCCACCCAGGCATTGCGAGGACGATGTACAGAACTCGAAGAGTTTATACCTGGAAAGGTATGAAACGTGATATTACACGTTTTATTCAGCATTGTCAAGGATGTCAGGCATGCAAGCCGAGATCGAAGACCGAAATTGAAGGCGCTCAAATTGGACCATTTGGACCATTTGACTGCCTCAGTGTGGATTTGTCTGGCCCAAAACCCAGAACCAGAAAAAACAATACCCACATTTGCGTCATCGTAGATGTCGCTACACATTGGCCAGAATTATTTCCAATGTGTAATCCAACGGCAATAAAGGTTGCCAACACAATTTATCACTTATCGATAACTTTTGGATTTCCAAGACAAATTATAAGTGATAATGGACCTCAATTTCGATCACAGGTCTATAAAGAATTTTGCAAAAAATTCGACATGTCGCGAACACCGACATCGATTTATCATCCACAAAGCAATCCTGTGGAGAGAACCAATCGAGATATTAAATATTTAGTTTCGATTTATTTAGATATTCACGACCAATGGGACGAGTATCTACGCGAATTTGCATTCAGTTTGAGAACAACTGTAACAAGAGGCAGAGATTATTCTCCAGCTTTCTTAAATTTTTTCCGAGAATTAAGAATTCCTTGGGATCCAAGAATTCCGGAAGGAATTTTAGTCATTGACCCAAAAAATCCGCATTTATATGTTCAGAAATTAGAAGCAATAATTGCAGAGACGTATCAGCATATGATGTCTCACGTCTTAGATTTAAGACGCCGTATCGAAGCTGAAAAATCAGACAAAAAATTCGATAATTTCAGACAGAATGATTTAGTCTGGCGAGAGTCTCATATTCTCTCAAATGCCGCTAAAGGAATAGCAGCAGGCATTTCACCGAAAAGGAATGGGCCTTATGTAATTGTCAAAAGGTTACAAGGAGGCGCCTTTCAACTTCGACGGCTGAGTGATAATAAAATTTATCCAGCTGTTCACGGCACTGAATTAATGCCGTACTTTCCCGTTTTCAACCAAGAAATTTGGCTGGAAGGGGAGGAAGTGGGTCAAAAAACAAAAAATATTGTTAACACCTTGGATGATGCTAAATTATCCAAAATTCCTGTCAAAAACACGGAATCGAGTGAAAAATCGAAACTCAAAAATAACGAAGTCGATGAAATAAACAAGCGACTTGAAAATGTTTCCCTGGATGAAAATCTAGAAAAGGAAATGTTTTTAGAAAAAGAAAAAATTTCAAACAATGAAGTAAAATAACTCATCTGACATTGGAGACGATGCTGATGACAATCTAAACAAGTTGGATTGTACTTCGCGAAAGTCAAAGTACAACTTGAGATCTCGCGTTCCGCGAGTCAAGACATAGCGTTGACTTTCACCTTTTGGGTTTACCCAAAAGATCCGAGAAAGCAATCTCGTGACGTCATTCATAGTTCACACTCGAATGACAACGTTCACAATACGTTATAATTTGTGACGTCATTCGGTGTCACCGAAACAAGTTCGTTGCTCCAATCAACGAACTTAGCCACTTTTCCGATAAGTTTTGAAGTGGATGCATCGACTCCGATACCACACGACAGTTTTTCTTGATTCAGCAAACTGTAAGTTATTTTTCTGAATGAAAAATTCGATAAATATATTTAATATAATTTATTAATTCTTTCTAGCCGAAAGAATTTCTTTTTCGACGCGAAAAAGAAAACGAATGGCAGACGACGAAGTAAACCTCCATGCGGATGAAGAAATTCCGATGGAAGGTGCCGGTAACGATGGCCAATTATCGTTACAAGAGAGGGTAAATTACTAAAATAATTTTCACTTGGTGTTTCAGTCAGAAAAATTGAGAAAATTCACTTTTCCTGACTTCAAACACAAGCCGCTAAAAAATAAAAATGGCGGCTATAAACGTCACGTGCTTCAAGCATGTGCGAAGGGAGTTGCCATGACAACCAACATCCCTTAGTGGCTCACGGCCACAAGCGCTAAGCTTAAAAAATATTTCAAATAAGAAATTATTTGTTTATTTTTAAAATAAACTAATTTATTTATTTATTTTTTTCGAATATAGATCGAGAGGGATCGAGAGACGCCGTTTGCGCTCCCCGATCATGTGCCGACCCAACACCCGGCTTCTGCAATCCTCGTCTACAGGTGCCAACACAACGGCTCGTCTGCCGGCGTGTTCAAAAGAGACGGACATATATCTTACTCGCCGCAACGCGACGAAGTGTTCATTGTGACGGCGTCTGAAGGCGCGTTCAGACTTAAGACGGCCACTCAGAGTTTCTGATTCTGGTCACCTCGTTGCTTGCGGGAATCTTGTTGGTCATTGTGGGTTCGGCTTCTGCAATCCTCGTCTACAGGTGCTTTCATGTCCGCTATCCACTCCTCTATTGAAATTTACAACAATACTTACTTTGTAAACAATAAACTTGTTATTTACTATTGTAAACAATGTTGTCTGGTTGCCAGGGAACAAACCTGACAACCAGGGCTTGAATAAATCGTCCGAGTTTTTACGTCAACAGATGCTAATAAATCTTTGATGATGAGCACCAGAAACTTCTCTTCCGCAACTTGGTGCAAATATTTTTATAGCCAGCTTTCACACACATTGAAAAATCAATGAAAAATCAATTGCAATTAAAGATTTCATACGTACATGTGCATCTGCGATCAAGTGTAACATAAAACCGCATCTAACAAAATTCCCCCTAGGCGTCACGTATTGAGGACGGACCTTGTAGGAGCCCTCTCAAACGGGTATTTAAAATATTATTGTTACAACATTAACAGTTAACACAGATTACAGGCATTACGTCACCAACCCTAATTTCCCCAATCGAAATCCAAATGGCCGGAAACACAAAGTTTTTCTACAACAACGAATTCAATTCGATTGGCAAATATTTGTACAGATGCGAGGATTACGGAATGTGGGTGGCGCGAATAAGACAACGAGTGCAAGAGTTTGACGAAACAGCTTCGGTTTACATGTGGAGTAAGTTCGCCCTAATCAGTAGAACGAAGGGCACTTTTATTATCTCGAAAAAGGACGCGATACAAGTAGCGATCGACGGGCTGCGCAACGAAAAGCTCCGATTTACTTTAGAGTCGTGCGGATACGGACGAACAATGGAGGTCTTGCACCATGTTAGATATCTCGAGCGATGCTGTGAAAGCTACCAATCGGACGCGAAACGGATTCAGGAGGAAGATAAACAATATCACTCGGCTGCAGATGTTGAAAACTCGATCAAGTATCGGAGGGCGAGACGGACGACGAGTAAACGAAGCGTGTGGAATTTTAAGTCGATAATTGCCGAACAGGAACTGTATGCTGTCTATTTGTTTTGTGACGATGCGCAGAGGTTTGTGGAAACTGTGTTTGATTCAGGGGCGAATGTTTCTATGATTCGATTGGACTGTATAAATGATAAGTCGAAGATTCGGCCGAATTTTGATGGAGAAATCGTAAGATCGAGTTCGGGATTGATGATGCCCATCGGTTTTGTCGATATATCTTTCTGGATTGACGAGAAACAATTTGTGGACGTTGATGTTATAGTTGTTAAGGAATCTTATCACGATTTTGCACTCGGCACGTCGATAATTGCGAGAGAGAACTTGGAGTGGACGTTTAAGAAGGAAGGTGCATTTGTAATTAGACAATCGACGAATTTAAAGCGCGCGGAATTTCAAAATTATCCGACCGATATAGATGCTTATCTCAAAGAGATACCGTAGTAATAATCCAAAAAATGTGTAATTGTATTGTAAGTTTTGTTCAATTTTGATTTTCCCACTAATAAAATAGTTTTTGAAATTTTACATTAAAATAGCAGGTTTATACCGGTTTATACCGTTCATAAAAACGTGTTTAATATGCATAAAAATTCATTTTCTGTCACTAGTCACCCACAAGTTGTGGTTGCGGCCCCTTATTCCAACAGAATTTAGCATTTTTGGCTTGAATGTCACATTTGCACCAAAAAATGTACTTTTTTATATCTAAAAGTGAAGTTTTCCCCTTTGAGGACTTCATAAACTTTTTTGCACGTACAATGTACATTTTTTGCGCATAGAAATGCATTTTTGCATCTACAATGTACATTTACGTGATTAAAAATACATTTTTGTGCATTTATATGCATAAAAATGCATTTTTTCATCTAAAATGTGCATTTATATGCCCGTCATAACTTCTTCAGTTGCCAATTTCAAATCGTTAGCACGTAGCATGACACGTAGCGCGAACGTAACCATAAACAAATATATAAACAATTCAAAGCTAGAGATAGAAACATTTAACGTCTCGACCGCGACATATTAACAGACAACTTTGCAGTTAACTTCTTGCTTTTGTAATTATAATTATACACCGGTAACGATGTTCGGACAAGTAGGATGTCGACTGGTGACGGAATTTGAAAAATTGAACAAGATCGGCGAAGGTACTTACGGAATCGTCTATCGCGCGAGAGACACCAAAAGCCAAGCCATTGTTGCATTGAAGAAACTCAAATTTAAAAACGAAGACGAAGGTGTTCCCACGATGTACTTACGAGAGATCAACATCCTCCTCCACCGATCCCACCCAAACATCGTCCGGCTAAACGAAGTTGTCGTCGGTAAAAGCTCATTCAGCATCTTCTTGGTGTTGGAATATTGTCGGTTGCATTCTGGGAGAATTGATCTCGAATAGAACGTTGATGCCTGGGCGGTCTGAACTGCATCAGTTGGATCTGATGATTGAGTTGTTGGGAACACCGAACGATGGAATTTGGCCCGGGTTTTCCAGTAGTTCTATTTTGAAGATGTTTGATCTTCGTTACCAACCTTATAATAACTTGGCGTCTGTTTTTGCATCGTTGTCTCCTGCAGGATTGGATTTGCTGAATTCTCTGTTTTTCTACGATCCTAGCAAGAGGATTAAAGCCGAGGAATGTTTGTGTTGTTCGTATTTTAAAGAAATGCCGGTCCCTTGTGAACCTGAGTTAATGCCGAAGTGTTCAGAATGTTGAAATTATCAAGAGTTCGACTGTGTACATTTGTGCGTACAGTGTAAGCTGTGTAGCCCGGACATAGGACGGGTCCCATAAACTTGTCCGGTCTAGGGAATGTCCGGATGGGAGAGGCGGTTTAATATTGCTGGGTATACGGCGGGACCAAATCAGGCCCTCCAAACTGTCCAGACCACACAGCTGTCCGGACGTTGCTATGTCCGGTCTACACAGCTTACACTGTATATCGAAAATTTCCGTTAAAAAATCTAATATTTCCTTATAAAAATCAAAAAGTATTGAATAAAATATCAAATAATCGAATATTTCATTTAAAAAAATGGAAAAAATAATTGAATAGTTGTTTTTAATCTGAACGGCACGTGTAAAACTAGACATTTATTGGATATTTACGGACCGTCAATGTTGTCACTGACCGCCAGGGCGAAACGTGTCAAGATACCATGAACGTGAATCAAGCGTGATCAACGGATCAGCCAATCGGCGAATCCCCTTGTATGTATTTAAACCTTTTTAAATGATTAATAAAATCACTCGTCACGATCGCCGCTTGTTTGACTGTTACGAATACACTCCGCCGTTAAAAATGTCTCGATAATAAAGGGAAATGTTTGGAGGAATACAGAGGGTGAAATTCTCAAAGTCGCCATTGCAACCCGATTTCCGAAGTTTGAATCGAAAGCTCAATATTTGAAATAATTTTGAATTTTAACTTAATATTATTTTTCTTTTTGCAATTCGTCCACTAATAATTGGGCTGTGTTTGATGCGTACGGTTGATGCATGATCTTCCAATTTTGTAATGTTGGGTTTTACTCTTAATTTGTTCATAGTTCATGTTTTGGGTTCGCGTCTAACGATAATAGAAGCTTAAAAAACTCTTTTTCCTTCGGTCTTGATTGTCTGATGGCCCTCTTAAACGGATATTTATTATAATCGTCTTCCAACAGGACCGATGGAAAAAGAGTTTTTTAAGCTTTTATTATCATTAGACGCGAACCCAAAACATGAACTTGAACACATTAAGAGTAAAATCCAGCATTACGAAATTGGAAGATCATGGATCAACCTTACGCATCAAACACAGCCCAATTATTAGTGGACAAATTGCAAAAAAACCAAAAAAATGATCTGGAAATGTGTCAAGAATATGTGTTATTGCAAACATTGTTCCCAGGTAAGCAGAAAAGTGCATTTATACGAGAAAGAGATTTATTTTGAGCAAAAAGATGCATGATGAAATATTCTTCTACTACAACACACTCACACGGTTACAACAACACGTCCATATGTCCAGTACACAGAGTTGTGAAGGCAAACGGGAACCACTTTGCTGGGCGCGTGAATCAAACATATAAGTGGTCCTTTATTCATTTTCCATCAACAAATAATGAGATGGAATGTCCAGAAGTAATGAGAATACATGCTTGTAGGCATTGAAATTATTGTTCAGGTGGCTACATCATAGAGAAGAGAATGAATTTCAAAATTTCAAAATTTCGGTAATGTTTTGGTAATTGAACTCATTCGTTTTAGAAACGTTTCTATGACGTTTGAAAAACTTGGCACCTGTTCTTGACCACTGTTAGAACACGAATTACATCTTTAGTTGATACACACTATATTTAATATTTATTTTAAATATAAAACAATTGTAAAAAGTATATTCAAAATGGCGCCTTATTCAAACGGGATTACCATATGTCCGTTTGGTCAGATTTGTAACCAATATTATCGCAACTAATGAGCGTGTAATGTTGATTATCCCACAGTATCGTCCTCTTGACAAGATAGTCACAATTAATGCTCAAGAAATGGCTCTATCTGTTTAGTCATTGTTGACTACCCACAATTCCCTGATCCGCTCATGTTGCGCGCGCTTTAACAGTTGAGACAATCGGAGATCGTTAGGCTTATTTGAATTCTACGAATTGAGGTAAGTAAGACGTGTCACTAAAGAAATTAGGACGTGGAGATTTACTTTACACTGTTTTACGATCTGTTAGTTCTTGAAGACTGTCCAAATATGTACGAAACATTGAATTTCTTGTGGGTTAAGAGTGCATCCATTTTCCGTGTGATTAGCGACTTCTGCCAGCAGAAAGTGAGCGCCAGTCGCCGAAACAAACGTTGACCGACTTTGCTGTAAATCCTGTTATTTTTCTATTTAAAATGGAGAGAAAAAACAAGGATTACGGTTGCAATTTGTGCGACTATTCGTGTTCATGTTATTACCTGTTGAAACATCACATGCTGAAACACACTGGAGAAAAGCCTTTCCAATGTCAAACATGTTCACTCTCCTTTCGGGTTAAACAATGCATGATTGTCCACATGAGAATCCATACTGGAGAAAAACCATTCAAGTGCCATTTGTGTGATTATTGCAGCAGTGAAAGTGGAGCTCTAAAAAAGCATTTGTTAACCCATACTGGAGAAAAGCCATTCAAGTGCCATTTGTGTGCTTATTCCTGTACTACAAGTAGTAGTTTAAAAATGCATTTGTTAATCCATACTGGAGAAAAACCATTCAAGTGTCATTTGTGTGCTTATTCCTGTACTACAAGTAGTAGTTTAAAAATACATTTGTTAACCCATAGTGGAGAAAAACCATTCAAGTGCCATCTGTGTGATTATTCCTGCAGTCAAAATGGAAATCTAAAAACACATTTATTAATCCATAGCGGAGAAAAACCATTCAAGTGCCATTTGTGTAATTATTCCTTCAGTCAAAGTGGATCTTTAAAAATACATTTGTTAACCCATACTAGAGAAAAACCATTCACGTGCCATTTGTGTGTTTATTCCTGTACTACAAATAGTAATTTAAAAACACATTTATTAATCCATACTGGAGAAAAACCATTTAAGTGCCATTTTTGTGATTATTCCAGCAGTCAAAGTGGAACTCTAAAAAAACATTTGTTAACCCATACTGGAGAAAAGCCATTCAAGTGCCATTTGTGTGCTTATTCCTGTACTACAAGTAGTAGTTTAAAAATGCATTTGTTAATCCATACTGGAGAAAAACCATTCAAGTGTCATTTGTGTGCTTATTCCTGTACTACAAGTAGTAGTTTAAAAATGCATTTGTTAATCCATACTGGAGAAAAACCATTCAAGTGTCATTTGTGTGCTTATTCCTGTACTACAAGTAGTAGTTTAAAAATGCATTTGTTAATCCATACTGGAGAAAAACCATTCAAGTGTCATTTGTGTGATTATTCCAGCAGTCAAAGTGGAAATCTAAAAAAACATTTGTTAACCCATAGTGTAGAAAAACACTTCAAGTGCCATTTGTGTGCTTATTCTAGTAGTCGAAATGATACTTTTAAAAAACATTTATCAAAGCATGCAAAGTGAAAATCACATTGTTCATTAAGTTCAAAATTCTGTAATTCTAATTTTAATTCAAATGACATTTTGTTTTTGTTTTCAACTCAAAAATTTTGTTTTAATTTCTTTCATCCACAAATCAAAACCTGCTACTTGCTGTGTTTTTAAATTTTTCTCGTTTCATTTCCAATTTTTTATGGTGAGCGACACTCGAAAAACTTGTGCTTTATCTTGCAATCGAAATAGGAATTTGAAAATTTATTTAAAAATTCATACGAGAGAAAAACTATGTCATTGCTATTTGTGTGTCTTCTCTTCAACTCAAAGTGAGGATTAAAATATAAAAAATATTCCTGGAAAAAAAAATAGGGTTGAATGTAATCCTGCTTACCATGAACACATGTTATTATTTGTGTAGTTATTTATTTATTTCTGCATTTATGTATTTCTTTCTGCATTTATGTATTTCTTTCTGCATTTATGTATTTATTTCTGTCATTTATGTATTTATTTCTGCATTGAAAGTTCTGTATTTGAAATTGCATTTTGTGTTCAACTCAAATTTAAGAAAATTGAAACTTGTTTTAATTTGTTTCATCCATGAAACAAAATCTGCCGTTTCTGCCTCTCTCTGCCCGGCGCCCGATAAAAATGGAGATTTTTGTAATCGTAACTGAATTCTAGTGCAGCGCATTTCAGAACGCGAAAACCGCAATTTTCGAGCGTCGACGTGAAATCTTTCGTAGGGTCGATGCTGTTCTGGTGGACGGGAACAAATTTCTTCCAGTCCTTTAAAACACAAACGAGTAAACGCATTTGCAACTGACTTGTAAGCCTCTTACATTCATGTAAGGCGCCCATCTTTGATTCTTAGCAATTCGCTCGTACATTTTAAAAATTGGACTTTCTGCAACAACAAGGAGCAAACACGTCCCGCCCGGCCGAAGCAACGTGTACAAATTACTCACAGCTTTTCTAATAATGCATTTGGCAAGTGTTTTGCCAAAAATAAGTTACAGGCTGAATACTCATTTCAGATTATGTTCGTGTGCTTGTAGGTGCTATGCAGCAAAGCTATGGCGGGTGCACGTTATTATTTGTCAATTACCATGTTTACATGGTCACAGTTTTCTAGATAAGTGAATATTCGGATTTTATTTATCTGGATAACCGTTTGCGTTTACATGACGTTAGTTTTCTGGTAAACGTGACGTCATACGAGAATTACCCATACTGCCCTTTGATTATCTGGAACAACAAATGGCTGTTGATCCATTTCAGCCAAACAAATGAAATGGTGGTTAGGAAAGAGGTTTTTGCTCGAATCTTTGCAATGGTGCCTAATATGCAAATTCTGATTCCAAAAATGATGGTTTTAGCTGATTTCACATTGATTTCGGTACCAAATGTTGTTGGTACGTAGCCCTAACGTATTTTTATTACAACGATCCGACCATATCTCGATCCAAGTTTTTGAATTTTCGCATCCACGGGGTGTTTACATGCAGTTTTCAATGCGCAGAACGCCCAAAATCTAGCTCGTACAACTGGAATTTAGTTTTCCAGATAAGTCTGTCTTTTCTAGAAAACTGATTTGTTTACATGATCAGTTTTCCAGAAAAGTAAAATTTCCATTTTCACTTATCCAGATAACTGGGTACATGTAAACATGGTAATTGATAAATTTATCAATTCATTAAATTCGTTAAATAAATTTTTTTTTAAATTCTTACATGATCTCCACTGAATTTCCAGAGATTTTCTATACACCTTTTTCCAATATGCACTTGAAACGTTACGTTTGGCGTGATGTATGTTGTAGTACGTTCATTTTTTACCAAAACGTTTTCCGGACCAGGGCTGGATTGAGGCTATGAAGGACCTGGAACACTTATGTCAGGGACCCCCAAACAACTTTTTCAAGCACAAATATGCGTTTGCAAGCAGAAAAGTGCTTTTTTATGAGAAAAAGATTTATTTTGAGCAAAAGGATGCATTTTATTTTTGGTGAAATATTCTTTTACTACAACACATAGCACTCACTCGGTCACAAGAACACATCCATATGGCCAGTACACAGAGTTGTGAAGCAAACGGGCGCCATACTAATGAATTCGTCAATTTTTATCGGTTCTAGTTTCTCTGATATCCAACGATGCTTAATTGAAGAACACTTTTGATTTTTTTAAATAGTAATTTTAAATAAAGACGCCATTGGTAACGCTTTTTATTCTTTATTTATAAAAAAACATCTTGCCTACAACCTGCCAAGAAGGTTTTGGGGAACTTACATGTTTCAATCTGAATGAAAACTCATAGAACATGGAACAGAATACAAATTTAGAATCTCTGAACCTGAAAAATCAAATCTTGTTCCTTTATTAATTATTTAATTGTGAAAGAAGATTAAAAACACCAAATGGACAATTTTTTTTTTTGGTTTTGCCTGGGTATAAATATCTAGTTGACAATGAATACAATAAAAATTGTATAAAATAAGATTAATGGGCATCTAATTATTTCCCTAACGAAGCATGCAAACAGAAAACAAAGAAAAGAACGAAAACAAATAGTTTGAATTAAACCTGATTTTTTGTTTACTCATTAACACAACTCCTTAACATTAATATACTTCCAATAATATTATTCAACATCAAATAATAAGACCACAGCACGAAAACATAATCAATTTTTTCATAAAATTCAATTGATTATCCAGCAAATAATAAGAAAACAAAAATGAGGCCTTTCTCCCCCATTATTAACACACATTTCATACAATATTTCATTAATTTTATTGTTAAACATTTCAAAAATTTGCAATACTTTTCAAAAATACTTTGCCAGTACTCAATAAAACCAAAGAAAAACCTCATTAATCATTAATCAATAAGATTTTTTGATTCTAATCAAACATTAAAAAGAAAAATATTTCCATATATTAAAAATGGGTTATAAGATCCTAGTAATATAATATTAATAAGCAACTTTTTTTTGCTTTTAGATTAATTATATATTTTTTTTCTTTTTCATAATAACACTAACCACTAGAACATTAAAAGTACTAACATTGTTAAGATGAATATAACTTTTTACTTAAACTTTTATTGTGCAGGTTTTACACACTCCCCTTCAGTTTTCAAATTTAATGAAATGAAAGAATTTATTTATTTTTATTTTTTGTTGATTAATTTCTGCTATGAAATGACAGATGATGATGCCTCATTTAATATGATCTTCAATGAATGAAATATTTTCTATTATGTTGGGATCATTTAGGCTCGTTTGCAGTGGCGTACCAACTGGTCAATGGGCCTACAAAAATGGCATCCATTCACAAAATTTTTAAACATGTTTTCACATACTTTGTACAATTTTTGACAAATTTTCCACAAATGTGAAATTTTTGACGAATCTTAGAAAAATTTTGACGAATCTTAGAAATTTTTGACGAATTTTAGAAATTTTTGAAAAATTTTAGAAATTTTTGTCAAATTTTAGAAATTTTTGACGAATTTTAGAAATTTTTGACAAATTTTAGAAATTTTTGACAAATTTTAGAAATTTTCAAAAATATTTTTAAAAACTTTTCGACAAATTTGTGAAATTTTTAAAACTATTTAAACAAACTTATGAAATATTCGAAAATTATAATGCAGGGTCTGCGTTTTGCAGCCGGCACGCCACTGCGAAAAGGACACAGTAAAGTAAAAGAAATAAGAAAGTTATTTTAATTCTCCGCAAGGTCCACTCATTTAAATCTACGAAAAAACAGTCGTACCAGTGTCCAAGTGATGCACTAAAATATGAAATAACAGCATTTCATTGAGATGAATCCGTAAATTCGCTTAAAAATACAAAACATTACAAGTTAAACCACAAATGTAAATTTTCCATTTTCCAAAACGTGTATCGCAATACCCAATACAAAACTCCATCCTCGCTTTACTCCGCCAATTGAAACAGAAAGAAACAAAAAATTAATTCAATTTCTCCCAACGCCAGGCTAGAAAAATACCAGATGTAAAAAAATCAACAAGGACAAACAAACGTCTTGTCCGTCTTCACATTGCCCCATCCAATCACTCGTCGACCTCCCTTTCTCATTAACAAAATAACAGATATATAAAAATAAAATATTTTTTCTTTTTCTTATTTATTATAAACACTAAAAAGACTCCTAAGAAGTTTCTTTTGATATATATATTTTTATCAACTCCTTTTACTTCCACAGAAAAGAAAAACAACAACCATTCTTATCACTGTTCGTCATTCGTTAATTCTTCCGTTTTGCCATTCGTCGTCGGCAGCGAAGAAACCGTGGTCGCGGGCGCGGGCGCGTCTATCAACGACGCCAACGTGGCGACAGACTCGGCCGATTTCTTCATGATGACTGTCTTTACGCAGTCCTCTTCTACGCCGTTGTTCGTTTTGCTCTTCGGGATTATCACGCTGTTCACGACCGCATCGCCACCCCCTATGTGAGGAGCACTCGTCACATTGCTGAAAATAAATTAAAATTAATTACAATTCCATCGTAATCGTAAGTGTACTCTTGTTCCAGTCAAAAGACTCCTTTCTCCCATTGGCCGCGCCTCGTTACTCCTAACTCCAGACTGTATACTACCACTAGGAGACGTAGTTTTTTATTTTTATTTATTTTTTAGATTATTATGACCATTTAAATTGTTATAATTTTGATTGTTTTTTATTTTAATGTTTTTTTCCATTTAGAAAATAAAGTTTTATGCGTTTTTTAATTTAAAACTCATGTTTGTTCCGTTTATCGGTTGCTTTGTCAGGAAAGCAAACAATTTTCTCACAATAGGTAATCGATTACAATGTCTGTACATTGTAATGCATTTCTGGTATTTGGGTCTATTTTTTTGGATCACTACACCAGTAAAATGGCTCGGCCAATGGGAGAAAGGACTCTTTTGACTCGAACAAGAGTATATTTTGCTACCTATCCGCAGGTGACTCGTTCTCTTCTTCATTCTCTCTGCTGACAATCTTCGTTGTAGTTGTCGTTGTCGTCGTCACTGGCGATTTGCGTGTCTTCTTCTTACTAAAATTGCACTGAGGACAGGTTTTGCGCAAACGTAACGGGACGCGGCGTACGCTGTAGGCGGAGTAGCCGCCACGGCTCAACCCGCTGCTCGGCATGTTACCGTATCTAAAGAAAATTTACAAAAAATAAAATAATTCACAGAAAAGCTATTCCCACAATAACTGGATAAAATAATCGTTTAATTCCAAAACTTTTTACCATTACGGCACACTTTTTGGCAAGGCAATCCATCGCGACCCACTTCATCCAATAACCGATTCCTTTTTTTCTTTTCGTGTTTTATATTCAAATTAAATTAAAAATTTTACCTCTTATTTTGTTAATTTTCTCTCATCTCATATTCAAAGTCAATAAAATAACAAAATCAATCAACGGCCCTAAAATTAAGGGAAAATAGCCATATGGGTTTTCTCACCTAATTCTCACCTAAGTAAGTAAAAGTTTTCACCTAAATAAGTGAAATACCGTATATGCTCGTGTATAGCGCGCACTCCCCACTTTCCCACTGAAAATTCGACCCAAAATGTTGCATGCATGTACAATGCGCACCCATAAATCATGTTTTACAAAAATACGATTTTATATTTATATTAAAATTTATTTTAAAGGAAATGTTAGAATCCACAGATTTTTCCTTTCGCCACATTCACACATTACTCTCTGCCAGGGACAATTCTCTCGCAGCAGCACGATACCATTTTTTTTTTGCGATTTTGACGTCATCGAAAATGACGTCAGGTCACACCTGATTAGCTGCGATCAAAACCTAGTGTCCCCATTATACACGAGTATATACGGTAGGTGGAAATAACCCTCACGTTTGTTTCTCTATTTTCATCGTCAACAAACATACCGCCTGACACCACCGACAGATGTCACTTGTGGTGGAACTTGCACGTTACGTCCGCGACCGCTAGCGCCGAAATTAGGGCCCCAACTTCCGACTACTACACCGGCGATCTCCAATTGACCTCCACGTGCCAACATTCCACGACGTCCACCCATACCGCGAGGAATCGCATCGTTCGTCGGAGCTACGACACCAAAAATCAAAACCCTTTATTAATCCACATTCAACAAACAAAAACCAACGCAAACTTACGTATTAATCCACGAGATCGGCTCCGTCCTTGTAATCCCATGCCCGCATTCATCATATGATGCGGAGGTGGGAAATTATTCGGCGGCACCCGATTGGGTGGCGGAGGAACCAAAACCGGAAGTGGGGGCCGTGCAAATTCCACTTGCAGCCCCTCCAAAACGGCTTGACGCATTCGCTCCACTTTAGTCACTTCGTCGATCTAAAAACAAACAAACAAATCAAATAAACAAACAAATAATCGATCGATCGATCAATTTGACCTGTGCGTCGCAAATCTCGACCAAATTCTTGGCATTGCTAGCTTTGAGCAACTTGTAATGAAAAAGTTTGCCGTCGAAAAACAGCCACGGGCAGCACATGAGCCACGGGACGGGCGCCCCGCACGCGTCGTTGGCGAATAGCGCGCACTCCACTCCGCGCATGAACAGCGCCGCCAGTTGGATCCCGCGCGTCGTAATCACCGGAAGCTGCGTGTTTTGCAGGAACTGCGCGTCCATCAGTTGCGGCGACACCGACTGCGCCAGAAACGCGTCGAGCTCTTGCTTGCGTAGAATGCGACGTTCGCTGCTCGACACCATGTACCTAAAAAAAACTCAATTCGATTAATTGATTAATTTAGAATTTGTTTGTTTTTACCTGAGGACGCAGCACATGATGAGCAGGTGTTGAGGAACATAAGTGGTGTTTAGCATGAGCGCCGTGTCGGAACACAAACAGGTGAGAAACGCGCGTAAACGGCGTTTCTTGTCGTCTAGCGCGGCGCCAAACCACAGGCGTTGAACGGTGGGAACGGCCCATCCGAGTGGCACCGCTTTCACTAGATCCACCATTTTGAAGTTGTTGTTTTTCGTCCAGACCCATTCTTTGATTATCACTTCTGCTGGCTTCTCGGCTGTTTAAAATACCGGTGATAATAATGTTGTTATTGTTGCAATCGCAAGTGATGTTGTGTCTAAGCTTGTATGCGGATTGGATCGGATGCGGATCGGGGCAAATAATCCGACTGCAGATTCGATTGCGGATCGGACGGGCGGCCAATCCGCGGATCGGATTTGGCTAATTCGCGGATTAATCCGAACCATCGACAAGCAAAATAAAATTTGCAAATTTTCGATTGAAATTTGCAAATTTTCGATTGAAATTTGCAAATTTTCGATTGCAATTTGCAAATTTTCGAATTAATAAAAATGAAAATGAAAATATTCGATTGAAATTTGCTAATTTTCGAATTAATGAAGACGAAAATGAAAATTTTCGATTGAAATTTGCAAATTTTCGAATGAAATTTATAAATATTCGAACAAAATTTATAAATTTTCGAACAAAATTTATAAATTTTCGAACAAAATTTATAAATTTTCGAATGAAATTTGCAAATTTTCAAATTAATTCAAATAAAAACGAAAATTTTCGATTAAAATTTGCAAATTTTCGAATTAATAAAAATGAAAATGAAAATATTCGATTGAAATTTGCTAATTTTCGAATTAATGAAGACGAAAATGAAAATTTTCGATTGAAATTTGCAAATTTTCGAACAAAATTTATAAATTTTCGAACAAAATTTATAAATTTTCGAACAAAATTTATAAATTTTCGAACAAAATTTATAAATTTTCGAATGAAATTTGCAAATTTTCAAATTAATTCAAATAAAAACGAAAATTTTAGATTGAAATTTGCAAATTTTCGAATTAATAAAAATGAAAATGAAAATATTCGATTGAAATTTGCTAATTTTCGAATTAATGAAGACGAAAATGAAAATTTTCGATTGAAATTTGCAAATTTTCGAACAAAATTTATAAATTTTCGAACAAAATTTATAAATTTTCGAACAAAATTTATAAATTTTCGAATGAAATTTGCAAATTTTCAAATTAATTCAAATAAAAACGAAAATTTTCGATTGAAATTTGCAAATTTTCGAATTAATAAAAATGAAAATGAAAATATTCGATTGAAATTTGCTAATTTTCGAATTAATGAAGACGAAAATGAAAATTTTCGATTGAAATTTGCAAATTTTCGAACAAAATTTATAAATTTTCGAACAAAATTTATAAATTTTCGAACAAAATTTATAAATTTTCGAACAAAATTTATAAATTTTCGAATGAAATTTGCAAATTTTCAAATTAATTCAAATAAAAACGAAAATTTTCGATTGAAATTTGCAAATTTTCGAATTAATAAAAATGAAAATGAAAATATTCGATTGAAATTTGCTAATTTTCGAATTAATGAAGACGAAAATGAAAATTTTCGATTGAAATTTGCAAATTTTCGAACAAAATTTATAAATTTTCGAACAAAATTTATAAATTTTCGAATGAAATTTGCAAATTTTCAAATTAATTCAAATAAAAACGAAAATTTTAGATTGAAATTTGCAAATTTTCGAATTAATAAAAATGAAAATGAAAATATTCGATTGAAATTTGCTAATTTTCGAATTAATGAAGACGAAAATGAAAATTTTCGATTGAAATTTGCAAATTTTCGAACAAAATTTATAAATTTTCGAACAAAATTTATAAATTTTCGAACAAAATTTATAAATTTTCGAACAAAATTTATAAATTTTCGAATGAAATTTGCAAATTTTCAAATTAATTCAAATAAAAACGAAAATTTTCGATTGAAATTTGCAAATTTTCGAATTAATAAAAATGAAAATGAAAATATTCGATTGAAATTTGCTAATTTTCGAATTAATGAAGACGAAAATGAAAATTTTCGATTGAAATTTGCAAATTTTCGAACAAAATTTATAAATTTTCGAACAAAATTTATAAATTTTCGAATGAAATTTGCAAATTTTCAAATTAATTCAAATAAAAACGAAAATTTTAGATTGAAATTTGCAAATTTTCGAATTAATAAAAATGAAAATGAAAATATTCGATTGAAATTTGCTAATTTTCGAATTAATGAAGACGAAAATGAAAATTTTCGATTGAAATTTGCAAATTTTCGAACAAAATTTATAAATTTTCGAACAAAATTTATAAATTTTCGAACAAAATTTATAAATTTTCGAACAAAATTTATAAATTTTCGAACAAAATTTATAAATTTTCGAATGAAATTTACAAATTTTCAAATTAATTCAAATAAAAACGAAAATTTTCGATTGAAATTTGCAAATTTTCGAATTAATGAAGATGAAAATGAAAATTTTCGATTGAAATTTGCAAATTGAGTTGTTGTTGCACATAGAAATTGCCAATTCACGTCAAACCAACGTGATCGCATTTCAATTTCAAATTGGAACGTGATCATGTTGGTTTGACGTAAAAACGATTATTCAATTAGCAATCTGATCCGCGTATCGGTTCGGATTTTCTGGATCAGTGTGGCCGGTCAAATCGGATTTGCATATTTATCATCCGTTTGATTACGGATCGGATGCGGATTTCCTCGCATCCGCACGGATCCAATCCGAACACAAGCTTAGTTATATCATTACGTTCTTTCTCCTTTTTCTGCTCGCTCCTTTGCTTGGCAAGAAAATGCATATGATGGATGTTGAATACAATGGCGTATACCATTTGTCTAACGGGACGATAAAAGAGGGCAGCTTGAGGCACTTCCTTCGGACATTCCTCTTCGATACTAACTGGAATTTTGATTTCACCCTGACAAACCAAACAACAAAAATTGCTATTCACACTTTTAACAAATAATAATAAATTAATAAAAAAAACGAAACCTGCGATAGAATTTGATAAATCCAGGGCGACATGAGTCCTTTTTGATGTCTCTCGCTGGCAGTTCTCATCACTTCTGGAGGCACGGTCGGCAACGGCGGTATCCTCGTTCCGTTCATATATACAGCGGCCGGCTTAGCAGCATTTATCTTTAAAAAAAAAAACCAAACAAAAATTCATAAATTGACAAAACCAAAAATCAGTGTTGTATCGAACGCGAACTAAGTTCGTTAGTTCGCAAACTAAGATCGCGAACTAGTTCACTTTTCTGAGTGAACGCAAAAAACGAACTTTGTTCACTTTTGAGAGTGAACTTGAACGAAGTTTGCGTTCACCATGTTTGATGATGAAAACGTCGCAAAAACTTAACTTTTTTGCATCGGTTTTAAACGTTTTGATGACGTTTTCATCGTCAAAACATTCATTTGGATCACTTTTTACAACTAAAACAGCAAAAACAGCCATTTTCGTCATTAAAAATTAAAATCAACGAGAACGACTGCGTTACTAAAAAAAAAAGTTGTTTTTTTTTCCATCCACAAACCACAAAACATAAAATAAACATTCCAATTTTCAAAAAAAAAATTGGAAAAGTGAACTGAACTATTGCTTCAAGTTCGTGAACTTAGTTCACTTTGAAAAAAATTGTAGTGAACGTGAACGTCAACTAGTTCACACGGTGATGAACGGGAACTTGAACTAGTTCGCGATTTGGTGAACGAGATACAACACTGCCAAAAATCATCTCCAAATAAAACCATCAAATAAATTAAAACAAACAAATTAAAAAAATACCAACCAAAATCATAAATATAACGTAAAAGTAAACAAACCAGCAACCAAAGACCAAAGTAAAGCATCAGCAGCACAAATTAAAAACAAAATACAACAAAAATAATCTAAAACAAATTTAAAAAAAAATTTAAAAAACAATGATAGGGAATACTGAGCCCCACCGCTGCAACTTTGTGATGCGGGGACGTGATGCAGCTCCAAGCCACCTCGGGACTGAGGCGGTTGGGGCTCGACGAACTCGAGCTCGACGACGTGCTGGACGACAGCAGCAAACCGGCGCCGTTTAACACCGCGGTGGAAGAAGAATTTGGCTGCTGATGGCTTTGGCTGCTGGCATTGTGACAAGGACTTCCGGCTGAAAACATTAAAAACAAATCAAAAACTCACTCCGCTCTGAGACGACGTCGATGTCGGTGAAACCGAGGTCAGTGCGCTCGGACCACCACCGTTTACCCACGCTTGAGCCCCATCTAAAACAACTTTCGCTTCGTTTAAAGAATATTTTTACAAAATACAAATTTCAAAAGCGAAAAAATCACCAGCGGAAGACTGCCCGTCGCTTCCCTCGTATGGCTCCTCGTAACCCCCTTCGCTAGAAACCGCCACGTCCTTGTAGTTCTCCTCCTGAGCCTCAATAAATAAATAAATAAATAAATAAATAAATAAATAAATACAAAATGAGATTAATTTTACCTGCGAATGAGTTGGCGGTTCGATGACGATTTGTGGAGCCACCGGCACAGCGCCGCCGGTGGCCTCTTGGTAAGCATTTAAACTGGACAACTGTTATGCGTAAAAAAAATTAAATTTTAATGAAAAAATAAATTTTAAACGAAAAAATTGAATTTTAAACGAAAAAATTGAATTTTAAACGGAAAAATTGAATTTTAAACGGAAAAATTGAATTATAAAGGAAAAAATTGAATTACAGTGTAGGCTGCGTAGCCCGGACATAGTACCGACTGGACAGCTCTGTGGTCCGGACAAGTTTGCCGGGGCCCGGACCCAACCAATAAGGAGCAATGCTAAATTTGCTCTGTGGTCCGGACAGCTTCCCCTTCCGGAATCCGGACTAAGCGATGCGTCCCGTATAGGAAAAAGTCGCTGTGTAGTCCGGACAAAAACCAAAAATGCCGATTTTCTAATGAAACAAATTAGAAAAAAAATTAAAAACACAAAAATTTAAATAAAAATTTAATTTATTGCATGTTTACAAGGGTTGGAAAAGGTTGGAAAAGGTACTGTTGCGCCATGTGCAGGTGTTCACGAACGTAGACATGACGTAACATATGTGCACACGGCGCAACAATACCTTTAACGCAAATTTCCTTTTCCAACCCTTGTAAACCTGCAATAAATTAAAATTTCATTCAAATTTTAGTGTTTTTAATTTTTTTTCTAATTTTTTTCATAAGAAAATCGGCATTTTTGAATTGTTTCAATGTAGCAGAAATTGATTTTCTTTAACTCTCTAGTCTGGACATGTGGCATTTGTCCGGACCAGAGAGTGTATATGCCCTACAGAATGGACATTGTCCGGACCGGACAAGTTTTTGGGTCCCGTCCTATGTCGGGCTACACAGCCTACACTGTATAAAGGAAAAAATTGAATTTTAAATGAAAAAATTGAATTTTAAAGGGAAAAATTGAATTTTAAAGGAAAAAATTGAATTTCAAACGAAAAAATTGAATTTTAAACGAAAAAATTAAATTTCAAACGAAAAAATTAAATTTCAAACGAAAAAATTGAATTTTAAACGAAAAAATTGAATTTCAAACGAAAAAATTGAATTTCAAACGAAAAAATTGAATTTCAAACGAAAAAATTGAATTTCAAACGAAAAAATTGAATTTCAAACGAAAAAATTGAATTTCAAACGAAAAAATTGAATTTCAAACGAAAAAATTGAATTTCAAACGAAAAAATTGAATTTCAAACGAAAAAATTGAATTTCACACGAAAAAATTGAATTTTAAACGAAAAAATTGAATTTCAAACGAAAAAATTGAATTTTAAACGAAAAAATTGAATTTCAAACGAAAAAATTGAATTTCAAACGAAAAAATTGAATTTTAAACAAAAAAATTGAATTTCAAACGAAAAAATTAAATTAAATTAATTTTATTCGTTTACTTCGCTTTCCATGGTTTCGGAAGCGAATCGCGAAGGATCTTCGCTGTTGGGAATCGATTCGTAGGCGCCTTGAGTGGACGCAGGCCCGACATTCGCGTTGTTCGGCACGTTGTTCTGTACGGGAGTGGAATTAAATATTCGAGGCGGTGGTGGGTAATAACCAGGTTCGAATTTACGTGCTGGAATTTAAAATAAATAAATAAAATAAGTAAAAATCGAATAATCAACATCATGAAATTTTTTTTTGTTCAAGTTCCACCGTTGTTCGTGGGCCGATAACGAAGAAATCCATCTTTGGTTCCGTTGAGGTAATACTGAACGCACTGCTTGAACTTGTGCACCCTGTCGTCGCCGGACGACCCGCCGAACACGTGCACACTAACCGCATCCAAATTAACGATGCTCGGCAGCGCACGAACAAACGCGCACACGGATCGAATTAAAACATCCGACGGAATTGGCTGCAAAATTAAATAAAATTAAAAAATTAAAATCAAATTTACACTTAAACCTAAACCAATCACCTTAACTTTAAATTCTGGACATATAATCTGATAAAAATCCGCCAAATCGTCTTCGGTCAACAAATAATTCCCCAAAAGCGCCGCAAACACGCAGAAACGATTCGGATGCAGATCCAACCCCTTCGCCACTTCGTCCAGAATGAATTCCTTCGTCTCCAACGACCCCTTCAAATAAAAAAAACAAAATAAATGAACAATTTCCTCATTAAATAAATCGCACCTTATAGGTCAACTTCAACTGCTCGGACGAAAAATAGCGCGGCGGGTCGAAAATGGCGTACTCGGCATCCTCGGCCATGAGCCCGTGAAAGGAATTCTCGCGGCAATAAGCGATCACTTCCTGGCGATGATCGTCCATCGTGCACAACACGGTGATGTTCAAATGTCGGAGCGCCATTCGCAGACAAGTGGTCAGGCAGATCGGCGGCGCCCACCACACCTTGGGCGGCGGCGTGCCCTTGGTGGTCACATGTTTGAGCACTTGGTTCATTTTCTTGCGCTCTTTCTGCTGCAACTCGGCCCACTCGCTCATGCGCTGCGTTTCGAGGCTGCCGTTGAAGAAGACGGCCAGTTCCATGTTGTTGCTCTCGATCGTCTGTATTAAAACGGCCAGGAATTGCACCATGCGGTTCCACTGGCCGCCGCACACCCAGTCGGAGAAGAAGCCGCCGTAGAGGCGGTCGAGGCAGCACTCGCCGTCCACGACGAGCGAGAGTTTGCTCTTGAGCCGGTTGTTGGAGCCGCCGCGGCGGACGGAGACGCTGCGCGCGATTTTCAGCAGATCCACGGGCACGCACGCGCCCGGGCAGTTGGTTTCGATGAATTTCTGAAGTGTTTGGATACCCATCTTTGGATTTCGGCTTCGCTGGCTTCGTTTACTCGAGCCGTGCGATCATGCAGAGCGGTTTGATGCGACAAAATGTCTACACATCAGATCAGCGCCATGTGCTTTGCGATCAAACTCGTGTCGTGCGCATGCGCGTGCGTAAGGATACTCTCAACTCTGTGTGACATGTCGGTTTTTATTTTGGTTTTTGGTTTGTTGCGAAGTGTGTTTGTTTTTGTAATGGTTGGTTTTGATTCGAAGATGGAGGAGAAAGTTATTCACGAGCGAGTGGGAAAGGGTCGGGTGTTTGACGTTGTTTTGTTTAGTCATGTGATTTTGCACGTTTGGTAATCGATGCTGCCACTAGAGGGCGAAATAGTGCGCGGACGAATACTATAAACTTTATCTCGAAATTTATCTCGAAATTTATCTCGAAATTTATCGTAGAAAGGAATTTAGTCATGGCTTTCGTAAACATTAACATTTCTCTCGATTCTTTCTCGTATTCTTTTGCCTTAGTGAATCTGGCAAATCAGAGAATCCGAGTAAATGGGCTGTAAATGTAACATCACTGACATCAGTAGGAAATCCAGCAAATCTCATTAAATCTCATTAAATCCTGCCAATCTAGTCAAATAACTGCAGTTTTAGAAAATTCGCGCAAATGTAGTAAATTCTCCAAATCTCTTGGAGAATCCAATTAAATCACAGCAAATCAAATTACAGCACTGCTGGCCAAACCCGTGATCTCTCAAATTTTAATTTAGTAGTAACCGTTGTCGTCATTAGGTGGCAATGGGGTACATTGATGAACCAATATACATATACCGTACCTAGTTGCTATTGGCTTGGGCAGTCACATGACTTTCAGTCATAAATGCTTGGCGTCGCCTTTTCCTTTTCAAGGTAGAACTAAAAACAAGACACAACAAGACATTGTGTGTTTATTTTGGGTAACTTAAAAGATCACAGGTAAGATAAAACCACATAGAAATAATTCTTGTCAGCCATTTAACAAGACCGACGAAGGACACGACAACTTTGACGTCTAAATAGAAAAGTCGAACTTGCAGTAGCCAAACTATTAATGAGTGTGCAGTGTGGATTAGTTTTGGGCTTATTTGTTTAGAAATGGCCGAACTCGTGATGCGTCTCAAGAAGTTCGTAATCTTGGTGCAGAATCACGATTTGTGTGGGTGTGACGGTTACAAAACCGTATAAACACGAAAGTTCACACCAGATGGCACTAATGTGAATATAGCGCGCAATTCAAATAAGAGCTAGAAATACTTTAAATTCAGAGTATGTTTTGCAGTTTATTTAATAGAATAAACTCAGCAAATATTATGAAGAATATTGATTCCATAGAATCAATATTCCAATAATAATAACTAAGTTATACTTACCGGAAGTAAGGAACCAATTGGACTCCTTCGGACCTAGTCTTCCGCCAGGTCCGGACTCCCTAATCTCTAAAGTGACCTGGGAATCCATGGATTCAGGTATCCTATTGGCTACCACTTAATTCTTCTGTTCTAAAGGACTACTTAAGCTCCGGTTGACCACCGGATCTTCGGTTCTTTTGGTTTTCTGTTTGGTCTTGTATCTTATATGAAAACTGGAAGACCCACCCCGACGATCCGTGACTTGCGTTTGCAGCACGGTTGGAGATTCTCCAGGGTGATTTGCTGTAGCGAAGATCCGTCCGTATAAAATAGTACGGTAAATGGATCATGAAGCAACAGCCTGCGGAACTCCGGGTTGGTAGCCCGTAAGCAATATATCTCGAATATTTTGCGTTAAACAACTACTTGGAAATTGGTTAAACCCCACAATGTTTTGCCCGGTGGTTGGTACCACCGAAGCGATTCATCGCACTTAAACAAATACCCGGTCTTGTTGGACTCCGCTAATTACTCGACTAGCGACCCAACAAACTGTATTGGCTATTGGTAATCCCATAAACATTTACCCGGTGGTTGGTACCACCGACTAAGCGACCCCTGTTGCGACAAAACAAATACCCGGTCATGGATTACGCAATCCTTCGGTCGTAAGGCATTTTATGGCGGATGGAGGTTTCCTCCCGCAATGGTTGAGCGCCATTGTGACGGTCACCGCCGACATTCGAATTATAACTAATTATTAATCACACTTTATTATGTTTTCCGTAGCACACGAGAATTGGTAAATTCTCGTCACATTGATTATTCTAATCGATGAAATACAGGTTTGAATAGATGCGGAGAATTCTCCACATCCACGTAAACGTTATTTGTGACGATGCCGAAAGTCAGCCCTATCCCTCGGCCCGCCCAGGACTTCCAACCAGACGTTGCCCCGTTATTTCACGTGTATTTAGAACCCGGACTCTTTGTTAATAAACAATACTATTTATCGATATTGCTTGTAAGTTATTCATATTATATTTTCACTTGGCACGCACACATGTAGTTTAGCTTATTTCGGTAGGTTAGGTTTATCTCATATTTTACCTAGTAAAGGTAGAAAAGGTAGAATCGTCACATGGGTTTCCCATCACTTTTTTTAACTTTGACTGTTAAAGTTACTGAAGTGAACAAAAAATCTTTCTCAGTCCCTGCATCTTTTTCTTCTTGAAAAAGAAAAAATTAATTTTTCAAAAATTTCACTAAATTTTATTCACCAAAAAAGCGAAAAGTTGTTTGTGAATTGAAAATAAATAAAATTCCGGTTTGATTTCACCAGAACACAGTAAACGTCTGGAAAGGTCTGGTAATATAAGGAAATACGGACTAATCAAAACTTCATCTTTGTCTTTATCTTCGTCCTGAAAACGAAAGCAAAAGTTTCGCTGCATTTCAGAAAAGTTTTGTCTGATTTAGTGTATTTTAAAGATGACAAATTTTAGTCCTTATTTGAGCAGGTCGTTTACATGTCAAAATAGAAATGTTTGTAAATAACAAACAAACAAACAAACATTTAAATTTAAAATTTTGCAATTCATTTTTTGGTGATTGCCAGGTGGTGATGCCCACGTGTCACATCAATATCACCTGCCCCACATATTTTATTTTAAAAAATATATAAAAAAATGTGCTGAGTGTATTATCAAAACTATAACTATATAACTATAACCATAACCATAACCTTAGAGTAAGAAATTGACATTCCATCATCGCACGAAGAAAGCGGGATTGCAAACATCAAATTTGAAGTAAACCAAAAAAAGTTGAAACTTTTATTTCATCTCCCGAAAGTGGAAATAACATTTTATGTTTTTCATTTTTTTTGCAGAAAATAATGGAAAATGCTCAATTGTACGCAAGATCGAACGCGCTGCAGAAACGCAATGTGGAAATCGTGTTGAGCGAGTTTGTGCCGTTGATGAAGTGGTCGGACGAAGACGTGATTTTGGATGTGGGGTCGGGCAGTGGAGACGTCACTCGCAACTTGCTGCTGCCCGTTAGTCCAGAGTTCGGGCAGATAGTTGGCATCGATTGCTCTGAGAAGATGGTCAAGTACGCTCAAGATCATTTCCAAAATGAACGACTTTTGTTTCAGAAAATGGACATCACCGACAAGGTCATCCTCAATGTATTCCCGCAAGGGTTCACCAAGATTTTCTCCTTCTTCTGCTTCCATTGGATTCAAAACCAAACGTAGGTCTTTAGAATTTTAGTTTTTCTTGTTTTTAATTTTCAATACGAATGCATTATTAGAAAAGCTGTGAGTAATTTGTACAAGTTGCTTCGGCCGGGCGGGACGTGTTTGCTCCTTTTTGTTGCTCAAAGTCCAATTTACAAAATGTACGAGCGAATTGCTAAGAATCAAAGATGGGCGTTTTACATGAATGTAAGAGGCTTACAAGTCAGTTGCAAGTGCGTTTACTCGTTTGTGTTTTAAAGGACTGGGAGAAATTCGTTCCGGTCCACCAGAACAACATCGACCCCGCGAAAGATTTCAGGGTGACGCTCGAAAATTGCGGTTTTTGTGTTCTGAAATGCGCTGCACCAGAATATAGTTACGTTTACAAAAATCTCCATTATTATCGAAGTAAGACATTTTTAATTTGAATGAATTAATCCACTACTTGATTTGTTTATTTATCTTTTTCAGACTTTCTGGAAGCAATTAATCCTTTCGTTCGTCGAATGCCTGAAGAAGAAAAAAACGATTTCATGCTTGATTGCTTGTTGGAATTGCAGCTGATGAAGAAGCTACTCTTTGAAGGAAAATTTGTCGTCAAGTACAATGTACTCATTGCACACGCTCAGAAATAAATTATAACCAACTATATCGCATAAAGCAATTCATTAATCACAACTTGTGACAAATTACAGAGCGTTTAGGTTGTGTAAAAATATGTGGGTGCTGCTAGATATAGGGGCGACCAGAGCAGAAAATAATTATTTTCATTTATATTTGAGTCATCATTACATCTTTTCTACAGTAGAATGAGGTGAGATGGACTAACAGTAAATTTAATCTGTTTCATTACAATGTAAGACAAAACTTTGCCCAGTTGGATAAATGATTAAAAAATAAACAATTTTCAAAATATAACCAAACTAGCAATAGATTTGCATTTTAATCATGCTGAAATAATGTTACAATCAGTACAAAAGTGATGTCTTTGTTACAAATAAAAAGAAAATAAAAAAATCAAATTTCAACCTTCGAAATCTGTGTTTTTCAAATTTTTAAGAAAATTCAAAATCAGTTGAACTTTAATACTTAATTCCTTTCCCACATTGCTTAATAACTTTAATGCATCTTGTGTGCATTGAATCAATTAGATTTTTACAACTTTCATCAGGGATGGACTCCCATGCTTTTTCAATGGATACTTGCTTTATCCACTGAAAAATCCACTTTGCTCCGCCCATTCCTCTTCCTTTCTTCCACAAATTCTTTTCCAGGACCACTTGATACATATTTGCATTTTGTCTTCCATTCAAAAAAACATTTCACTTTTTTTCTTGTATCCAAATGCCCCCCAAACCATCACAGATCCTCCTCCAAAGTTTCTACTCATGCACATCACATGGTTTTTTCGTAAATTAATATTTCAAGCCATCAGGGCCATCCAGATTGAAATTTTTTTCATCACTGAACCAGGGCCACCTTTACCTTACCATTGGACTAACTGAGCTGCAGCCCAGGAGCGTGGGACAGAGAGGGGCGCTGGGCAGAGGGGCGCGGGACAGAGAAGGGCGCCAGGCACCGAAGAAGAGGCACACAAACGGCAATTATTAGACGGTTTTTCTCCGGTATGAATTTTTATATGCATTTTCAAATTCCCATTTCGATTGCAAGATAAAGCACAAGTTTTTCGTGTGTACTTACTATAAAAAATTGGATGTAAAACGAAAAAAATATTTAAACACACCAAATAGCAGGTTTTGTTTTGAGTACGTAAGAAATTGAAGCAAAATTTTGAGTTAAAAACAAAATGTCATTTGAAATAAAATTAGAAGAAAAAAATAGCAGTTTATCATTTTATTTTCTACAAGTATTGGGAAGATATAATAAATTGGAAATGAAATGAGAATAATGTACGAAAACGACAGATTTTGTTTCATGGATGGAACAAATTAAAACAAGTTTCAGTTTTCTTAAATTTGAGTTAAATGCAAAATGCAAATTTCAAATACAGAACTTTCAATGCAGAAATAAATAAATACAAGCAGAAATAAATAAATACAAGCAGAAATAAATAAATACAAGCAGAAATAAATAAATACAAGCAGAAATAAATAAATACAAGCAGAAATAAATAAATACAAGCAGAAATAAATAAATACAGGCAGAAATAAATAAATACAGGCAGAAATAAATAAATACAAGCAGAAATAAATAAATATAAGCAGAAATAAATAAATACAAGCAGAAATAAATAAATACAAGCAGAAATAAATAAATACAAGCAGAAATAAATAAATACAAGCAGAAATAAATAAATACAAGCAGAAATAAATAAATACAAGCAGAAATAAATAAATACAAGCAGAAATAAATAAATACAAGCAGAAATAAATAAATACAAGCAGAAATAAATAAATACAAGCAGAAATAAATAAATACAAGCAGAAATAAATAAATAGAAGCAGAAATAAATAAATACAAGCAGAAATAAATAAATACAAGCAGAAATAAATAAATACAGGCAGAAATAAATAAATACAGGCAGAAATAAATAAATACAAGCAGAAATAAATAAATATAAGCAGAAATAAATAAATACAAGCAGAAATAAATAAATACAAGCAGAAATAAATAAATACAAGCAGAAATAAATAAATACAAGCAGAAATAAATAAATACAAGCAGAAATAAATAAATACAAGCAGAAATAAATAAATACAAGCAGAAATAAATAAATACAAGCAGAAATAAATAAATACAAGCAGAAATAAATAAATACAAGCAGAAATAAATAAATACAAGCAGAAATAAATAAATACAGGCAGAAATAAATAAATACAGGCAGAAATAAATAAATACAAGCAGAAATAAATAAATATAAGCAGAAATAAATAAATACAAGCAGAAATAAATAAATACAAGCAGAAATAAATAAATATGTCACGGCCCGGCATTTACGCGCTTGTATTCCTCACCAAATTGTTGTGTTCTGTTTACGCGTATCCCGTGTGTTCCATTGTTTAAAACTCTTAATAAATCCTAAGCCTAAATATAATTTGAGTTTTGTCCTACCTTCATTTCCTATTCATGTTTATCCCTTGACTTGGTCTGGTGTGGCTCAATTTAGTCACATCAGACTGGTCTATGTTGAGTATTTCCCACTGTTACCCCTCCTAATTTCGTTTAGTTCATCCTATCTAATTTAAATGTTTAGTCACTCGCGACTGACTCATCGCGATGATTATTCACGAGCGCGCCTGATTGGCTTACGCGTGCTTGACTCATGCTTCTCCCCTCGTTTTCTGTGATGGACTTGGCCCAAGTTCACTTCTGAGCTGTTTTAGCCAAGTCTGATCAGAAGGCGTAAGACCATGAGCTATCGTAAGTGCCTTAACTGGCCGTTGTGCATTTGGCGACTTTTCCTGTGTTAATTCGCAGTAACTCCATGCAAGTTAACTCTGCTTGTTTGAGGACTTACATTATCATATCGCGTGTCTAAATTCCGCGTGTCATCTTTGATTCCTTTTCTTTCGATGTTCTTTTGTGTTTTATGCCGCTGATACGTGCCGAAGGACTAGAAGTTAGATTCAAGTAGCTAATGAGTTGTTTATTTCGTCTTTTGCGCGCGATTAGTGCGCGCTTGCTCGGTCTGGCCGCTCCGCCATTAGGGGTCCCTGCCAGATTAGCCTAAGCCACGTTTGCGTTGTTAAGTCCGCACGTGAGCATTACTTCTTCCATTTTTAAGGCTCCAACAAACTCGGTAATAATTCGTAACATGATCGAATAGGGGGTTAAGCTTGCCGCCACACTTCAGGCTGCTTAACGTTGCCGGGCCCTTATTCGGGACCAGGCTCTCTTGTATCGTAACTGGCGCGCCTTTCAAACGCGGTTTCAAAGACCAGAAACAACCGGTTCATGACACGTGGTGCCGAAACCCGGGACCTTGTTGGAGTTAATTCAGTCTAGCGCATATAAACTAGTTGCTATCTAACAAGCATTAGTGGCGTTTTTTAGAGACTATTTTGCCGAAAGGAAGGTTTCAGAGTAACTAACTCTTCATAGTACTCGCGTATCGTTTAATTACGGTGCGCATCATTTGCTGTGAGCTGCTATTACCCTTATTATCTCGCTAACATGGCGAATAAGGAAGAAACTCCCGAGAAAAAGAGAGGGATGTTTTCAGACCTCATCGATCGCTGGGATCCTGCGCGTTTACGTGTAGAGAGACAGCGACGTGAGGAAGTTGAAAGATTACGCGGTTTAAGACCGGGCGCTCTTCGTGGGATGCTGGAGGAAATACCAACAGATTCCACTGACCAGCCTAGCTCTATGGAAAGAGATATAAACCCCACATTGGAGGGGCCGATAAGCGTGCATACTGCAACTCCGGCCAGCATTATAGCTGAGTTGGAAGAACCAGCGCGTTTGCAAAACATTGCTTCGGCTCCAACAAGAAATGAATCAGAAGCGCCACTGGAGGTGCCTGGTTTGGGGGCTTATCTCCATGATATGGAGATGGCAATTTCCGCGAGACTGGACCGGGCCATAAATGCACAATTGCATGGTTGGGCCGAGGATACGGTCGAGCGTGTAAGGAAAGTGGTGGAGGACTGTGCTGCTCAACGACCGCCGTTGGCGGTTGGAATTCCGTTAATTCCGCCGCCACAGGAACCTCATATCCTCCTGGGCGTGTCGGGGCGGACGGTTCCCCAAATTATACCTCGTTCCACTGGAGACGCGTCTGTAATTCTAACGCCAAGTGAGATAATTTTGGGTGGGGCCCGTGCAGCACCCGCTGTGCAGGGGAGAATCCATGTGCAGTCTCGTGAAGTGGATCCAGCCGTTGTCCAAGTTAACAGCGAAATAATGCGATCAATAATTCGCAGTAAGGCATCGGTAGTGGGTGCACCGCCATCCATACCATTGAGCCAGCTGGAGAGGGAGAGAAACTCTCAAAGTGGGCAGCGGCCAAGGCCTAATGTTCCGCTTCAGACTGGTGCTGTTCCACAAATACCTGTATTTCAACAGACAGGACAATTACCGCAACAGCAATGGCGGCAGCAACCACAACAGTTTGCTCGATCTTCCGGTATGAGAATGGGGAAGTTACCGGAGTTCGATGTTGGCAAGGGCGCCTATAACGCAGTGGATTTGTTTCTAACTCAACTGCGAGCCCATTTCTTTACTTCGGGAATGGCGGAGTCGGTATATCTTGAGTATTATGTGCCTCAAGCTTTAAAAGGCGAGGCTCTGGACTGGTATATCGATTTACTTCCGAAACCTGAGTTTTGGGATGAGTTCGCGCATTTGTTTAAAGACGCGTTCTCTCTCACCGTGGCTGAAGCTACTGTCAATTTGGCGGAAAAGCGACAGGCCATGGGGGAGCCAACTGCAAAATTTTTGCGCGAGACTAACCGATTCCTACAGAAAACAGGGATAGTTGGGGACAGCCAAAAATGGGATATAGCCCAGCGACGACTGCAACCTGACGTTGCGGAAGTCATGCGTCAAATGGGCGTGTTAACCTTGTCGCAAGCCATTGTTAGGGGACAGCAAGCAGATAGCGAGCTGCAACTACGATCTCTCCATAAAAGAGATTTCGACCTGCACGGGGTTAAGCGAGGCCAAATGCCGGTTCCCCAGCATGCAGCTCTTACCAAGCAAGAAGCCGCCGCGAAAAAATCGGAAGAGGCGACTAAGAACCCGACTCGACATTTTTTCACGCGCAATAAGGTTGCGGCCGTGATGGAAGTCTTGGGTGAATTAGAGGAAGGTGGCATGTTTGATGATGACAATCAAAGCGTAATGGCACAGACAGTCCGTAGTATCATGGCTGCGAGAACTGCGCCTATTGTTGGAACAGAGCCGCCGGTAGAGACTGGAGAACCTCATGTCTGCAGTCAAAACAACTCCTTCGCTCAGGGCTCCGGCCCACCTAAGGACATTAAGTTGCCGCCCGGAGCGGAGTGGGCCAAAAACAGGCGCGATCGGTGGTATATGCGTGACATTAAATTGAACGCTCCGCTATGCCCGCACTGTTACAAACCCTGGGTCGTTCCGGGAAACGAGAGAGGGCCCCCACTGAAGTCCGACGCCAAAGTGGTGGATCCAAAGAAGAAGTAGGTTTAACACCTAAAGCTGTGTTGGAACCGCCGGAAGTGGAGCGCGTGTTGCCACCAAAATCTGTGTTGACCGCGCCTAATACTGATCCAATACTTCCGAAGTTGACTTCATTCGTGATGATTTCTCCTAAAGAGAAAGATGTGTCCGAGGAGCCAAAAATTGAGATCGGGATTGGAGAAAGAGTACGACGAGATTCCCAATACGTGAAGATCGTCTGGAATGACATCCAATTTATTGCGCAATTTGACTCTGGTGCTCAGACCTGCATCATGGCGCAAGATCTGTATGAAAAGCTGCATGAGAAGATGGGGGTGGATTTGGTTGTGTTGCACGAGACCATTCGCGTTGCCAATAATCAATTAGTTGAGGTCTTGGGAAGCGTGGAAATAACCGTGCGTGCACCTCAAACCCTGATCTCTTTTGTGTGCTTGGTTATAGAGGACTCATCAGCGGACTTGCTGCTCGGACGAGATTTCTGTCGAGCGGTTGGATTATGTACGGACCATGGACTTAATTGCTGGTTCATAAGAGGTTCGGAGGAAAGGCGTAGTTTCATGACTATGAGACAGGCGATGGCCTCCGACCCGGTACTTTTATTGCCACTAATCCCCGCCGCCCCTAAGATGGCAGTTCCTGCCCCGATCAGTGAAATAAACTGTGTTTTGTTAAATCATCGCGAGTTACCCGCCGAGATTTTTGAGCTACCGCATGACGATGCGCCGTTCAGGGTTAAGGTGGTGGTTTCGCGTAAGAATGGAGAAAATAAGGACTGGACATTTCTTTGGTCACCTCCGCGACGCGAAAAGTCGCGCAGAACTAAATTCCGCGATACGACACGTGTCTACCGGAGGCCCATGAGTTTTAGCCAGTTCCGACGGTCTAAACGGGTGCGCAGGGCTCGGAAGAGATTGTCGCAGTCTGCAGAGTCGTCTGTTCCGTCAGTTCCTCCCGATTCGGTTATTTCGGATGTGGATGGGAAAGTTGGTTCCACTGGTGGACAGTTTTCTCCTACGACCAATTTTGTTGAATATCTGCCTTGTCCCGATCCGACTAAGTTGGACTGGATTTATGGGCAGTTATCAAATCAACTATCACCAAAACGCATCACTCATTTGATTGACGCGTTAAAACCCGTTTCGAATATTTTCAGAGAAGAAGTTGGGTTGTGCAATAACACTCTTTTTGAGGTTGATCTTAAACCTAACTTTAGGCCAATACACGTGCCTGTTAGGCCGGTAAACCCTGCTAAAAAAGCTATCATTGATCAATACATCGATCAAAAGCTGGCGCAGGGAATTATTCGTCGCTCGAAGAGTGATTGTGCCGTGGCCCCAGTGGTCGTCCCCAAGAAGGATGGCAGATGGAGGTGCGCCATGGACTTTCGCCCTATCAACGCGCAAACGATGCCTGACGTGTATCCCCTCCCAGATATTGATAACATCTTTTCATATTTGGGCGGGGCTAAGTGGTTTTCCATAATAGATGGACGTGAAGCGTTTCATCAGATCGGCGTTAGGCCAGGAGATGAACGTTTTCTCGCTTTTATCACGCATCGCGGACTCTACGAGTATGTCCGCATGCCTTTTGGTCCAATAAATGGCCCTGCAACACTGCAACGTGCTATGAATCTTACGCTTGCGGAGTTTCTTTACAAATGCGTCTTTGTTTACATCGACGACATAATTGTCTTTAGTAAAACATTTGAAGAACATGTAGAACATCTGAAGCAAATTTTGACACTTCTTGACGCGGCAGGATTCACGATGAATGCCGGCAAGACAGAGTTGTGTAAGCGTAGCCTTGAAGTGTTGGGTCATATTGTTGAAGAAGGAAAGATTCGTCCTAATCCAAAAAAGACCAGCGCGATCCAGTTATTTCCCGCGCCAACTAACGTAAAAGAGTTGCAGCGCTTTAAGGGCATGATTGGGTACTATTCTTCGTTTTTTCCGGGGTACTCGAAGACTTGTGAAGTTTTCAGGCCCTTGATGAAGAAGAACGCGCCATGGAATTGGACGGATGGCTGTCAAGCAGCGTTCGAGTATCTGCGGGACCAAGTTGCGACGTCAACTTTGCAGCGGAGGTTTCCTGACTGGTCGAAGTCGTATATTCTGCAGACAGACGCGAGCTACTCAGGCTTGGGTGCTGCGTTGATGCAATTGGATAATAACGGCATTCGTGTGCCAATTGCATTTGCTTCGCGCGCTTTAAATAGTGCGGAAAAGAATTATAATGTTACGGAGATCGAGTGTCTAGCTGCTGTTTGGGCAGTTAAGCGTTTCCGCAGTTACTTAGAACTGATGGATTTTTACCTTGAGAGCGATCACAAGTGTTTAAAATGGCTTTTTGCTCAACGCGAACCGAAGGGCAGATTGGCTCGATGGATTCTGTCGATGTCAGACTTTCGATTTACATTTCTGCATTGTAGTGGCACTAGCAATCGTGTCGCTGATGCGTTGAGCAGAGCTCCTGTAGATCCAGCCATTGAAATTGGCGATGATGATTGTCCGCTCGTTGATGATGCGACATATTGTGCGTTCTTTGACGATTTCGCGAGTTGGCCGACCATTGAGATGGTGGAGCTTGACGAACATTTCGTGCCAAAACCATCTGGCTCAAGGATCGTTAATGCGGCCAAACTTCGTAGGAAGTTGCGTATTCTTCAAAAGAAGCGCGAATTTGAGGAGTTGGAACCGCTTGAGTTGTTTGGGGATTTAAATACCCGACCCCCCGAACCCCCCGGCCCCTTGAGGGGGGGTAGTGTGCCGGCCGACATGGAAAATGCCGTGTTCGGTGCACACCAGCTCTCCGGTGTAATTACGCCTCCAGCTGCCTTGCCGCCAAAAAGGCGTGTTGGAAGGCCCTGTAAGGTCAAAGTGGTTCCTTCTGATCCTGTGCCTAAAAGGAAAAGAGGACGGCCACCAAAACAAAAACCTAAAGTTGGAAGACCCAAAAAGATTGTATCACCTGCAAGAAGTGAGCATTCGTCTTCACCAGCGTCACCAGTTTCGAATAGAGGAAAATCTGGTAGCGAGCGATTTTTGAGTGACCATAGTTCCGACGAATATCGGACTACGGTGCCACCTTTGCCGACGCGACCAAATACGCGTTTGGGGCAGACTCAACAACCTTTGGTGGACGACCAAGTCTCGCCATACGAATCCGAAGATCTGGATGAGGATCGACCGGCTGAGCATCCGGCTTACGAGCTTCTGCCAACTCAGAAAAGAATGAGGGAAGTTCAGTTGGCTGATAGTTGGGCGAAGGGTATTATAATGTATCTGGATACTGGGCATTTGCCGCCTGACGAAGACGAGGCTGAGAAAATTAAAAAGCAATCTGTTGACATGGCTTTGTATCATGGGCTTCTGTGTAGGTACCCGCCAGTAACAATTGGCCAACGCGCTGAATCGCGTCGTATTTACTTGCCAGAGCCTTTGAGACAAATTTATTTTCACTGCCTTCACTTCCCGCCAACTTCTGGCCACCTCGGAATTGAAAAGACCATGATGCGTTTAAAGACGCGTGTTTTTTGGCCAGGGATGAAGAAAGATGTGGCGGAGTGGATCAAGGTATGCGGGCCATGCCAGAGAGCCAAGGTCGAACGGCGTTTGCCAATGGGAGAAATGGAGACGGCAAAACCACGCCGTCGTTTCAGAACCATTTACGTCGACTACTTTGGGAAAAAGTTGAAGTCTAGCCAGGGTAACTGCTATGCGTTCGTGATGGTGGATGCGGCCAGCAGATGGGTTGATGTCCGTCTCACCGAAGCAGCGGATGTTCCAACTACAATTGCGCAAATTGAGGCATTTGTGCAACGTTGGGCCTTCCCAAAGACTTTAATTAGTGACAATGCGCCTACTTTTCGTTCTGCGCGTTTTCAAGCGCACTGTGCGGGAATGGGCATTGTAAATAAGTACATATCTGTGTATCATCCGCAAGGGAATTTGGCGGAGCGCCTGAACCAGTCATTGAAGACCTGCATTCTCGCGTACATCGGCGAGCACGTGAATTGGGACCGTCATATTGGCTACTTCATTTTGGCCATTAACGCCAGCTATCAAACATCGCTGAAGTTCTCACCGTATATGATGATCGTTGGACAGGAAGCGCGTTATCCAGGCGACCTCGACAGCGACACCGACGACGGGGATCCGCTCCCGCCGGATGAGGCGAGGTATTTACATCGATACATGCTACGCGTCGGAGCCGAGGCGCGGAAGAACTTGGAGATAGCGAACCTGCGACATAAGCGATGGTACGATCGGAAACGGCGGCCCCATGACTTCAAGCCTGGCGATTGGGTCACGCTGAGGAGCAGGATCTTGTCGTCGGCGGACAAGCAGGTTTCAGCGGGTTTCCAGCAGCGTACCGAAGGGATTTACATCATCCACCGGATCATCGGACCGAATACCGTGCTGCTGATGAAGGAGGACGGAAGTGTTACACAACCTTACCACATCGTGGACCTCCGACATTGGTATCGCGACCCGGATGAAGACGCGAAGGACTCGGAGGATGTTCCGGACCCGCTGGAGGTGCTGAGTGCTGTTGGATACGGTTGCGGCGCTAGTTTTATTTCCCGGGTGGATATGAACGATATACACGCCCGAGTGGACAAATTCAGTGCGGAATCACGTGAGATTTGTATAAATTATTATGCCGAGAACAATATTCGGTATAATGATTGTGAACAGGAAGAGGATCCGCCATAACAGCCTTCTTTTTATGTTTTTAAAGTGTTTATTAATATTTATTCGTTTTTAGCATTGTTTCAATTTTTATAAGAGTTTTGGTGTTCGTGTTGATTTTTGTTTACATTGGGATGAGTGTGTTGTTGTGTTTTTTGATGTATTTTGCACTAATATTTGGTTTTGGAATGTTTTTTACTGATTGTTGATATTCGCTGACGTTTCGAGGGGGAATGCGGGGTCAAAACTCCATTCTTTTCCCGTCGGAGTGTTTACGCGACTTTGTTTTCATTAACTTTGATTTTGTAAGCGCTTGGTGTTGTTCTTCATGCTCGGTGACTGTTGCGCGTGTGTGGTCTTGTTTGCGACAGATGGCGCCGGAGTGTCTAGTGTCATCTGACCAGTGACGTCACTTGTCAATTGGTGTCTGGCTGCCATCTTGTTTTTGCGACTTGACACGGTGCACATCGTCTCCACGCGTTCGGGATATTTTGAACGCGATTTGTGCTGAGAAACTGAGCGTGGGAACACACCAAGGCGCGTTGACTGTTGTAGTAATACTAACCGTGAGTTTTATTGAAGTTTTGAGTGATTTTTGATAATTTTTCGCCGCTCGAGCAAACAAGTGTTTTTGAGTGCCGTGATTTGATTTATTTCTCGCCACGCGCCTCTACGCGAAGTGGGGAGAAGTTTATGTTAGTTTCTCGTTGATTTTATGGTTTTATTTAGTTTTAGAGTCTAATTAATGACAATTTACGCGTGTTTAGAATTTTCTAGTGTTTTTCGTGAATGTATTAGTTTTGATTTGCAAAATGCAAGATGGCGTCGCCATACGCCTTAGATTTTTCTTTCGGGTCACGTGATGTCGTCCATCTTTGTCAAGTGCCCGTATGTCTATAGATGGACTTAGCCAATTTTTGAGCTTGTGCATTTTGCTTTGCTACGCGATAGACTTTGTTCGTTCGCGTGTCGCTCATTAATTGAGTTTAATTGTTACGATGAACTTTATACATTTGTGCGAAGACTTTGTATTGTTATTAGATTTTTTGATTAATGTTTTTTCTGTTATTTTTAATTTTTGTTTTGGGTTATTGCGCATTGGTATTTCGCTCATTTTGATCGTGATCCCATTTCACGCGCTTTGTTTCCTAATTTTCATAACATCAGTGATTTTTAATTGCGAGTACCTTTTTTGGCTAAGTTACGAGCTGTTACTCGAATTGTATCGCGTAATTTTTTATAATCCGCGTTATTAGCTGTTTAGTTTTGTATTTTTTGTTTACTCTTGCTCGAGTGGTGTAATTTTTGTCATTTGTTGTTTGTATGATTTTTTGATTTGTTTTTGTTACTTCTGATTTAGTGACTAGATTTGTGATATGACCGGACGTGGTAACGGATCAAAGCCCCCGTCGCGTGGTGGAAAGGGCCACAAGAACAAAACACCCGTCGAAACGCGCCGCCAGCGACGGGCGCGTGAGAGATACGTGTGCTCCTACCCAGTGCCCGGATTATTTGAGCGAGGGCCGGTCTTGATGCCAAACTATCATCCCGACCACCCGATGTGCCGGGCCTTCCCCAATCGAGAGTTGTGCCCGGTGTGTTCGGGCTGGGGCCACCTTCGCGATGGTGCAGAAGAATGTTTCGTGTGCGAAGGGTTTGGGAATTTGAGACGCGCTCAATTCCGGATTTGGATGCGGCGCGTGCAGGCCCTGTGTTTGGGGCGGACCATCGCGGATGGACGGGACATTTCGCGTTACGTGCTCCCGAGGATTTTCCAGCCTTTACTCGGTTCCGCCTCTGATTGTAACCGCTTCGTTATACAACATGAAGCGTACTGGAGGAATACGATGCAGATGGCCGCTCGCGCTGGATTCCGTCCGCACAATTGGCAGTACCCACCGTTGGGGTGCCTGGTGTTGGCATCTGGGGTGACGGCGCCGCCATTACCCTCATTTTTTCGACGTTATGCGTTGAGGGAAGCTCCGGTGGCTCCAAGAGCAGAGAGGCTTCCGTCCGTGACTCCGAGACTCCATTCTACGGCTCATAAAAAGCGCGATGATCCAAACGCTTTTATTGCAACGGGGGCGGCGCGATTCGATGAGGAACGAGACCGACTCCGAGGAATCGAGGAGCGTAATGAGAATTTACTCCAGGACATCGCGCATTTGCAGGACTTTCATCGCTTTGTGCGAACGGAGATCGCTGCGTGTGATGCGGCTACTGCCGCCGGTTCTTCGGCGATGCCGGCGATTCGACCTGTTCCTATATTGGAGTTGGTCCTCGAGCCCGCTGAGCCTTCCATTGAGGCCGAGCTGCCGCCGCCGATTGACGAGGTTGCGTTGTCCACGGCCTTGTTGCCGGCTGGTGTGTTGATCTGCAAGATGGATGAGATGGCGACGCCATTTGGTGTCAGTTTGCGTCGCGACTGGGCCGAGAGCGACCTCGACTACCTCATCCGGTGCCACGACGAGGCTGCGCGTCGCCGAGAAGTTGCTGGTTCGAGGGGAATGATTCCTCATTCTTCCCTTGAACAAATGGAGGACTCAATGGACTACGTGGGTGAGTTACCCAACCTCCGCGTATGTTTAACTGAAGCCGGCCGAGGAGTCGAGTATTTGCCAGCGGGCGAAGAGTCGGACGATGAGGATTCCCGACCGCGGCGACAGCTTTTGCCACTGTTTACTGGCCGTCAAGCCCAGCGTGACTTGCCTTTTCCGACTCAGCCCGAGGATTTGACCGCTGCCGTTCGAAGGCTGGTGGGTGATCAACATAAGAAACGCGACTTTGTGACGCTGCGAGAGCTCGAGCTGTATTTTGAGACGATAATGGCGCGTGCCCATTTTGATGCGATCTTTCCCATGGGTACCCTGGAGTGGGAGGGCCCGTCCCGATGGCGCAACGACACCTACTTGGAGGCAGATTTCACCCGATGGCGCGAGTTTTTCTACGGAATTATCAAACGCGAACTTGGACTTTCGGAAAGCATGGCGGCCCTTGTGCACCTTCTTGAAGAGGGGCACATCATGACCCTGCAACGACTGATCGCCAACGTTTTGACCGAATTTCGTCCGCGGAAGGAGCGCTAGTTGGGGGATGTCGTGACGTACCGTGCCATCAGCCTGATGAAAGAACTCATTACGGCCATCACGGGCTATGAGTTCTGAGTGTTGTGCCCTTGTAAGTGACATTTTTTCCCGAACGTGACTTTTTTCGCGAAGTTAGTGTTGAACGCGAACTTTTCTTTTGAACAATACCAGTGATATTGACTTTTCCTGAATCGTGATTGTTTTATTTTTAGTGTTCTTTGTCGCGCTGATGTTTGAATCTTTACGCGACTTTGAATTTTGTCTTTGATATTTAGTGTAGTGCATTTCTAGTGTTTAATAAGTGTCGAGATGCCCTTATGGCGTGATTTAATGCGATTAACGCATTCTTGGCCTGGCGCTTATGCTAGTAGTTTTTCTTGTTATTGTTCAGTTTTTAGAGCGCTTAACGCTTGCGTTGTTTAGTCCGCGCGTTAGTTATTTAATGAGTTTACGCGATAAGTTCTCGCGCCTCATTAGTGTAGTGTATTAATTATTCCAATTGTTATTTGATTTTTTCGTATCGTATTTTTATTTCTTTTTGCAGATCTAAACAGAGAATAAAAACACTCTGGTCCGAGGGGCGTGTCACGGCCCGGCATTTACGCGCTTGTAATCCTCACCAAATTGTTGTGTGTTCCATTGTTTAAAACTCTTAATAAATCCTAAGCCTAAATATAATTTCAGTTTTGTCCTACCTTCATTTCCTATTCATGTTTATCCCTTGACTTGGTCTGGTGTGGCTCAATTTAGTCACATCAGACTGGTCTATGTTGAGTATTTCCCACTGTTACCCCTCCTAATTTCGTTTAGTTCATCCTATCTAATTTAAATGTTTAGTCACTCGCGACTGACTCATCGCGATGATTATTCACGAGCGCGCCTGATTGGCTTACGCGTGCTTGACTCATGGTTCTCCCCTCGTTTTCTGTGATGGACTTGGCCCAAGTTCACTTCTGAGCTGTTTTAGCCAAGTCTGATCAGAAGGCGTAAGACCATGAGCTATCGTAAGTGCCTTAACTGGCCGTTGTGCATTTGGCGACTTTTCCTGTGTTAATTCGCAGTAACTCCATGCAAGTTAACTCTGCTTGTTTGAGGACTTACATTATCATATCGCGTGTCTAAATTCCGCGTGTCATCTTTGATTCCTTTTCTTTCGATGTTCTTTTGTGTTTTATGCCGCTGATACGTGCCGAAGGACTAGAAGTTAGATTCAAGTAGCTAATGAGTTGTTTATTTCGTCTTTTGCGCGCGATTAGTGCGCGCTTGCTCGGTCTGGCCGCTCCGCCATTAGGGGTCCCTGCCAGATTAGCCTAAGCCACGTTTGCGTTGTTAAGTCCGCACGTGAGCATTACTTCTTCCATTTTTAAGGCTCCAACAAACTCGGTAATAATTCGTAACATGATCGAATAGGGGGTTAAGCTTGCCGCCACACTTCAGGCTGCTTAACGTTGCCGGGCCCTTATTCGGGACCAGGCTCTCTTGTATCGTAACTGGCGCGCCTTTCAAACGCGGTTTCAAAGACCAGAAACAACCGGTTCATGACAAATACAAGCAGAAATAAATAAATACAAGCAGAAATAAATAAATACAAGCAGAAATAAATAAATACAAGCAGAAATAAATAAATACAAGCAGAAATAAATAAATACAAGCAGAAATAAATAAATACAAGCAGAAATAAATAAATACAAGCAGAAATAAATAAATACAAGCAGAAATAAATAAATACAAGCAGAAATAAATAAATACAAGCAGAAATAAATAAATACAAGCAGAAATAAATAAATACAAGCAGAAATAAATAAATACAAGCAGAAATAAATAAATACAAGCAGAAATAAATAAATAAATGAATAAATAAATAAATACAGAAATAAATAAATAAACCACAAGTTTTTCGAGTGTCGCTCACCATAAAAAAATGGATATGAAACGAGAGAAATATACAAACACAGCAAGTAGCAGGTTTTGATTTGTGGATGAAAGAAATTGAAACAAAATTTTTGAGTTGAAAACAAAAACAAAATGTCATTTGAATTAAAATCAGAATTACAAATCATGAACTTAATGAAAAATGTGATTTTCACTTTGTATGCTTTGATAAATGTTTTTTAAAAGTCTCATTTTGACTACTATAATAAGCACACAAATGGCACTCGAAGCGTTTTTCTGCACTATGCGTTAACAAATGCATTTTTAAACTACTGTTTGAAGGACAGGAATAATCACACAAAAGGCACTTGAATGGTCTTTCTCCAGTATGGATTAATAAATGTGTTTTTAGATTTCCCCTTTGACTGCTGGAATAATCACACAAATGGCACTTGAATGGTGTTTCTCCAGTATGGATTAATAAATGTGTTTTTAGATTTCCCCTTTGACTGCTGGAATAATCACACAAATGGCACTTGAATGGTTTTTCTCCACTATGGATTAACAAATGCATTTTTAAACTATTATTTATAGTACAGGAATAATCACACAAATGACACTTGAATGGTTTTTCTCCACTATGGGTTAACAAGTGCATTTTTAAACTATTATTTGTAGTACAGGAATAATCACACAAATGACACTTGAATGGTTTTTCCCCACTATGGGTTAACAAATGCATTTTTAAATTACTATTTGAAGTACAGGAATAAGCACACAAATGGCACTTGAATGGTTTTTCTCCACTATGGGTTAATAAGTGCATTTTTAAATTACTATTTGTAGTACAGGAATAATCACACAAATGGCACTTGAATGGTTTTTCCCCACTATGGGTTAACAAATGCATTTTTAAACTATTATTTATAGTACAGGAATAATCACACAAATGACACTTGAATGGTTTTTCTCCACTATGGGTTAACAAGTGCATTTTTAAACTACTACTTATAGCACAGGAGTAATCACATAAATGGCACTTGAATGGCTTTTCTCCACTATGGATTAATAAATGTTTTTTTAGAGCTCCACTTTGATTGCAGGAATAATCACACAAATTGCACTTGAATGGTTTTTCTCCACTATGGGTTAACAAATGCATTTTTAAATTACTATTTGAAGTACAGGAATAAGCACACAAATGGCACTTGAATGGTTTTTCTCCACTATGGGTTAATAAGTGCATTTTTAAATTACTATTTGTAGTACAGGAATAATCACACAAATGGCACTTGAATGGTTTTTCCCCACTATGGGTTAACAAATGCATTTTTAAACTATTATTTGTAGTACAGGAATAATCACACAAATGGCACTTGAATGGTTTTTCCCCACTATGGGTTAACAAATGCATTTTTAAACTATTATTTGTAGTACAGGAATAATCACACAAATGACACTAGTAGTGGGTTTATGGGGATCCTGGGCCAGTGGTTGGTGGTGAGGGGGGGGGGGGGTGGGGGTGGTGAGGGTTAAGTGGGGGGAGAGATAAGGGGAGGGGAAGATAAGGGGAGGGGGAGATAAGAGGAGGGGGAGATAAGGAGAGGGGGAGATAAGGGGAGAGCTAAGTGGGGGTGACTAATTGCTTCAATCAATTAGATCATTAGATCATTGTGTCTTAGTCTATTATTTGTTATTGTTGTTTTACTTTACTTAAGTGCCTCGTTGTTTTTCTCAAAATTCAAAGGACCCTTAGGTTACTATTAACTAAAGGCAGGATATTATTGGCTAGTCATCTTTGATCTCTTGGAATTATCAATCAATTAGTCTTATCATTTGATCTTTGTATCCTAGACTGTTATTTGTTATTGGTGTTTTTCTTTACTTAAGTGCCCTGTTGATGTTTTTCCCAAATTTTCAAAGGACCCTGGTATCATCATTCAATTAGACTTATCATTTGATCATTGTGTCCTAGACTATTATTTGTTATTGTTGTTTTTCTTTACTTATGTATCATGTTGTTGTTTTTCCTAAATTTTCAATGAACCCAAAGGCTACTTTAACCCAAAGGAGGGATATTATTGGCTTGACATCCTAACCAGTGAGAAACTAGTAATGTATATATACCTGCAATTTCCTACACACTTCTCTTCCCTTCTTCCATCGCATTTTGGGATACTCACCATTTCTTTCACAAACTAGCCATGTGTACTACTACAAGCAGCAGAATCCTCTCACTTGGTGGGGAGAATTATTGCCAAATCACCTCATTTTTGTCAACTGTTTTTATCCACCTGAGACGTTTTCAATCTTGCTCGAATGGAAAACTTTATCCTAGTTGTGAAGGTATGGCTATGAATACGTCATTATTTTATGATTTCGTGAACCATTGGGAGCAGATTTCAAGCGAACTTTCATCTATGAAAAACAATCCAATGAAAACATCATCATCTATTGACTGTGGTGGTGTATTAGTTAGCATAAGCAAGTCAAAAACTGCAGTTGTATCCATGAAGATATGGTGTTCTTGTATCCCAGGAATGTTTATTATTCTTCCTATTGATCAATGGCGTCAACTCTTGATGTATAAATCATATATATTTTCAACCATTGATGTGGCATTGGCAAAGCTGCAAGATTGTAACCCATTTGATGAGGAGGAAACACCTGCTGCAACTGGAATTGAAACTTCAACCACATCTCGTGTTTTCTGATGAAAATGATGAAGATTAGATTTCTACTTAATTTGTTATTTGTATTGATATAATGGAAATTGTATACTTTTTGTTTAGATTTTTTTGTACATATTTCTACTTTATATTAATTATAAGTTAGCGATAAAATTGCTTTATTTTCATTCTACCATTGAATTGGGGTTGTAGTCTCCTTTTTTTTTTTAACATAATAATGTATATCTCTTCCTTTGAAATACAGCATAAACTGTAATATCATGTATGCATATATTGTTTCTATGATTTCTCACTAGTAGGTGCGCGAGCAGCTTGAGGTTATGTGAATGAAAACGAGTAACCTGTGCAGCACTTACGTTGCATGAAGACTAATGAACTGCATGAGGAGTTTGAGCTGGTGTACCATTCACTGTGTTAACAGGAGTCCATAGCAATCTATTGTTACGCATCACATTTTGCTGAGAACACAACTACTTTCAAGTGAATATTGGAACTCTATTCAATTGGATCTAATCGAGCGGATCATACCCACCCAAACTCAACCCGTTGGTGTTATGATATTATGACACGACAACACATTGAACCTCTTCCTGATTCTACAGATGGTGAGTAATTTTAAATGAATCAAAAGTGCTTTAAAATAAATCAAAAGTGATTTAAAATGAATCAAAGTGATTTAAAATGAATCAAAGGTGATTTAAAATGAATCAAAAGCGATATAAATTGAATCAAAATATGATCAAAACTCATTCAAAATGAATCAAAATATGATCAAAACTCAATCTTAATGAATCAAAATGAATAAAAAAAAAAAGAATGAAAATTTTGAATGAAACAAATACTTAATCAAAATGAATCAAAAATGATTCAAAACTTAAACAAAAGAAATCAAAACTTAATCAAATGAATCAAAATCAATCAAAACTGATTCAAAACGAAATCAAAATGAATCAAAGTGATTTCAAATGAATCAAAAGTGATTTAAAATTTATCAAAACTTAATCAAAATATATCAAAACTTAATGAAATGAAATCAAAACTTAATGAAATCAAATCAAAACTTAATGAAATGAAATCAAAACTTAATGAAATGAAATCAAAACTTAAACAAAAGAAATCAAAACTTAATCAAACTGAATCAAAATTGTTTCAAAACTTTATCAAAATGAAACAAAACTGATTCAAAACTTAATCAAAATGAATCAAAAATGTTTCAAAACTTAATCAAAATCAATCAAAACTGATTCAAAACAAAATCAAATTGAATCAAAGTGATTTCAAATAAATCAAAAGTGATTTAAAATTTATCAAAACTTAATCAAAATATATCAAAACTTAATGAAATGAAATCAAAACTTAATGAAATGAAATCAAAACTTAATGAAATGAAATCAAAACTTAATGAAATGAAATCAAAACTTAACCTTCGGAAGCGAGTGCACCCGCAAAATCCGCACTTTGGGAGTGACTATTCCTCGGATTCCGGCCGGACCAAACTCTTCCGGAAAATGTCCGGGGGAATGCTGAGAGTGCCGATAGACGACATTCGATTTTATGTCGTGGATTTTTGTGCGGTTTGCGCCGTGTTTATTATTCGTACGAGATTTGGTATTTTCGCAGGGTTGTTGTCGCGCGAGATTCATCGGGGTAAAGCGAGTTCATCAACGACCTCGCCGGTGAATGTTGCTAAAAATCTGTGCAAGTGTTGTCAAATATTGCCGTGATTCGATGGAATTTTTGTCAGACATTGGGAAATTTTTTTTGACTTGTCCAACGCGCCAGTAAATCGAGCGTCCACACGCGCCCACATGCGTGAACAGTGCACTCGCCCTCCGCGCCCCGTCGGCGTAGGCGCCGGCCGTCCCCCCTTTCTCTCTCTCTCTCTCTCTTCCGCCCGGGAATCGCCCTTCCGCCCGTCACCGAATTTTGTCAATATCTGATAAATTTCCACAGAATTGCAGCGACATTGTACGGGATATTTCTGCCCGATTTGACGGACTTATGTAAAACATTGTTGAAATTCCGTGGAAATTTATAAAATATTGACAAAGGTTGGTGACCGACCCACGGCGCGTTGCGGCGCGGTCGGAGCACGCGACCCAATCCCCCCCCCCCCCCCCCTCCCCAAAAAACCACGCCCCGAGGAACCCCGAGGTTCGGTTTCCGACCGGGTCGCCTCTTGATCCGACCCGGGGCGCGTCACGGCGCGGTCGGAGGACGGCCCTCGCCCCCAAAAACCACACTCCGGGTCACGTGGTCTCGCACCCGACTCTCTCAGTTATCCCGTTACGGCCCTTGGCCGTAACGGGCCGTTACGGGATCGTGACGGGACCGTCGGCGGCCCGTTAACGGCCCGCACGGGCCGTGACGGGATCGTGACGGGACCGTTGGCGGCCCGTTAACGGCCCGCACGCGCCGTGACGGGACCGTGACGGGACCGTCGGCGGCCCGTTAACGGCCCGTACGACTCCATGCGGGCCGTTGACGGGCCGTTAACGGGCCGTTAACGGGCCGTTAACGGCGTAAATCGAAAAAATCAACAACCGACAACACGTACGTGAAAACGCGTACAACATTCATAGACATTAATCTCGAATCCTGTTTTTGGTTTTACGCCGTTAACGGGCCGTTAACGGGCCGTTAACGGCCCGTTAACGGCCCGTTAACGGCCCGCGTGAGGTCGTACGGGCCGTCGGCGAGCCGAAGTCCGGGAACGAAGGCCGTGACGGGATCGTGACGGGACCGTCAGCGGCCCGTTAACGGCCCGTGCGGGCCGTTGCGGGATCGTGACGGGATCGTCGACGGCCCGTTAACGGCCCGTGCGGGCCGTTGCGGGCCGTTGACGGGCCGTTGACGGGCCGTTAACGGGCCGTTAACGGGCCGTTACGGCGTAAATCGAAAAAATCAACAACCGACAACACGTACGTGAAAACGCGTACAACATTCATAGACATTAATCTCGAATCCTGTTTTCGGTTTTGCCCCGTTAACGGGCCGTTAACGGGCCGTTAACGGGCCGTTAACGGCCCGTGCGGGCCGTTGCGGGATCGTGACGGGACCGTCGACGGCCCGTTAACGGCCCGTGCGGGCCGTTGCGGGATCGTGACGGGACCGTCAGCGGCCCGTTAACGGCCCGTGCGGGCCGTTGCGGGATCGTGACGGGATCGTCGACGGCCCGTTAACGGCCCGTGCGGGCCGTTGCGGGATCGTGACGGGACCGTCAGCGGCCCGTTAACGGCCCGTGCGGGCCGTTGCGGGATCGTGACGGGATCGTCGACGGCCCGTTAACGGCCCGTGCGGGCCGTTGCGGGCCGTTGACGGGCCGTTGACGGGCCGTTAACGGGCCGTTAACGGGCCGTTACGGCGTGAATCGAAAAAATCAACAACCGACAACACGTACATGAAAACGCGTACAACATTCATAGACATTAATCTCGAATCCTGTTTTTGGTTTTACGCCGTTAACGGGCCGTTAACGGGCCGTTAACGGCCCGTTAACGGCCCGCGTGAGGTCGTACGGGCCGTCGGCGAGCCGAAGTCCGGGAACGAAGGCCGTGACGGGATCGTGACGGGACCGTCAGCGGCCCGTTAACGGCCCGTGCGGGCCGTTGCGGGATCGTGACGGGATCGTCGACGGCCCGTTAACGGCCCGTGCGGGCCGTTGCGGGCCGTTGACGGGCCGTTGACGGGCCGTTAACGGGCCGTTAACGGGCCGTTACGGCGTAAATCGAAAAAATCAACAACCGACAACACGTACGTGAAAACGCGTACAACATTCATAGACATTAATCTCGAATCCTGTTTTTGGTTTTACGCCGTTAACGGGCCGTTAACGGCCCGTTAACGGCCCGTTAACGGCCCGCACAGGCCGTGACGGGATCGTGACGGGACTGTCGGCGGCCCGTTAACGGCCCGCACGAGCCGTGACGGGATCGTGACGGGACCGTCGGCAGCCCGTTAACGGCCCGTACGACTCCATGCGGGCCGTTGACGGGATCGTGACGGGACCGTCGGCGGCCCGTTAACGGCCCGCACGAGCCGTGACGGGATCGTGACGGGACCGTCGGCAGCCCGTTAACGGCCCGCACGGGCCGTGACGGGATCGTGACGGGACCGTTGGCGGCCCGTTAACGGCCCGCACGGGCCGTGACGGGATCGTGACGGGACCGTTGGCGGCCCGTTAACGGCCCGCACGCGCCGTGACGGGACCGTGACGGGACCGTCGGCGGCCCGTTAACGGCCCGTACGACTCCATGCGGGCCGTTGACGGGCCGTTAACGGGCCGTTAACGGGCCGTTAACGGCGTAAATCGAAAAAATCAACAACCGACAACACGTACGTGAAAACGCGTACAACATTCATAGACATTAATCTCGAATCCTGTTTTTGGTTTTACGCCGTTAACGGGCCGTTAACGGGCCGTTAACGGCCCGTTAACGGCCCGTTAACGGCCCGCGTGAGGTCGTACGGGCCGTCGGCGAGCCGAAGTCCGGGAACGAAGGCCGTGACGGGATCGTGACGGGACTGTCGGCGGCCCGTTAACGGCCCGCACGGGCCGTGACGGGATCGTGACGGGACCGTCACGATCCCGTTAACGGCCCGTACGACTCCATGCGGGCCGTTGACGGGCCGTTGACGGGCCGTTAACGGGCCGTTAACGGGCCGTTACGGCGTAAATCGAAAAAATCAACAACCGACAACACGTACGTGAAAACGCGTACAACATTCATAGACATTAATCTCGAATCCTGTTTTTGGTTTTACGCCGTTAACGGGCCGTTAACGGCCCGTTAACGGCCCGTTAACGGCCCGTTAACGGCCCGCACAGGCCGTGACGGGATCGTGACGGGACCGTCGGCGGCCCGTTAACGGCCCGCACGGGCCGTGACGGGATCGTGACGGGACCGTTGGCGGCCCGTTAACGGCCCGCACGGGCCGTGACGGGATCGTGACGGGACCGTCGGCGGCCCGTTAACGGCCCGCACGGGCCGTGACGGGATCGTGACGGGACCGTCGGCGGCCCGTTAACGGCCCGCACGGGCCGTGACGGGATCGTGACGGGACCGTCGGCGGCCCGTTAACGGCTTGTACGGGCCGTTACGGGATCGTGACGGGACCGTGACGGGACCGTCGGCGGCCCGTTAACGGCCCGTACGATTCCATGCGGGCCGTTGACGGGATCGTGACGGGACCGTCGGCAGCCCGTTAACGGCCCGCACGGGCCGTGACGGGATCGTGACGGGACCGTCGGCGGCCCGTTAACGGCCCGCACGAGCCGTGACGGGATCGTGACGGGACCGTTGGCGGCCCGTTAACGGCCCGCACGGGCCGTGACGGGATCGTGACGGGACCGTCGGCGGCCCGTTAACGGCTTGTACGGGCCGTTACGGGATCGTGACGGGACCGTCGGCGGCCCGTTAACGGCCCGCACGGGCCGTTAACGGGGTCGTTACGGGACCGTCGGCGGCCCGTGCGGCGGCCTCGCCAACCTCGTGCGGCCCGTTAACGGCCCGTACGGGCCGTTACGGGGCCGTTGCGGGATCGTCGGCGGCCCGTTAACGGCCCGCACGGGACAACGGGCGCCAACGAGCGCCGGTAGTCCCGGTAATTTGTTTCAAAATAAATATTTGTCACCGTCTCCCCTCCCTCCTCCTCCTCCCCCTCCTCTCCCTCTCGAGGCCAGACACGGCCGCTCCAAAATACGAACCACGACGATGCCTCCGTACCGATAGACCGAGTGGGTCGCGCGACAGACAATGCGCGCAAACTACCGTCGGCGCACGGTGTGCACGGCGCAACACCACGGAAGTAACTACCGGTGCGCCCCTCGTGCGTGCGAGGCAACCCCGAGCTCGCTTAAAGAAGCCACGCAACAACAACCGAGTTCGTTTATCTATTTATTTATTTTTTATTCGTCTAGCATTTTAAACGAATCGATGAAAACAAATGAAAACAAACAAACAAATTAATAAACAAATCGAATACATAAAAAAATAAAATAAAATAAAATAAAATAAAATAAAATAAAGATGAAATGAAATGAAATAAAATGAAATATTGGCCGTTTCGATCCTCGATGTCGCCTTTATCTGCCTATCCATCTATTCTGAAATGAGAGAAGAAAAGATGAGTATTCGAAGAGGCGCTTAGTGGAGAATTCGCTCACTGTCCCGTTTCTTCGACTCGCGGGTAACCGCCGGTGCGTCGGAGGAGCCACCAGTGTTGGGTGGCGGCTAAAAAAAAAAAAAAAAAAAAAAAAACGAATGTTTGTCGAAATACGGGGAAAAAAAGGTGCGTACATGCACGGTGAACGTTTTCCACCGACTGACTCACTCACCATGCGCATCAGCATTCTAACTATAGCGCGGTGCGCGTCCAACGCCAAACGCGAGAACACGGGGCCTCCAGCCGGGAGCAACTCGACTCCATCGGCGACGTCTCGGTCGTCGCTCTCTTCCTCCTCTTCCTCTTCATCTTCTTCTTCTTCCTCTTCTTCTCCTTCTCCTCCCTCTCCTCCTTCTTCGCCCTCTCCCTCCTCCGCCACTGTCTTTGCCGGAGCCTCCAGCCCGCCCGACAAGGGAGCGGCGGACGACGTAGATGGGACGGCGTCGCTCGACGACGAGGCGACGACGCGCGCTGGCGACGATTCTCCGTCTTGACGCGGCTGGAAAATGGAGGGGGAATAGGCGAATGAATAGACGAATGAACGACGACAATCTTGACGGGATACCTTTTTGGTTGGCGCCGGATCGCCCGCTTCCCCGGGACGCTTTACCGTTCGCTGCGTCTCCGGCGACTGTGGCTGCGTCGGCGTCTCCGACGTCCCCGGTGACGGTGGTTGCGACGGTAGCTGCGACTGCGGCGGCTGCAGCTGCGTCAGCGCCTCGTTCTCGCTCCCACTCTCGCTCTCGTTTTCGATCGGCATCTGTAGAGAAGGAATAAATTAAATTAAATTGAATTAAATCGAAGCGCGAGCGCGGTAAAACCGAAAGAAGAAGGGGTGGAGGTGAGGAAAAGAGACCGAAGGACGAGCGAGAGGGGGGCGCTATAGTTTCACCGCACGACTCGTTGCACTATACGAATTGCCCCGAAACAAACGCCTATTTATTTCTTTATTTTTTTTTATTTATTCATTCATTCGTTAATCTCGTCCACTCGTTAAGTTTTATCAAATTCGTTAAACTCGTTCGTCCATTCGTCAAATTGGTCGTTTCGTCTAGCGACGAGAACAACGGCGACGCTAACGTTTACGCGAGTAACTCGGTGAGTTCGTGCATTCTGCGCACGCAAAACGCGAACGCGGCCAATTGACAAAATAACATTTTACAAGTAATGGTTTAATAATTTACCTCCGTGTGCGAAGCGCGTGTCGCGTCCATTGTGTCTGTCTGTCTGATTTTGGCGAATGAACCGACGCGACGCCCGGTGATAACAATGGCGATAATGACACGCGACGTAGCATACTTCTAGCTAAACAACAATAATAATAATAATTCATTAAAAAAATAAAATGAAATAGAATAATTAAATAAACAAACAAAATAATAAATAGATAAATAAATAAATAAATAAATAAATAAGTCGAAAATAAATAAACTAGCGGCGGGACGGGCCGAGGTCAGAGATTTTGCTCCGTTCTCGCGTCTGTCTATTCCGGGTAGAGGGAGGGAGCGAACGGGCGCGCGCCGGACATCGCTCGGAATTAAAAAACGGGTAACGGGGGAAGACAGACAGTCGAAATTTGATTCCCCGGTCGTGGAATCGACTCCGCGACCCGTGCTTTAACGGTTAATTGGATTATCTTCGTCGTGACTTATCGGGATAAAAATTTTATAGAAAATCGGCCGTATCGTATTTTATTTTCATCTTCCGAGGGTCTCGCGTCGTCGTTGTGGACGGGAGTCTTCCCGAACACGTTCGACGGGCTTCGCGAATGCTTTCAGATCGGACGCGGAACTCGGGCCCGCCGCTCGGTCGAGCGGCGCCAGTACCCGCCGAGCGGCGCGGTATCCGATCAAATAACTCCCTTGCTTCGTCACGGTCTCGGACTGGCCTTCGGGCCGGTCAAAATAACAAATAAATGAATAAATCGAAAATAGAACGCCCCCGTCCCGGCGAGACTAGGGGCGGGTGGCGTCGTTGAGCGGCGGCAGCGGCGGCGGTAGCCCCGACGACTCGCCCCGAAAATAAGCTCCCGCACCAGCATTCCTTCGTCCGTCTAAACCTCGCAGCGCGTGCGGTCGCGTGCATTCTACTCGTGTCCGGTGTGGCGATCGGTACAGAGTAAAAAAAAGATCACCCGAAAAAGAAAGACGATTAAAGTTTTAATTCTCCGGTCGTGGAACCGACTTTGCGGTTCGTGCTTTAACCGTTAATTAGGTTATCTTCGTCGCAACTCGTCGTAATAAAAATTTCACAGAAAATCAGCCGTTTCGTATTTTATTTTCATCTTCCGGGGGTCTCGCGCCGTCGTTGTGGACGGGAGTCTTCCCGAACACGTTCGATGGGTTTTGCCGACACTTTCAGATCGAATGCGGAACTCGGGCCCGTCGCTCGGTCGAGCGGCGCCAGTACCCGCCGAGCGGCACGGTATCCGATACCCGTCTTTTTTAAACCTCCCTTGCTTCGTCGGTCTCAGACTGGCCTTCGGGTCGGTCAAAATAAATAAATAAATAAATAAATGAATAAATAAATAAATAAATAAATAAATAAATAAATAAATAAATAAATAAATAAGTAGGTCGGGAAATAGAACGCGTTCGTCCCGGCGAATAGTGGCAGCTGGGGTCGTCGAGTGAGTGGCGGCGGCAGCGGCAACCTCGATGACTCGCCCCGAAAATAAAGTCCCGCGTCGGCATCCCTTCGTGCGTCCTTCGTCCGTCTAATCCTCGCAGCGCGTGCGGTCGCGTGCATTCTACTCGTGTCCGATGTAGCGACCGGTACGAGGTAAAAAAAATATCACACGAAAAAGAAAGACGATTAAAATTTTAATTCTCCGGTTGTGGAACCGACTTCGCGGTTCGTGCTTTAATCGTTAATTAGATTATCGTCGTCGCAATTTATCGGAATAAAATTTTTACGGAAAATTGACATTTCCGTATTTCATTTTCATCTTTCGGGGGTCTTGCGCCGTCATAATCGGAGCGAGTCTCGCTCGATGCGTTCGACGGACTTTGTGGGAGTTTCCAGATCGCCAGCGGAACGAGGGGCCGTGGCTCGTCCGAGCGGCGCAGTACCCGTCGAGTGGCGCGGTACCCGAGTTCTTGCATCCAACGGTGGACACATCTTTGTCGAGAGCACCTCTCGGTCTCAGACCGGCCTTCGGGCCGGTCAAAAAAAATAAACAAATAAATAAATAAATAAATAAATAAACGAGTCGGCGAATAAAGGCGGTTGGGGTCGCTGGACGGTGGCGGTGGTGGTGGCAGCGGCAACCCCGACGACTCGTCGCAAAAGATAAGCTCCCGCGCCGGCATCCGTTTGCTCGTCTAAACCTCGCAGTGCGCGTGCGGTCGCGTGCATTCTACTCGTGTCCGATGTGGCGATCGGCATAGATCACCCGAAAAAGGAAAGACGATTAAAATTTTAATTCTCCGGTCGTGGCACCGACTTTGCGGCTCGTGCTTTAACCGTTAATTAGGTTATCTTCGTCGTAATTCGTTGGAATAAAATTTTTATAGAAAATCAGCCGTTATGCATTTTATTTTCATCTTCCGGGGGTCTCGTGCCGTCGTAGTAGGCGTTAGTTTCAATCATCGCGTTCTACGGATTTTGAGGGGATCCTCAGATCGAGACCAAAGTGAGAGGGCCGTCGCCCCCGTCTCGTGCGCCGCTCGATCCCCGTTGGATGACAAGATGGCATTCGCCTCTCCCACCCGAGGATCGGTCGGTGGTGCGGTATTTATGCTTGTGCACCAAATGGGTGGTCGACAGGTCCCCAATCGGTCTCGGGCTCAGACTGGCCTTCGGGCCGGTCAAAATAACAAATAAATGAATAAATCGGAAATAGAACGCTCCCGTCCCGGCGAGACTAGGGGCGGGTGGCGTCGTTGAGCGGCGGCAGCGGCGGCGGTAGCCCCGACGACTCGCCCCGAAAAAAGGCTCCCGCACCGGCATTTCTTCGTCCGTCTAAACCTCGCAGCGCGCGTGCGGTCGCGTGCATTCTACTCGTGTCCGGTGTGGCGATCGGTACGGGGTAAAAAAAAAATATTACACGCAAAAGGAAAGACGATTAAAATTTTAGTTCTCCGGTCGTGGAACCGACTTTGTGGTTTGCGTTTTAACCGTTAATTAGGTTATCTTCGTCGCACTTTATCGCAATAAAAATTTTATAGGAAACCCGCCGCTCCGCATTTTATTTTCACCTCCCGGGGGTCTTGCGCCGTCGTATTCGATGGCAGTCGCCTTCGGTGCGTTCAATTGACCCCGTGAGTGCTTTCGGATCGAGACCGATGTGAGAGGTCGACATTCACGCCCCGACGATCGGTGCGGACCACTGGCATTTTTTCACCCATCCGTTTATCGGTCGTCGGTCCGATGCACGCTCCAGCCAGTGATTTTGTCGACGGGTCTCCGAGAGCGGTCTCGGTCTCAGACTGGCCTTCGGGCCGGTCAAAATAATAAATAAATAAATAAATAAATAAATGGATCGGAAATAGGTCGCACCCGTCCCGGCGAGAATAAGGGTGGGTGGCGTCGTTGAGCGACGTCAGCGGCAGCGACGTCAGCGGCAGCGACAGCCCCGACGACTAACTCGCCCCGAAAATAAGGTCCTGCGCCGGCATCCGTTCGTTCGTTCAAACCTCGCAGCGCTCGTGCGGTCGCGTGCATTCTACTCGTGTCCGACGTGGCGATCGGTACAGAGTAAAAAAAAAAAAGATCATCAGAGAAAGGAAGACGATTAAAATTTTAATTCTCCAGTCGTGGCACCGACTTTGCGGTTCGTGCTTTAACCGTTAATTAGGTTATCTTCGTTGTGGCAGATTCGAATAAAAGTTTTACAAAATAATCGTCGTTTTACATTTTTAAATCATTTCCCAGGGACCGTGTACCGTCGCAGTCGATGCGAGTCCCGGTCATCGCATCCGATAGACATTGCGGACGTTTTTCAGATCGAGACTGGAGTACCTGTTGAGTACCAAATGGCCGGTCGGTCGTTGGTGTGGTTCCGTCTCCTAAAATGTTCGTCGCCATTTTCTGTTGGTCGAGTCGCCTACCATCCAATGGTCGGTCGGTGGGTCTCGGTCTCAGACTGGCCTTCGGGCCGGTCAAAATAACAAATAAATGAATAAATCGGAAATAGAACGCCCCCGTCCCGGCCAGAATAGGGGCAGGTGGTGTCGTTGAGCGGCGTCAGCGGCAGCGACAGCCCGGACGAATCGCCCCGAAAATAAGGTCCTGCGCTGGCATCCGTTTGTTCGTTCAAACCTCGCAGCGCTCGTGCGGTCGCGTGCATTCTACTCGTGTCCGACGTGGCAATCGGTACGGAGTAAAAAAAAAAAAGATCATCAGAGAAAGGAAGACGATTAAAATTTTAATTCTCCGGTCGTGGCACCGACTTTGCGGTTCGTACTTTAACCGTTAATTAGGTTATCTTCGTCGTAATTCGTCGTAATAAAAATTTTATAGAAAATGAGCCGTTTCGTATTTTATTTTCATCTTCCGGGGGTCTCGCGCCGTCGTTGTGGACGGGAGTCTTCCCGAACACGTTCGATGGGTTTTGCCAACACTTTCAGATCGAACTCGGGACTCGGGCCCGCCGCTCGGTCGAGCGGCGCACAGTACCCGCCGAGCGGCGCGGTATCCGATATAAAAGGACCCTTGCTTCGCCACGGTCTCAGACTGGCCTTCGGGCCGGTCAAAATAATAAATAAATAAATAAATAAATAAGTCCGAAAATGGAACGTATCCGTCCCGACGAATAGATGCGGTTGGGGTCGTTGAGCGACAGCGGCGGCAGCGGCAGCCCCGACGACTCGCCCCGAAAATAAGCTCCCTTACCGGCATTCCTTCGACCGTCTAAACCTCGCAGCATGCGTGCGGTCGCGTGCATTCTACTCGTGTCCGATGTGGCGATCGGTACGAGGTAAAAAAAAATATCACACGAAAAAAGAAAGACGATTAAAATTTTAATTCTTCGGTCGTGGGACCGACTTTGCGGTCCGTGCTTTAACCGATAATTAGGTTATCTTCGTCGTAATTCGTTAGAATAAAAATTTTATAGAAAATGAGCCGTTTCGTATTTTATTTTCATCTTCCGGGGGTCTCGCGCCGTCGTTGTGGACGGGAGTCTTCCCGAACACGTTCGATGGGTTTTGCCAACACTTTCAGATCGAACTCGGGACTCGGGCCCGCCGCTCGGTCGAGCGGCGCACAGTACCCGCCGAGCGGCGCGGTATTCGATACCCGTCTTTGTAAAAGCAGCCGTGCTTTTTCGGTCTCAGACTGGCCTTCGGGCCGGTCAAAATAATAAATAAATAAGTCGAGAATGGGCCACCGCCGGCCGGTGGGGCCAATCGTCGCGGGTGGGCGGGGCAGGCAGCCAACCGTCCACCGATCGATCGATCGATTGATTGATCGACCGACCAATCAATCGGTTTTCAGATTTCGGGTTTTCACGGGTCCCAGGTTTTTCAGGTTTTTCAGATTTTTCAGATTTTTCAGATTTCAGATTTCAGATTTCAGATTTCAGATTTCACATCGAATAATGTACGGAGTCTCTTCGGTGCCATTCTCATTTTGACCGTTAAGGACAGACAGACTGCTCCTCGACCAGGACCGACTAATGCGACAACTAGACCCGTCGCTCGTCGCGCGAGCCCGCCTCATTTTTTTCGCTCGTTTATTCACGCTTAGTTTTAAGAAAAATTTTCAAATTTTACAAATGTACACGAATAAAAAGACCGTTTACTTTTCGCTCCAATTGTTTATTCTTTATACGCCTTTACAACTCACTCTTACGAGAAGATAAATAGAAAACGAGAAAATATAATCGATCGACCACGCCGTCGGCGCCTAACCCGAACCCGTAGTCCCCGCTTCGTTCTTCTCCTCCCCCGTCCACGGGACGGGCCGAACACCGAACACCGAGCGCCGAGCGCTGCGCGGGCACCTGGTGGCGCAACCGGGCAACATGACGCGGCACGATTCAAAACGCCGATCATTTATTCGTTTCATTTTATTTTGTTTCGTTTCGTTTCATTTTATTGTTTCACTTTGTTTTATTTTGTTTCATTTTTTCTTTTTAATTCGCATCGCCGAGCGTCGCGTCGCAGCGCCGTGACATCGAGGTGAACAGCGGATCAAGCTTTTCCCCGCCATTGTTGTGCCCTTCTCCTTCTTCGCGACGCACACGCGTACATATATCGGTTCGTTGGACTCCGTAGAGTGGGAAAAACAAACAAACAAACAAACAAAAAAAAAACGAACAAACGAGTAAGTAAGGCTATCCAATCGCATTATTTCTTAAAAAAAAAAAACAAACAAACGAGAGAAGAAACGGAGCGGGCGAATAAAAACGGCGTGCCATGCGGGACAGCGTGCGTGAGCACGGAGGAGGGGGGAAACCCCGTCGATATCAAGCGACTAGATTCAACGTTGGTTTTGTGGTTACTACTCGCGGCGCTATTATTTGTCCGTCCGTTCGTCCGTTAATCGGTCTAACGAATTAACCAATTAATTGATTAAACGACCAATTCGTTTATAAGTAGGCGATTGATTGACGAAAATGGACGACGAGCAACGAGGAGTGGGCGAAGAACGGACGGGAGTGAACCCCGAGGGCGGAGGTGTCACGGAGACCCACGCGGAAACGGGCGCCGAGGAGGTGGTGCACGTTTTGTCGTCGCCGTACGGAACAGCGGGAACCGAGAGCGCGGACCCGGGCGCCAGCCAGTCGTTTCCGAGCACGTTGTCCGGATTGGAAGGTGTGCGCAAACCCCGTCCAATGTAAGTACCACGGCGCGACCGAGTTCGTGCGGGATACCATTTACATTTGTTTTCGTTTTTCGATAGACGACTCGACAGCGACAACGACGACGACAACGACAATGGCAATGGCAACAACGGCGGTGGCGGCGACAACGGCAACGGCGGCAACGAAGCCAACGACGGCAACAGCGGCGGTGACGGGGCAACGGGGCGCGAGGTCGAAGCCATGCAAGCCAAGATCAACACCCTGGAAGTTGAACTGGAAGAATTGAGGTCGAACCTCGCCAACCACGGCGAAAGACTGGGGGCTCTCGAGGCGATGCTCCCAGTCCCTCCCAGCGGGTCGCAGTCGCAACAAACAGACTTTGGCTCCTACGACTCTGCGAAGGTGAGCAACGGCGCCCGCCCGTGTCGTCGATTCACTCGTTTTTTCTTCTTCTTCTTCTTCTTCTTCTCCTTCGTTCAGGACAAGCCCGTTCGCAGCAGGGCGGGGATGTGTTGGCTGTGCCGCAGGAAACGCGCGAACTACGCCTACGCCTACGACGACGACGACGGCGACGGCGACGACGACGACGATGGCGGCGGATGGAAACCGGCTGGCCCACTCAGGGACATTGGCGATCACTGGCGGAGTGTGCACACCGTGGCCAAAGACTTTGAGGCGGCCAGGAAATTGCTGCGCGGCCACATCGGCACATTCGACGGCTTTTGCCAGGTACGTATGTGTTTCCTCGCGCGGTCGCTCGGTGTCGTCGCTGAACAAATCGTATGTTTTTTTTTTTTTGTTTTTTTACCCGACAGGAACTGTTTTCGACGACGGAGCACGCGCCCGACTGCCCTTTGTGCGACACGCAGCCGGATGACCTGAGGCAACATCTTTGGACGAAACATAAATTTTACGTACCGATCGCGACGATAAGGTCGAGCATCGACCAAAGGGGGTGCGACGAACCGAAACTACCGGCGCCGAAACGCCCGGCGCCGCAACGTGTCTCGGATCAACCGAAACGACGAAAGGGCGAGGCAGAAAAGAAGGTGAAAGAAAAACGTTTCGGTTTATTCGTTCGTCCATTGATTATTTTAATTTTTTATTCACTCACACTCTCTCTCTCTCTCTCTCTCTCTCTCTCTGTCACACACACACAGGTAGTCATCCCAGTAGAACAAAGCTACTTGGACCTGATGAAGGAAGGGTACACGAAGTGGATGTCGAACGTGCGTGACTGACTCGCGTCGAGGACTCGATCAATCTATCGATCGAATTGACTCGTTCGTTTTCTTTTTCAGGAAGCCATCGACATGGTGCAACAACGCCCGGTGCTGGATCTCCTCTTCGGAAAGGACAAAGTCAGGGGCTTGTTTTCCATGCCCGCTTCTTTCCCTTCCCCGCGTCCCTCTCCTCTCGCTGGTACCTTTCGCATTGCCCCCGCTGCTGCAACTGCTCTTCGCACCGCCGAACAACAAGCCAAATCCGCCGCCGAGCAACGCGCCAAATCCGCCGCCGAGCAACGCGCCAAATCCGCCGCCGAGCAACGCGCCAAATCCGCCGCCGAGCAACGCGCCAAATCCGCCGCCGAGCAACGCGCCAAATCCGCCGCCGAGCAACGCGCCAAATCCGCCGCCGAGCAACGTGCCAAACCCACCACCGAGCAACGCGCCAAATCTACTGTTGTTGCCGCTAAACACGCCGGATCCATTAAACGTGCAGACGACAATAGCAACAGCAGCAGCAGCAGCGGCGGCGACGACGACGGCGCCGAGGACAGTGGTGCCGACCTCTTCACCGGCGCCCGCCCCGATCGTGGTGCCGGTGCCGGTGCCACCAGCAAGTCCCGAGAATACGACGTCGACCTCTCGCGCGATCCCATCACCGTACGCGGCTTCACTTTCGTGCGTAGTCGGGTACCCGGCATCCCGCTCGTCCGCGACGACGACGATGATGAGGAACGCGCTCGCCGCGAAGTCCGCAAGAAGAACCGCGCGAAGGTAGAGTGCGAAGGCCAAATGATCCGCGCACAGAGTCGCGAGATACAGCGTCGGCGAGAAAGTGAGTTCGAACTCGAACACGCCGAACACGAGCCCTCGCCCGGGCACAGTCGCGGCACCGGGTCGCGGTCGCGGTCGCGGTCGCGGTCGCAATCGCGGTCGCAGTCGCAGTCGCGGTCGCAGTCGCAGTCGCGGTCGCGGTCGCGATCGCAGTCGCGGTCGCGGTCGCAGTCGAAGGAGTCGCGATCGAAGGAGTCGCGATCGAAGGAGTCGCAGTCGCAGTCGTGGTCGCAGTCGCGGTCATCTTCTTCGCGGCCGTTTTCGCAACCGTTCAAGGTAAGAAACGAAAAATCTCGTCCCGTATTGTCTCGTTTTTCTTTCTTTCTTTCTTTCTTTCTTTCTCGTATCCGTTCACAAATTCGCTCGTTTCAAATTTCAGACGTCCCTGTATCGCCACGATCGGAGTGGTGCCGCTGGCTCCAAGGCAACCGGTTGCGACAGTATCTACTGTCTCGGGGTGGCCGACCCGCGGATCAAATGCTCCGAGTGTTTATGCTCGGTGCACGAAGAGTGCGTGGGGCGGCCGTGGACCAAACGACTCGGCCGAAGCGAAGGTTTTGTCTGCAGCGGTTGTCGCGACGAACCCCTCTGCTCCAAACTGCGGTAGTTTAGTTTTTTTTTTTTTTTTTTTTTTTTTTTCGGTGTTGATCGTTTTTCGTTCGTCGAACTAATCCCGAATTTCTCTCGCAGGTGCTCCGTCTACACGACCAAAGAGGGCCTGGCCCGCAAAGAGCACGCTTGCTACCGGCACATCGCGAATGTCCTCCGAGGCGAGTCGGCGAGTTGGCGGATGAGCGCGTTTAAAGGGACCACCAGCGCGCGAGAAGACCTGGTGACGGACCAACACGAGGCGTTGATCAGAGACAAGGCGGTGGTACGGGTTAACGAATCGTTCGCTCGTTCGTTTGTTTGTTCGCTCGTTTAAATTTCCATTCACGTTTCAGAGTCGATGGCTGGTTCGCAAGATCGAGGGTCTCTACGAAGCGGAGGTCGGTTTGCTTCCACCGAAAGGCATTCCCCGCATGCCGCCGGATCGTCTCGCGACGATAGTGCCCAAGGTCCTGGTCCCGGAGTACATGGTCCGGTTGATCGCGGCAACGGAGGATATCGACCGAGACCACGCGGAGTTTCTATTGGAATACTGTGACCGTCCGCCGTATGCACTCGACGACCGGAGCTTCGAGTCGGTGTGAGCGAGCGAGCGAGCGAGCGAGCGACCGACCGACTTAGAACGACCGACCGACCGACCGACCAACCGACTTAGAACGAACGACCGACCAACCGACTTAGAACGACCGACCGACCGATTGACCGACCGACCGACCGACCGACTTAGAATGACGCGAGCTGGACAGGCAGACAGCGAGCGAGCGAGGTGGACGACCGAACGCGCGAGCGACATCGACGACGTCGTCCGCGACCTATTTATTTATTTTTTTTATTTATTTTTTTTATTTATTTATTTATTTATTTATTTATTTATTTATTTATTTATTTATTTATTTATTTATTTATTTATTTATTTATTTATTTTTCTCCATTCGTTCATTCATTCGTTCACCCATTCATTTATTTATTTGTTTATGTATACATACATACATACATATACACATGTATATATATACATTTTGTTGTTGTGTTATCTGCTCTCTCGAATAAATCAGCGAGTAAACCACACGCCTCGCCTCTCTCTCTCTTCATTTCTTCTCAAAAACGTTCAAATCAACCTACGAGGTTGAAACAAACAAAAAAGAAAGAAACCCGAAGTAAAGTAAAGTAAAGTAAAGTAAAGTAAAGTAAAGTAGAGTAGAGTAGAGTAGAGTAGAGTAGAGTAGAGTAGAGTAGAGTAGAGTAGAGTAAAATAGAGCACTCGAACCGAAAGCGACGAAATTCCAGACGACCACGAAGACGCTTTATCTTCGGCCCCGGGTGGCCGAGCGGGCAGGGTGACCTGCCGCACGGAGCTGGTGACCGAAGGTTCGCGTCCCGCTCTCCCCCGACTTTTCGTTGGCAACATTGAATGATTGATTTGTATTAGTTGGTTTATTATACTGTGACAAGTTCTTGAAAATACTACTCTTCCGCAAGACTCGCGGGAGGGGGGGTCGAAGGTATCGGCCCTTCTTTATTTTATTTCATTTTATTTTATTCTATTTTTAATTTTATTTCCACCTACCTATCTACCCGTCTGTTTATTTATTTGTTTATTTATTTGTTTATTTATTTATTTATTTATTTATTTCTTTCTTTCTTTCTTTCTTTTTTCTTCCTTTCGTCTCTTTTCCTCTCGTTCGTTCGGCCAAAATGAAACGAATACTCGAATCGGAAGCGACGAAATTCTAGACGACCACGAGGACGCTTTATCTTCGGCCCCGGGTGGCCGAGCGAGTAGAGTGACCTACCGCACGGAGCTGGTGACCGAGAGTTCGAGTCCCGCTCTCCCGACTTTCCGTTTCTCCGAAATTATTCGGTAACATCTCTTTCTTTCTTCGTAATTACTCGTTATCGTACTAGTGGTTTATTAATACATTCTCATGGGCAATACTCTCCCGCAAGACCCGCGGGAGGGGGGGTCGAAGGTATCGGCCCTTCTTTATTTTATTTCACTTTATTTTCATTATTTTTTTTTTTCTATTTATTTTTTTTATTTCCACCCATTTATCTATTTATTCATTTATTCATTCGCGTCTCTCTTTCGTTCATTTGGCCAAAGTGAAGTAGAATAGAGTACTCGAATTGGGGCCGACACAATTCCAAGCCACTACGAGGGCGGTTTATCTTCGGCCCCGGGTGGCCGAGCGGGTAGGGTGACCTGCCGCACGGAGACGTGGACCGAAAGTTCGAGTCCCGCTCCCGCCGACTTTTCATTTCACCGATGTTTTCTCAGAAACCCTTCTTCTATGATTGATTTGTTACAAATGAGTACTTTACTAACGCATTCTCATGAATACTACTCTCTCGCAAGACCCGCGGGAGGGGGGGTCGAAGGTATCGGCCCTTCTTTATTTTATTCGACCTCCCTCCTCTCGTTCTTTTATTTTATTTCATTCCACTTTTTTATTTTATTTATTTTTTTTACTTATTTCTTTCCATTCTTCTCTCTTTTTATTCATTCATTCATTCATTCATTCATTCATTCATTCATTCATTTATTTGGTTCGTTTTGTTTTTATAAATACAGTCCGCGTCGTCAGGTGCCGCTCTACAGAGTTTGCGCCGCAGCAAAACAACACCCATTCCTACCTTTGACCCCGCTCGACGGCGTCATTCAATCCGCACGCACCATCGTCGAAAAAGAAAGAAAAAGAAACGAGAAACGAGAAATAAACCAATAAAGAAAGACGAGCCAGCCGACCGACCAACTTTCCCGGTTCGTGTTTATTAATTTATTAATCAATTAATTGATTAATTGATTGGTTGGCTAAACGACCGTTTCGTCCGTTCGTTCGTTCGTTCGTTTAAGCCATGACGGACGGTTTCCCCAAAACGGACGCGGGCGCGCGCGTGTGGGTCGCCGCGACGACGTCGTACCGGCAGGACGTCGGTTTCGCCGGCGGGACGCCCGGCTACTGCGGTCGCTGCGTGCCGAGCAGCTCGGAGTTCGATTACTTCGAGGAGCTGTTCGGCGAGGCGGCCCGTTTCATCGTGACCGCGACGAATCGAGCCATCCGGAGAGAGGCGAGAGAGGAGGAAATGGCGCGAGCGCAGGTGCCGAGAAAAAAACAACGGTGACGATCCGCGACACTCACTCTCACGCTCGTTTTCGTTTTCGTTTTCGTTCTAGGTGCTCGCCGCGTCGCGGCCACGGCCACGAGGTCCAAAGTCCAGACGAACGACGGCGGCGACGACGACGACGACTGCTGCCGGTGGGAGCGTCGTGGCCGTTGCCGGTGGCAGCGGCACCCGACCCGGGGCGCGGTGCGCGGACCTGAGGGTGCGCCTCACCGCGGGCGACCGGGGGGCGGCCGACGCGGCCGCTCGACGACAATTAGCCCTTCCTCCCCTTCCTCCTCCTCCTCCTCCTCCTCCTCCTCCTCCTCCTCTTCCTCGGCAGAGGGCACGTGGGCCGGTTCGACCCCTGGCGCTGGACGAGCTGTACGCGTACCTGGGCATTCTCGTGCTCACCGGTTACAACCGACAGCCCGAACTGCGCCACTACTGGCAGGGCGACAGGCCCGGCGATCTCGGCGCGCCGGCCGTCCGACGAGCGATGACGCGCCAACGGTTCGAAGAGGTTTCGCGTTATCTCCACTACAGCACGCAGCCGTCGTACCAGCGGCTGCGCGTTGGCGGGTCGGCGGCCGGCTCCGACGGCGGCAGCACGACGGGAGAGAGGGCGGCGTTCTTGAAGGAACGCGAACGAGACGACGGCACGACGAAAGTCCGTTTGTTCGCCGATCTGGTGAACAAGCGCTTTCGCGCGTGCCGCGAGCCCAGCCAAACTCTCTGCGTCGACGAATCGATGATCGCCTACCGGGGTCGATCGGAGATGAAGGTGCGTGCGGGGGTCGCCCTCCGATCTCGTTTTTCTCTAACGTTCGTTCTTTCTTTCTTTCTTTCTTTCTTTCTTTAACGTTCTTCCCAGGTCCGTCAACCGGCCAAGCCCATCAAATGGGGCTTCGAGTTGTTCACACTATGCGACGCGGGCACCGCCTACGTGCTGAACGACGAGGCGCACATCGGCAAACGCGCCAAAATGTTCTTCGACCCGGACGAGGAGCCGGAGCCAGAGTGAGTCACTTCGTCGTCGCTGTTTCTCTCCTTCGTTCTCACAATTCCTTCTTTTTCTTTTCTCTTTTTTTCGTTTCCAGGTACCCGGGCAGCATCATCGGACGCATCGTCGTCTACGTCGCCAGGCACTACCTCGGCAAAGGGCACACGATTGCGTGCGACAATCGATTCACGTCCGCCGTGCTGTTCGAGCACCTCTTTGCCCGCCACAACACAATGGCCGTCGGGACGCTGCGGTCCAACGCGGCCCAAATGCCGCCCGACCTCCCGGACCCCAAGCGGTACCGAGCCAACGCGAGAGGTAAACCGCCCGCTCGCTCTTCGC